>LPNX010129690.1:95916-252452 GCA_001517045.1 Pseudotsuga menziesii | reverse complement strand
ATGAGTCCCACCATGTGCAAGTTGTCAATTGCCTATCCATAGAGGTCAAACTTGCCATTATTGACTCATGGAGCACTTGGGAAAGCCTTGGGAATCAAATCTAATTTATTCCTGGCCTCCTAGGTGCCCTTCTGCTTTTTCTACTTTATTGCCTGCTTTTTCAGTGTTTTAAGGCACATAGGAAAGCAAGACTAGGTGAGGTGAATCAGCTTTGTTGCCTCTTCCTCCTCCACTCTTTCCTCCATGAAAAAGCATGTATGAGCTGCCATTTGACCACTCTTTAGCTTACCCATGCGCCCTTGCTAATTCGTGGGGTCCTTGATAGATTTGGGATCAGCTTTTTACACCTATGGGGGATTTGACTATTTTGGGTAAGCCTGCTTTATGCTAGATTTGGATGCTTCCTTATGCATTCGATTTGCTCATATATTCTATATATTCATCAGCCTATGTTATTACAGGGTTGGCTATTGTACGCTCAGTTAATATAATTTTGTGTTACAGCTCCATATTCAGTCCCCATTGTTGATAATTTGCATGATCAATTGTTAATTGCTGTGAGTGAAATTAATCTACTGCAGGCCTGAATTTCTACAACACATTCCTTGTGGGTAGCCGTGAAGGTTTATTTTTTGGACATACTCCAAGTGCCCCTCGGGTGTATCTGGAGTACCCCCTCACCTAATTTAATCAACTCATATTTCATATTAATTTAAAATGTACCAAGAGGCAATTGCAAAACATCCACTCCAAGCACATGCAAGTACATTTGATTATTTTATGAATCCATTTTTAAGGCACTGATTCTTTGTTTAAATCTTTCAAGATATATATATATATATATATATATATATATATATATATATATTGTGTGTGTGAGTATTGTACTTCTTGTGCTCATTTTTCATCTTGTCATCTATGGTTATTTATGGTTAATTTCAAACTCCTAAGCAACTGATTCAATTCAACATCATCATACTCAAGTAATTTTCCTTAGTAACCTAATAGGGTCTACCCCCGTTGGCTTCATTAGGAGTTGAGCCTAAACGGAGGATTCAAGAACAAGGTGACAACCTTGACTCGAGACTTGCCCCCAAGGACACACCGAGTGGCTTGAATATTTCTGCCACATTCCCCCCCAAGTGTGTGAAAGGTGGAAACACTTTTTGGTGCCATTGCCGGGGATAAATATTTTTATTCCCGATTATGACTTAGCTTAACTTTTTTCTAAACAACTAAAAAGATAAAAGAAAATAGAATGATTTTGTCTTTAAAAAACATAAAAATTAAAACTCGATCCATCTGGCGACTCCACTGTCTAACCTCCCTCCAAGAATTTCTACCCGAAGAAACCGCCAACAATTATTCAATCGTCTCCCTGATCCCAAAATGTTTATTAGAGAAAGATTGAATAAGAAAACTTCTCGTAGAAACCTTGAATATTTAGGAGACCAATCCCTCTTAGATATCCATCACATATTTGTAGAGAGTCATATTCACCAATCTCAAGAAATGACAGAATTCTTCAAAGCCCTTAACTTTTCTAAAATAGTAGGTGCTCCCCATGACATTCCAAATGATGCTATCAAGAAGCTCCCCATATTTCAGGGCAATAATGCCATCACTACCAAGTCTCACCTTCGAAAGTTTGAAATGCACCAGGTCAATTATTGCAATGATGTTTCCCATAACCATGACGATGTCAAAATGAAGCTCTTTGCTTTGTCCTTAGAAGATGATGATGCAGAATGGTACTTTGACCTAGATGATGATTCATATAAAAATATTAGTGAATTCCAGGATGGTTTCAGGAAGAAATGGGGAGAAAATAAGGAACCAAGAAATTTGCTTGCTTCCCTTCATAGCATAAAGAAGATGGAGAATGAAACCATGGATGAATTTAACACTAAATTCAGGCTTGTGTTTGTGGAACTTCCTAGAGAAATCAAGCCAAAGGATGCTTCCATCCTCATATCCTACATTGAATCCTTCACCGGTGACTTAAGGTACCAATTGAGAGATAAGGAACCGGCCAATCTAAAAACTACCCAGGAATTGGCCAAGAAAATAGAAAAGAATATGCAATCTTTAGGCAAGTCCAACATTCCAGGTTACACTAGGGGAAACACTTCCTACAAAAAATAAACCAAGGGTAAAGCTATTGAATCAGAACAAAAGGCAACTTCTAAATATCCCATGGAAAAGGTGGCAAAAATGATGAAAACCTTGATCACTGATCAAAATAAAAAAATGGCCAATCATAGTGCATAGTTGAATCACATACAAAATAGATTGGTGATGATGGAAAGGAATAATGGACTAGGAACTGTCAGCCCAAGCAAAATCAGATGTATCAGAAGAAATCCCCTCATTAAGAACCTAGGATCCCAAACCAGTTAGACTCATCTAACATGGTAGATGAAGTAATTCCATGGTGTAGACCCTGTGAACAATTACACTAGGAAATCACTTGTTATGTTGCAAATCAAGTCATGGAACATGGACTTCCTGAGGTTAGTAGTCAAGAAACAACTTCAAGCGAGCCTGATCATGTATACATGGTAGGCCAAACCTACCCGCTGTGAAACCAGCATTGGAATCAAGTGATAGATTACAGTTATGAGAAGGACCTCCTTTCCAACTTCTATGGTGAAATGCCTACTCCAGAAATAATTCAGGAAATGAAGGAGGCTAGATTCAAGGGTGTAGTTTATCAAAAGAAGGAGAAGTATTCATCAACTAAACAGTACAAACCTAAGGTAACCACTCCTCCTCTCCGAGATCCCTATTGGATCGTCTGGGCAGACCCAGGTTTACTATAATTAACCAACAACACCCCTAGCTCACTGGCCCTTTCGGTGACAGACCGCGAAGCGGCCTGAAGTCTCACCCGAAGTGATCCTAATGGGTTGACCAAAGACTCAAGTGTCTCGGTCAGGTTCTGTCGCATCCTATGTGCACCTCACAGCTCTTCTTAGCCTGCGAGATATCTACCTTTGCTCTGCGATGCGTAGTTTCCTCTTACTCGCACTGACTTTAACTCTTATCCCTTATCGCATGGCCTCATCCTGGAAACACGTCACTTCTCTCCTTTTCTCGGTTCTTAACCGCAGCGCACCACAACTCCTCTGATGGTGCGATATTGCCTTCCTACGATATCCTACCGCTGCAACTCAGCGTACCTAGCATACTGGTGTTCAACTTACAGCACTCAACACATGAAACTGTTTCACACTGCGACTCTTAACTGTCTCAAGTGAAACTTAGACAGACTCTTATACAAAATAATTAAAGACTCAACTTGCATTCAACCTTTAAACATGCTGTGAACTGAATAACACATACATACATTTACTGTAAGCAAAGTTCATGTAATGACTGACAGATATAACAAGCAATTACAATCACATGAATCAATCACACAACGCTCAGATTTTACATGGTTCACTTCTAGGATAGAAGCTATGTCCATAGAACTGTGTTTTTATATTATAACCTGAGAGAGGTACATAGTTCTACTGCACCGCATATGCAGCTAGAGATCTTCTGGGTAACTCCACACACAACCTGGAGCCCTTCTCTCTTAGATCTATTACCTATATTGCCTTCTTACAATATACTCTTACTCTCTCTCTCTCTCTCTGTCAATCCCTGCAGATTGTTACAATACAAAATACAGTGAACTAATAGACTACTAATAATCTGACTAGTTGAATGGCTTAAAATGCTCAAAATGCCAACCTTTTACACTAAAAAATGCATCCCTTTACAGGCGGCCCGAAGGTCTCTCCATTACAACACTGTGGGCATGTCCCAATAGTACCCCAAAACCCTAATTAGTGACAGTCAGCATATCTATACTTGGATTAGACACTTTTCGTCACACCACTGCTCTCTGTAGTCTTCCATGCTTCCCGGCACTGACCATGGGTACTATGCACTGCTTCCCTTCTTATGTCCTTCGTCTTCAATACCTCAGCCTCGTCGCTCCTTTTCCTTTATGAGGGTAGCTGAGCCCAATGGTTGAGCTCTCTCTTCTCAACCGCTCAAGTACTGTCGTCTCCTTTGACTTCTCTATTCAAACAGTCACAGTTTTCGGCTCTGCTTCTGCAGCTAGAAACATGCTACGGCGTCGTAGATTCACCTTATATCTTCGTCTTCACTAAACTATCTATCCGCCATACTGGCATATTTTCCTGTAGCTGTGGGACTCTGCTCCAACAATCCCCTAACACTTACTTGTGGCTCATGCCCAAGCCACTACCAACAGGCTTCTCCTGCTGTAGCTTCGCCTTGGCTTCCTGCGAAGTGCACTGAAGCGTTTCCCAAAGTCCTGCGACTTTGTTCTCCATAGCTGCGACACGTTCCTATGCCGATTCAAGCATAGCTTGACTAATACTTGAGTCTTCTGCTGCATCAATTTCATTTCTGGTGGCATTGAACTCCCCAACCTTCTGTTCAACCGCATCGACTAGTTCTATGATTTGTTCCTGGTACGGTTGAAGTAGGTCGTTGATGTGTATCTCCTTTGCTCTCAACTGCTGCGCTTCCTGATGCAAGCGGTTCATCTTCGTCATCTTTCTTATCCTCTAAAGAGATGCTAAGCTATTGATTTTTTCCTTCATTATTGTTGTGGTATTCTCTATCTGCTTAATACTTTGCTGGATTTCTACTTTCTCAGGAGGCTCATCTAGCTCCAACCATGTGTTCGTCGCATCAGTTAGCACCGACAGTGCATCGTCTATGCGAGACTTTATCTGCGCGGAAGTGAGTCGGAAGGCCTCTACTCTGGCTTCTTCGTCTGCCTGGGGGGTGCCCAGTGGTCTAGCCTCAAGCTCAGCAATCTGTTCTTTGTGGTCTTCCTCCATCTTGGCCACTGTTTCGTTCATCCTGACTACTGTTTCCTCCAGAGCCTTTGCTCTGTCTGCAACTCGTCTTACCTTCTACGGGATAGGAAAAGTGAACTCAATATTACATTGGGGTAACTCTAATGCGATGCTCTATAATACTTGAGAGAGATTCTACTCTCTTTCTTCATAGGTTCTTAACTCGTCTGCCTTTTTCTAATAGTTGGTAGCGAGTGCTGCATTCTGTTGCTTGAGCTGTGTGTTCTGCTTATAAGTCACAAGCTCTGTACCTCTGAGCTCTGTACTTAGCTGCTGCTGGATCATCTGTAACTGATCAATGTGGAACTCTGCGAGGTTAACCTCGACAGGTTGCCTAAGCTGTAGTGGTACATCCTTCATTGATGCAGGGAACCGGATGCTCCCTGGTGGTATCAAGACTATATTGAGGCGATCCGCTGGGAATATTTCCTCGCGGGAAATCGACTGTGTTGAACTTTCTCCGGCGATCGCCTTTACTGGCAGAATCTGTATCATGGTAGTCTTCTCAGTGATTATCTTTAATTCCAGAAGCTGCATTTCTACCGCACTCTGTATCTTTTCCTGCGATGTCTACATCACCTCGAATGAGTCCTTCAATGTGTCATGCATTCTTGTTGCAATGAGTTCATAATCATCCTCTGTCAGTGCAGCATTTGAAAGTGGCTTTGTGGCTTTATGCTTTTTCTTCCTTGATGTCTCTGGTATATCTTCTTCTCCATATTTCTTCATCTGTGTCTCTGGTGTCCCCTGTTCTGCATCCTTCCTCTTTTGTCCTTGTAGTGGTACTTGTACTGCATCTTGCGTCTCGGTCTCCATTTTGTCTTTGCCTTTGTCCGATGGGTCTGTCTGTGCAGTTCTTGATGGTAAGGATGTGAGATATTCTAACGCTTGCTTCCAGTCATCGTCAAAGTCTTTGATGACACCTGCGACATCCTTGGCTGTCATCCTGAACCAACCATTAGCCCAATCGTCCCTTTTAGTCCTTTTCGGCCTCAGGTAAATTCTATGGCAGTCCACCATAAAATCAAGCCGATCATCATATGTGTCAACAATCTCCTTGCTGATCCATGGTGTTTCTTCAAGGACGTTCATCAACATCCTATAGTATTCATAGAATACTATCGCATTGACCTTTTTCTTGGCTGTGTTGCTAGTCTCCCATAAGTTTTTGTAGCACGCACCTCTGGGCTCGCCACTCCCTAGCTATCGAAATTGGGTATGGGGTGGCTCCCTCCACCTGATGAAAGTGCAGAGTATCAGCAACCATGAGAAATGGAATGGGTGAGTTGCTCATCCTGAGCTTGCAAACAATCCTGCTAAAACATATTTAACAAAAATAAAGACCAATTGAACTATTCCCCCTCTGCAACTTGTATGGCTAGGTTAATTACTGATCCTATGACTTCCTTTGGGTGAACCTTGGTTAGCAGTATGCATGCAAGAAGAATAGTTGTAAATCTTAGTGTATTGTCTATTAAGCTTGCAATGTTGTAAGCCCGGCCTCCTCTCTGCAGTTTATACTTGGCAACCGGGGTTGGTGATAGCTTGGAATCCTTGGTATTTCCTATTATATTTGTCTTTGGGTCTTGACCAGTCTTGGACAGGCCGGTAATGCGGTGTATCAGGTCAATGTTTAGGTCGACCTTGTTACCAAGCCAGAGGTAACCCCCATGTACGCATGAAAGTAAGATGCGCACTACGGCATTAACCTCTGTGCCTCGTCCAAAATGCGGTATTCTTAATAGATTGAGCAGGCCTGAGCGCTCAAGAATATGGACATGTTCCATGGGAACATATTCATCTACACATGTCCTTGGGTTTTTCTAGATCGTAAGATACTGATCCGAGCGGAACTGAGGATATGTCTTACTATCACCCAGGTTATAATCGACAAATTTAGCAGCAGCAGCATATACTAATAGATCTCTGTATTCTTTTACTCGAGAATCAATCTGGGGTATAGGAACAGGAAACTTACCACTCTTGGGAATTTTTACCTCTGGTGTGCCTTCGACTCATGGTAGGATGTAGTCTGGTGCATTATGAACTTCTTCCTCCAGCTCTGAACTGGATTCTTCTCTTATGTGATTTTGGCTCCTCATCCCTAGTCGATGTCCGATCTGTGATGAACTTGGAGTGGTCATAGCAGCTGTAAGGCCTCCACGCTTGAATCTTTCCAAAATCGCTTCTATAGGCTCATCCTCGGACAGAACCCACTCAGTGTTATACTTTGGATTGGCAATGGCTGCAAACTCTGGAAATCATAGCGCTCTGTAACGAAATTAGCTCTGGATAGGGAAAACTTAACAATGCACTCTATAGCTCTCAGCTCTTTGCAAATGTAACCCTCCCGAATGAATAATTTTTTCTTTTATGTCGAAGGTGATAATCCTGAACATAACGGTCATCTAGACTAAACCCTTCGGTCGTATTAATTGTTTGGACAAGATCACGCCCATCATCCTGATCCTCAATAAATGCTGAAATCCGATCAATATTCCTCAAAATGTGTGTGTGAAGGCACCGGTCTCGTCAAAGATTTGCCAAATCTAGAAACATTTAGTGTGCCATGCTAAATCTACGGTAAGGTATATCGGTCATTTCCTCATTAACTGCCTGTCAAAAGGTGACTTGACTAGCCCTCTGTCTCGTTATAAAAGCTGGGTACGTGGCATGGAGAAACATTGCGCTGCTGCGATGCTACACCGCATCACTTTGCTCAAAACAAACTTACGTGGGTTTTTTTTTCACACAAAATGAACCGTCGTTATGCGATTCCTGATACTTAGAATACCTGCCAGTGTAGACTAATTCCCGGTGCGATGCCATATGCATCCACATGTACATGAAATGTCTTAGTCCAGTATAGAAATACTAAGATAGGTGTTGTAACCATCTTCTCTTTAAGTGTGTCTAGACTCTGTTGGCATTCCTCATTCCATAGGAATTTTACATCTTTCTTTAACATTTTTTCCATTGGTGCTGTAATCTTGGCGTATCCCTTGATGAATTTTCTGTAGTACCCGATATGACCAAGTACTATCCTCAATTGTTTGACTGAGTTGGGTGCTGGAATATTTACAATGATGGCAATCTTTGCGGGATCTACCATCAAGCCTTGCCATATACTGGAATGAGCCCCATTCTGTTGCAAACGTGGTCTTATGTCGATCTTCTGGGTGGATTCTGATTTGGTGATAGCCTGAAAATCCATTAGTGAAGGAGTAGACCTCCTATCCTCCCACATTGTCTAGTACTTCATCAGTGAAAGGTGTCGGAAATGGATCATGAAGCGATGCATCATTGCGTTTACGTAGGTCGACACAGATCCTGATGTCTCCTTTGGTTTTCTTCTCTTGCACGACCATGGGACTAACCCATTCGCTTTCTTCTATGGGCTCAATGATGTCTACTGCAAGCATCTTATCGATCTCATCCTTAACTTTTCTTTGTAGCGTGAATTTAATCTATATGGACGCTGCTTGACTGGTCTAGCATCCTCTTTCAATGGTATCCTCATTACTCCCAGGTCTCTGACTATTCCCTTCATCTCTGTGAACTTGGTGGGAAATAGGTCCTGATACTCATGTAGCAAATCTGCAATCTGTCCAACTGTTTCATCAGTCCAATAGTCTCCAATAGAGGCAAACTTTAGTTCTATGTCTGTGCCAATATTGATCTTTTTAATCTTGATCGGCTCTGTGATTGTTGGGATCTGTAGCTTGGGTCCATCAACATCACGAGTCCCTTTTGACTCCAGAATGTTGATGTTGCAAGGATCGTCATCCTCCTCCTCTGGTTCTGATGCAAAGTTATAACACTCTAGCGCCTCTTCTAACTGGATGGCCCACTCAGGTTGAGCTGACACTGATATGGTGCAATCTTCAAATATCTTAATCTTTATTACCTCTAGGGCTTGATCAACATTTGGATACTCAGGTTCAAAATCAAAGGTAAGTAGAAAGCTGTCTATTAGAATTGGCCATGTAGTTGTTCCCTTGCACAATTCAGTCTCTGTGTACCAGTTCCGTGGAACTGGGTCCAAAGTGTGAATGAATCGGTGAACCCATTCATCCTCAAGAATGTCCAACCAATTCTGTTCACACATCTAAATATGTGACCTGGGGTCACTTTCTCCTATGTATCTCTGTTGGACATACTCTGTGTCAATAGACAATATGATCGCCATCAGTCTCTTAAGATCATCCCATGATGCGATATTCTCTTTATGTGCATACCACCATCTTGCAGGTGTCGCTCGTACTACAAGGTCCATAGCTGTGATCCTCTGCTCGTGAGGAATCTGTTGTTCGAACTACGTGAGAAAGTCCTGGATATCTGTTAGACCATGAAATGATGGAAGCTCGTTGATCTCTGCGCCAATCCATCGCAGTGACTTGGTCATGTATGCACATCTGTGCGTTGAGACTTCGTAAAGTCTGTTCTTCCAGTTCTCTAGGCCAACATCCGAATCCGATGCGCATGAGCTGTCGCATCCCCAACTAATGTTTCCTTCTGCTATTGGGTTGATGTAGTCGCTCTGGTTCGTTGCATCTGATAAAGACTATCCATGTTACGTGCCTCTTCCTCTGCTCGGATAGGTTCAATGTATCTAGGACCCTGAAGAGGATCTAATGGTGCGATGACCCGGATCTGCGCATCCTCAAAGGTCATTTGTATTCTCTTTAAGTCAATAACAACCATGTTACCGATCACCCAATCAATGCCTAGCAGTGCCGGATATGGTCTACTATCGCCAATGATTTCTATAACTTCAAAGTCCGCAGAGCTACGAACTCCGTCAATGTCAACTGGCACCTGCGATAATCGTTCCAGGGGAGATACCCTCTGTTGATTAGCTAATCTGAGATGGATAGGCGATCTGACTAACTTAGGGATACCCATCTGTTCCCATGTCTGCTTAGTCAGAACATTTACCTCTGATCCTAAATCTAGGATTACCTCGTCCATTTCAAATTATCCAACATGTGCTGTGAGTCGCATCTCTCTTCTTGTTCTTGTATGTCCCATAATATTATGAATAGCATGCTATGTATTGCTCGCGGAAGAAGATGGCTGACACTGATCTATAATGCACTGAAGTTCTCCAATAGCTTGCTCATTTCTCATGAGTTTTAAATAGCTGCACAGGAAGGATTGTACACTTCTTGCCAACTCGTCTTCGTCGCAAGCGCCCGATGTGGTAGCCTACGATATCTGTTCAGGGCTAACGCCACAAGGTGCTTGCTGTGGTATGCCCCTAGACGGTGGTACCTGTGGTCTTGATTGCATGGGGTCATCAAAATAAATTTTTAGCTTCCTGAAATGTTTGTTTATTTTTCTGCAGGTCAAGTGGTGTTGCTTTGTTAGGAGCTTTACGTACCCACTCCTGACCTGTGGTATTTTCGGTCTCCTGCGATGTTCCATTGGTGGAAGCACTGCTGCGAGTCACAATGTTGAATCTTGGTTCTGGTTCTACCTGCTCGGCAGTAATAAGATATATGTTCTGGTGTACTGTTGGCTTAGGTTCTCTGATCTTAGCTATCAAGGTAGGGCAGTCTTCTATAGCGTGATCGTAAGATTTGCAATAGTTACACATGGTAGTACGGCTCTGACAGTACCTAGCGTAATGTCATACAACTCCACAGTTGTAACAAGTAACATGTCCACGACCACGGCCAAAGCCTTCTCCACGACCAAAGCCTTGGAATCCTCCTCATCCTCCTCATCCTCCTCCACGACCACCATAAGCCGGATCATGCTATGGTCCTGCTGCTGGACCCTGTATTTCTGACTGGACTCTGTACAAGTCTTTCTTTGCTCTGACCATGAGATCATAGGCTCGGCAATCGTGTTCATCATGGCCTACTGACTTATAGAAGACGCAGTATAAGTTCTTAGGTGTCTGCACGTACTTCTGAAGTAGAGGGCACTGATGAGGTAGATGTCCTCTTGTTTTGCATATTTCACACCACGACCCGTGGGTCTGTGGTAAGGGGTTAGGAGCCCCGGTTGCTAGATATTCTACAAAGACTGGATAGTTATCTTTAGTATGGCCTTGTGCTTTACACCTTACGCACCATATGTCTTGCACAACCTCTTTCCCTTTCTTAAGCTCATGTATCTGGATCGTGAGATTAGCCAACTGGTTTTGCAGGTTTGTCATACCTGTGCTGGTTTCAGCTAAAGGGGAAGCCTCTAGTTTCATTGCCATCTCCAACACGTCGTCCTATGTCTAGAGTTTCTGCTGTATTAATGGCAATCTGATATGAGGGAGTAGCACTGCAATAAACCATTCTTTATGCTGCTCCGGCTCAAACTCAAAGCTGACTTGGTCTATAGGGGCTTTAAATTTTTTATCAAAGTTCCACACTGACTCTGTAGGTAACTGTTTGATGTCTTTAAGCTCTTTAATGCACTATGACTCAGACTTAGGTTTCTTGAACTCTTTAATCATGGCGGTCCTGACCTAGACAAGTGTTCTGGGTACCGCTGAGGTAACCACTGAGGTATACTTCATATACCATGTTAAGGCCGATTCTCTCAGTGTAGTGACCAATTGTACAAGTTTAATATTATCATCAGTGATCGCTTTAATGGTCCACACGGCTTCACATAGAAACCAATGCTGCTCTGGGTCTTCTACCCATGTACCCTTAAAGATAGGTAGTTTCATATCATCCCCCATTCTAGTTCTGTGTGGTGGATGTTGATTTGCTGTGTTACTACCACTCGGTGGTGTAGGTGGAGGGGATGTAGCGGTAGTATGTACTGTTTGCAAGCTACTAGATGGAGTTCCTACAGGATTTTTCTGAGTCCCGACCTATTTCTGAGGGGTATAAGGGTGGTAAGGGATACCCCCTTCTGTTCTGTCGGTGGTACTATGACTCTGTTGTCTAGTACTATATGAACTATCTTCAAATATGGGAGATCTGAAATCTATTTTGTATTTATTTCCACTACGTGTACGTCCAATGTCATCAAAATCACTTTCAAATTCTTGTGACATTACTATTTTTACTTATTCATCTGAAACTAGATCCATTATTCCTTTTTCATGTAATAACATCTTAATGGACAAGTTTAAAGATTTTAGGTACTTACCACGATATCCTTTGAAGAAGTATCACTCAGCCTCGCTGAAGCTTTTTGTCTAGTCGACTGCAAACTTTGTGATGAAGCTGTCTAGAACACTCGCAAGCCAGAAGTCTAATGGGATTATCAAGGTTCTGCATGGTCTGAATCAGCTCCGGTGTCTAGACAATGTTTCTTTTCTTCTTGAATATGCTGGTATCAGTCAACTTTGATAGCCAGTCATAAAGATCGTTTCCAAAGGTCGTAAAAAATATTGCATGCAGGTCTGTAATGATATGTTTTTGTAACCAGTCCTCTGTACTCAATCTAGGACTCTTTTTATCTCATTTGACAAACTCTTTCTCCATAGACACAACCCACTCGTTGAGTTCGTCTCTAGTAGGATGCCAACAGAATATTAGCGCTCAGTTTGTTCAAAACCGATAATGGAACCATTTGTTGGCTCGTCTGGGCAGACCTGGGTTTACTATAATTAACCAACAACACCCCTAACTCACTGGCCCTTTCAGCAATAGACCGCGGAGTGGCCTGAAGTCTCACCCGAAGTGATCCTAATGGATTGACCAAAGACTCAGGTGTCTCGTTCAGGTTCTGTCGCATCCTATGTGTGCCTCACAACTCTTCTTAGCCTGCGAGATATCTATCTATGTGCTACGATGCACAGTTTCCTCTTACTCACACTGACTTTAACTCTTATCCCTTATTGCATTGCCTCATCCTGGCAACACGTCACTTCTCTCCTTTTCTTGGTTCTTAACCGCAGCACACCACAGCTCCTCTGATGGTGCGATATCGCCTTCCTGTGATATCCTACCACTGCGACTCAGTGTACCTAGCGTACTAGTGTTCAACTTACAGCACTCAACACATGAGACTGTTTCACACTGCAAATCTTAATTGTCTCAAGTGAAACTTATATAGACTCTTATACAAAATACTTAAAGACTCAACTTGCATTCAACCTTTAAACATGCTGTGAACTGAATAACACATACATACATTTACTGTAAGCAAAGTTCATGTAATGACTGACATATATAACAAGCAAATACAATCACATGAATCAATCACACAACGCTCAGATTTTATGTGGTTCACTTCCAGGGTAGAAGCTATGTCCACAGAACTGTGTTTCTATATTATAACCTGAGAGAGGTACACAGTTCTGCTGCACCGCATATGCAGCTAGAGATCTTCTGGGTAACTCCGCACACAACCTGGTGCCCTTATCTCTTAGATCTCTTCCCTATATTTCCTTCTTACAATATACTCTTACTCTCTCTCTCTCTCTCTGTCAATCCCTGCAGATTGTTACAATACAAAATACAGTGAACTAACAGACTACTGATAATCTGACTAGCTGGATGGCTTAAAATGCTCAAAATGCCAACCTTTTACACTACAAAATGCATCCCTTTATATGCGGCCCGAAGGTCTCTCCATTACAACAATGTGGGCCTGTCCCAACAGTACCCCAAAACCCTAATTAGTGACAGTCAGCATATCTGTACTTGGAGTAGCCGCTTTCCGTCACACCACTGCTCTCTGTAGTCTTCCATGCTTCCCGACGCTGACCATGGGTACTATGCACCGCTTCCCTTCTTCTGTCCTTCATCTTCAATACCTCAGCCTCGTCGCTCCTTTTCCTTTATGAGGGTAGTTGAGCCCTCCTGTCTTTGCCGCTGCCTTCAATGCAGTGGTTGAGCTCTCTCTTCTCGGTCGCTCAGGTACTATCGTCTCCTTTGAATTCTCTGTTCAAACAGTCATGATTTTCGGCTCTGCTTCTGCAGCTAGAAACATGCTACGGCATCGTAGCTTCACCTTATCTCTTTGTCTTCGCCAAACTATCTATCCGCCATACTGGCATCTTTTCCTGTAGCTGCGGGACTCTGCTCCAACAATCCCCCTGTTATCCCAGAATGAAAGATTGACATGGGAGAATGGATAAGTAATGCTAAGGTTCATGTTTATGCAACTAATGTCCTTAAAATTCCAAGTCAAAAAGAAAAGTTGTTTAAAGCCATAGAGGATAGTCAAAATAAAACTCATGATGTTGTCAAAGAGGATCCTCTCCCTAATAATAATGCTATGTCTGAAGCCGAACACATTGAACCTATGGATATTCCTATAGTCCTTGTTGATCCAAAAAGAGAATACCACCCACCTTTTTATGTCTCTCTCTTAGTTGATAACCATATCCTTCATAACTGCATGTTAGATTCAGGTGCTTCATCAAATGTCATGACAAGAAAAGTACTAGAACAACTAAATCTAAGGATCACCTAGCCCTACCACAATATTTGTACAATGGATGCAAGAGAAGTTGAAGTTGTAGGGATAATCTTAAATCTACATTTTAAGTTGGCCAAGTATCCTGACATTGACATCTCGATGGATGTGGTAGTGATTGATGTGCCAGATAATTGGGGTATGCTGCTATCCAGAAAGTGGACTGCAACTCTTGGTGGGTACATTCAAATGGATTGGACATATGCTACTATAAATGCGTAAAAAAATAGTAGGTTGATACTCCATAGAGATAAGCTAAGGAAACGACATGTAGAAAACCCTAAAAATCCTGGAAATGAATTTATACATTGCACTGATAACTTTGGAAACTATGCTATCTTGTCAAATTTCATGGCCCTTATTAAGGAAAACATTAAAGATGAAAAGATAGATGAGGTTTGGAAAATGTACTTTGATGGGGCTTATTCCAAAGCCGGAAAGGGTGCAGGCATCCTGATTATTTCTCCTTCAAATAAAATCTACAACTTTTCATTTAGGTTAGAGTTTGAAGAATCAAACAATGTAGCTATGTATGAGGCATTTCTTCTAGGGTTAGAAACCACTAAAGACATGGGGATAAAGATGTTGAACATAAAAGGTGATTCAGACTTAGTTGTCCTCCAGCTTAAGAATCATCATCAGTGTAAAAGTGACAAACTAAGGAAGTATAGGAATGCCATATGGGACACCATGGAATGGTTTGATGTACTTAACATTTGAAAGATCCCTAGGGAAATGAATGGGTTAGCAAAAAAGTTGGCTGTAGCAGCATCCACCATCTAGCCTTTAGATGAAATGATTAATGGGGATGGAAAAATGGAAATTAATTTTAGACCGTCAATTCCTGATAATGTAGATCACTGGAAGGTGTTTAAAGATGATGAGAAACTCTTGATATTTATCCATAATCTCCAAGACTTTGAGGGTTACAAGAAGAGTTATCAGCAGGAGGCTAAAGAGTATTAGGAATGTGAGGATAATGAAAGGAATCACATCCCGAGTAGCCTTATATATTTTGAAAATATGTTTGATCAACGGGATCGTCATAAAAAGAAAAAAGAATAAACAAAAAGTGGGGATTATATGGAAATAAGCATAGGAACTGATAAGGACCCCAAGTTAATTAAAATTGGAAAAGGTACTTTGGAAAAGGAAAGGAACAATTTGATCAAATTAATCAAAGAATATAGAGATGTGTTGGCCTTTAGTTATGATGAACTTAAATCATATCGAGAAGATTTGTTTCAACACACTATTCCCCTCACAGAAGAGGCTAAGGAGTTCAATCCTTTCTGACAAAAACTTAGGCGAATAAATCCTAAGTTGGCCCCCATTGTGCAAAAGGAGCTTCAGAAGATGTTAGCAACAGGGATCATAGCACTTACAAGACATTCATTGTGGTTCTCCAACTTAGTTGTTGTCAGAAAGAAGAATGGATCAATTAGAATATGTATAGATTTCAGAAATCCGAATACATCATGCCTTAAATATAATTACCCATTACCTGACATGGAAACATTGCTTCAAAGAGTAACAATATCATGAATGATGTCCATGTTGGATGGATTTTTCGGTTATAACCAAGTGTTGGTAAATAAAGAGGATCAACATAAAACTACATTCACCACACCTTGGGGCACCTATAATTTTTTAAGAATGACTTTTGGCTTATTAAATGCTGGTGCCACCTTCCAAAGAGCCATGGATTTTTCCTTCAAAGAACTTATAGGAAAAATAATCAAAATATATCAAGATGACTTAACTATGTTATCAAAAGAAATATCTGACCACATAAGTCATCTTAGGCAGGTTTTCATAAGATATCGGAAATATAGTATTTTCTTAAACCTTGCCAAGTCAATATTTGGGGTTGATGAAGGCAAGTTGCTGGGACACATCATTTCTAAGGATGGTGTCAAAGTCGATCCTGAGAGGATTGAATCCATTAAGAAAATACCCTTACCTCAGAATATTAAATCTCTCCATTCTTTCAATGGTCAAATTAATTTCATAGGGAGATTCATCCCAAATTTAGCAGAACTAATGAATCCTCTACAAAAATTGTCAAAGAAAGATGCTAAATTTGAGTGGACAGATGAAGGGAAAAATTATTTCAAGTCTATCAAAGATGCCATATCCATGTCCCCAGTCTTGATCAGTCCAGATTATTCTGAGGAATTTCATATATTTTCCTTTGCCTCGGAGGACACCATTGTTGTTGTTTTGCTTCAAAAGAATGAAGGACAAGAGTAGTTTATAGCCTTTATGAGTAGATCCTTGCAACATTCAGAGTTGAAGTATACCACCATGGAGAAACAAGATTATGCTCTTGTCAAGTCCCTTAAACATTTCAAAACTTATGTAGGATACTCACAAATCATTGGGTATGTACCCCTTGCAGCTGTCAAGGATATCATGTCTCAACAGGATTGTCTAGGAATCAAGGGAAATTGGTTTTCAAATATTCAAGAGTATGATTTAGAGATAAAACCTACTAAGTTAATTAAGGGAAAAGGTCTTGCAAATATGTTGACCCAAGGAAATGAAAAGGCCTTAGGAATAATCTTCTAGAACAGTGATCCAAAACAAAGTGTATTAGATGAGCTTCAGAGATTAGAGTAGCACCCTTGGTATACCGACATCATATTTTTCCTCCATAACCTTACATTCCCTATTTACCTACTTGACCAGAAAATAAGAGAATTAATGTTAAAAGCAACTAAGTATTGTTTAACAAAAGATGGTTTGGGTTGGAGAAACCCCAATGGTTTAATACTTAGATGTGTCAATGAACCTGAGTCCAAAAAACTCATGGTTGAGTTCCATGCAAGATTTTGTAGTGGACATTTTGTAGCAAGAACAACCGCCCATAAAATCATTAGAGAAGGATACTATTGGCCGAACCTCTTTTTAGATGTACATAATTCTATCAATGTTTTCCCCGAATGTTAGTTGTCCACTAGAAAGCAACAAATGAAACCCTTTCCTTTAAACCCAATAGTAGTACAAGCCCCTTTCCAGCAGTGGGGGCTTAATTTCATTGGTAAGTTGAAGGATAACTCAAGCAATGGTTATTCTTGGATTCTCACTGCCACTGATTACTTCACCAAGTGGGTAGAGGTGATACCAACCAAGAAGGAAACCAATGCTGTAGTGATGGATTTCTTAGAAGATAAGATTATCACAAGATTCGGTGTGCCAGCCAGAATCATCACAGATAATGGCCCGTTCTTTTTTTCCTCTGATATTTCATCCTTTTGTTTCAAGTACGGCATTGTCCTATCCCTTTCATCCAACTATTATCCCCAAGGAAATGGTCTAGCTAAGTCAAGCAATAAAAACTTAATGAACTTAATCAAGAAAACTGTTGATGATAATAAAAAGGCTTGGGATAGCAAGATCAAGTTTGAATTATGGGCCGATAGAATCACAAAGAAAAGTTCAACCGGAAGGAGTCCTTTTGAAGTTGTCTATGGCCTAGATGTCACCTTACCTATGCATTTAAAGCTTCCAATGTATTAGCTTATCCATACCTTTAGCTCAGATCAGGATGCCATTCAGAACAGAATCAACCAATTGATCGAGTTAGATGAGAGCAAAAGAAATTCCCTTGGCCAAAGTATCAGAAATTCATACAAAGTCAAGAGAACCTTTGATAGATCTATCCGACCTAGATCCTTTCAACTAGGTGACATAGTCTTGCGTTGGGACAAACAGAGGGAGAAACCTCGGAAACATGGAAAGTTCGACAGCTTATGGTTGGGGCTGTATATCATTGATGAAGCAGGAGGAACAAATTATTTCTTTCTAAATGACCTAGAAGGAGAAAGGCTAAGCCTACCAGTGAATGGATTTCTCCTCAAGATGTTCTTCGCCGAGAAGGTTTGATGCATTTATTGGCATCGGTGGTTTCAGGGCCAATTTCTAAATCTTTCCCTGGATGTGTTTTTAAATTTAATGTATCATATTGTTGTATTATTGATGTTTTGTACCACAGTACTAACCTTGAAATTTTTCTTTTGTATATTAGTCTTGTAAAATATTGCATTTTTGTACATCATAGACTAATTCTATACATTAATCTTCTTTTACAGTTGATTTCTTTTATATACATATTACTGACAAGCTTTAATTGCTATGCAGGACCTAGAGATTCTGGAGTTCTCACATACTCTTCTTTGGTCAGCATATTAGTCAGAGCATGTGTCCCTAGATGGAGCCAGCTGTTACCACCTAAGTTGTACTTAGTGGTTTTTTATCAAGTGATGCTGGTGAACATAACAAAGATGATTTTTTCGGACTTCAGAAGATCTTCGGAAGTGCTTATGGGAAGTGCTTGTTGTACTATATCACATGTTCATACCCCATAGGGGAGTTGTAATAAAATGTTCCAGCATGATAATGTCTATAAAAGAATCGGTCTCTTAGACTTTATTTGTCAATTTGATCAGCCTAGGGTGTTTTTTCCCTTGGTTATTATTGGTTGTTGAATAAACGACTGATAATTTCTGAATTTTTCACTCAATACTTCCAAAGTTGGGTTAGTCAACTTGGCATCTAGGCCAATTGAGGTTATTAGAGTATATGTGTCAATATATAAACATGCTAGGAATTATGGTTGATTCATATGAACATGTCTAAGTCCCCCTAGGTTTTAATTTTTTAATATTTTTTTAAGTTTTAATTTTCCAAAATTTAGGATATTTTTTAATAGTCTAAATGGAAAAATTGGTTTTGTAGTAAAAGTGGGCTTAGAAATCAGTTTCAATCATGGGGGTGCTCATTTTCTAGCTTAGAGCACCATGTAAACCCATAAACCTACTTTCACTAAGTTTTGAGTGATTTTCCCATCACTCATGTCAGAAAACCCTAAAAATCAAATATTGATTATTTTAATTAATAAATTAATAAAATAATGGAGAAAACCCCAAATCCTAAATCACTGGGATTTGTTATGATTTGACTAAAATCAATCTCATCAGCTTGAGATTGATTGGAGCTGACCATTCCTTAACAGAAGGAGGTGATTTGGGCTGAACTAGGAGTGCACCACGACATGCAATCTTGGGAATTGCGCCCTCTCTCTCTCATCCACACGTGTGGGCCCATCTGGATGAGTTTTGGTGGATGTTTTAGTTAATAGGTTAAGGTGTCAGTCCGCTCAACTCTCCGATTGACAGTTGCACTCAGTGAGACTTAGATCAGACTCAGTGAGACTCATATCAAGCTCAGATTGACTCCACATACAGCTGCAGTCTCTCTCTCTCCTTGGGAATGGCGCCCCCCTGGGCTAGATTTCCAGTTTGTGTTAGAAATAAAGCTCATTTTTCCTCTTCCAAGCTAGTTAGAGCTAGATTGAAGATTTGTTCTTACTGTATTGTTTACTATTTTGGAATACAGAAAGAATTGGAGGCAAGATCTCTGGTGTAATGCTTTTCATGTGTGGATGATGATTGTCAAGTGCTTATGAGGTATAATCTATATCATTGATATTTTCTTTTGCTGGTTAATTGTTGGCATTGAAGGAGAGATGCCTCCCGTTGGGGTAAGAGATCATTGTAGTTTGATTTATTATCTTACTGTTCACTTGTTTCAGATCTCTTGGAGTTACATGTATTTTAAGTTTAATTGCATGCTTTCTAATGGTCTTTTTCCAGCAACACCTATGTTTTAACCATCTGTTTGTGCAAGGATTTCTAAGTTTCAGGTGATATCACTTGTAGAAGGGGTTGAGATAGTTTGCATCTTCCTCATATTCAGGATATTTTGTAGGACATATTCCCTCGGTGTTCCACCAAATCAGACTCCAAGGCCCAACATACCCAGGCTTCCAGCACTCGTTCTATCTCTTCCTACATCTAAAAATCAAAATTTGACCTAGTTACCTTGTTTACAAACTTTGATATTATTTATATCTATTATATTAAAGTAAAACTTAACATAGATCTACTGTCTCAAGGTTCATAATCTATATCTTGCTCCTTAAAAGTTTCATAAGCATTCTAGATCTAGTTTTAGGGAAATCGTCGTTTTTGCATGGCACTTTAAAGAGAATCCGTAGTTTGCATGAATTATATTTCTGTTTTATGTTTTAGGAGATAAAATACAGCAATCAGTGCACATCTCATTGAATTCCAAAAAGGAAATCCAATATCCCAAGTAAAGCTTGCTTTCCTTGGTTCCTTTTCTACCTTTTTTACTAGTTTTAACTTAGCTTTTTGTTGGTTTAAAGTAGGTTGATCCAAAGGTACTTTCAAAGTGATTTTGGTCATATTTCAGTTTAATAAACTTGATTTGTTTTATCAATTATAACAGAAAGAGGATAATCTACTGTTTGAAAGTGATTTTCAGGTCATTTGAATCCCCCCGAGGGGTCTCCCATTTTGACTATAATCTTTAATTTTGGCACTTTGTAAGATCTTGGTTTCATTCTGTATAAGAAACAAGAGGAATCATATAATTTATATGATATTTTAACTGCTAATAATAAAAAAATTCTCTGAATAGGCTCTTTCGAGTCCATTCCCCATCCCCCTGGGGGGATTCGCGTCCTTTTTTTTGTTTTTTTTGTTTTCTTATTTTTTCGCTCTATATTAGTTTAATTTATGAAGAATAATATAATTTGATTACTTTTTCATATATTCCATATTGCAGTATCAAAGTAACTTTAATACTTACCCCACGACTTCCCGATTGACCTGAAACGGGAAAGAGATGCGTGGTAGGACTAATTTAAAAACCTTTGGTTTGATTATTTTTGGATGCTTGTCATTAATTTTTGAAAAAAATATTTCTAAAATCAATCCCTGTTGTAATCTCACAGATCACATAAGGTTACCAATAATACATACTAAAACATAACTATAAATCAGATACAAGAGACAAGAACAGATAGGAAAACAGATTATATTAATGTAATGAGTTCATACAAGGTACAAAAATGAAATAAGTTCTTACTTGGATCAACAGCCTAATATATACATGTTACAAACAGTTACAAATAACTACCTGTCGGTTCGGTGAACCGACACGACTGTTAGTTAGCCGACTAATCTTTCTAGTTAGTCGACCGACCGACTTAGTCGGCTGATCGACTAGTCGGCCCATCGACTTAGTCGGCTGACTAATTTGGTCTTCATTCAAATTGACTTATGTCGACTTGCTCCTTCTACATCTCCCCCATGAACAAAACATTTCTTTGTCCCGAAGAAACAGGGAGGTACAAAAAACGAACCTTTGTGAATGCAGTCAGACTTGCTCATGCTGTGGACTGTGCAGACGGATAGTCGGTCTCCTTTGGACACAGAATTCGATGATAGCTGGAGCTGTGATGGAAATATGATGTTGAAAGTAGGTCCAACTCTGTAATGCCTTCTGTATATCGATCGTTAAGGTAGTGAGACTTGAAAGGATCGACATCTTTTCGGACATGGGCATTTCTGCTATATTTTCCATGTTGGGACCCAACAGTTGGTTTTGCTCTTCTGCAGCATTGATGAGCCGTTTCATCTATGGACAGATGATGTCGACTTTCTCTAAGTTGGGAAGGGCCTATTGAACCCACTGATGTGCCTCTCTTTCTAGCTTCTGCAGTTTGTTGGTCTCCATCACAATTTGTTCTTCAATGGTCTGCCGTAGTTCTGCCTTTGTCGACTTACGGCTCTCCAAATCCTGAATGCCCTACCTTTCTTGCCTTGTCCACTGATAGACCTGCCCATAGTGTTTAGGCTAGTCTCGTAATACTTCCTCAGTAACAACTGATTCTTCCATATGATCCTGGAGGACCTTGTATGCCTCCGAGAATGCAGTGTGTTGGGCCAAGAGCAGTCGAACACTCTCCTCCTTTTGCCCTTCCTTGGTCTATTACATCCGGGTCTGGAAAATCGATACCATTGTCTCAAAGAGCTGATATGCTCTTTCAAGTGGTCAATCTGTGTCGACTTCGAGAGGGCCTGGTACCACGGTCTGGACTAGAGCTCTGCATCTGCCGAGAAACTCGACTTCTTCTGCATTTTTGGCTACCAGCTCTTTATTTTTCCGATCTGTCCTTTTATTTGACTCTTTGGCCACAGTTTTCAGGAGTTGGCCGACCTCGGTGTCGTCCAAGGAACTTGCATCCCTTAGGCTAATCCAGAGACTGGATGTTCTATGCTTCTCTTTCTTTTTCTTCTGTTTGTTGGGCTGTTGTTCTTGGGTATCTGCAGCAGTTGAGGTTGGGTCTGTGGTTGATGGAATGGAGGATGAAGGTTTTTCTTGTTGGTTAGGTGGTATAGAAGATGATTGTGTTTCTTTTTGAGTATGTGGTGGGGAGGTGGGGGGTATTTCTATTTGAGGAGGTGGGATGTCGGCTTCTGGTTGTGAATATAATGGTGGCTATGCTGGGTTTGGCTGTAATTCTGGAGGTGGGGATTTTGACGATGGAGGTGGTGGGGAGGGAGGTTGTGATGGTGGTGGTGTTGGGGACGGAGTGGGGGTATGGAAAGGGGTCGAAGGGTTGGCTGGAGTGTGTTGTGAACTTTTTTCAGAAGAAATACCTGCTTCCAAAGGTGTAGAGGGTAGGTCATCCTGTGCGTCGGTGTCGAGTGGCTTTGTAACAGACTTTGATGTGCCTAGTACGTCACCCTGTTCATCGCGGGTGAATTTTGTCGTAACAGTTGCATATTGCTTTCTGCTTGCATAGAGAGGGGATTTTGTCTGTATTTTTTGGGCTGACTTAAATAGTCCAGGAAGTGTCATGAAGAAAGCTTTAAGCTCCGCATCCTGGTCGACCCTGGCTCTGAGTGCCTCCGGGATGGCGCATTGATATTCCTCAGGGGGACTATCTGCCTGCTGTACTTGTGGTTGTTCTTCGACTATGGTGGTCGGGGATGGGAGGGGAGGGTTTGACACAAGGTTGACCACATTTTCAGGTGTCTGTGCCATTTTTTCTTTCTTTGGCCGACCCTCCGAATCTCCTGCATCCACGTACCATTGAAACTGAACCTGGACTGACACTTTATTGGCACGGCCATCCTCGACAATGTCGACGGCCGCGGCTGCTAGTTCCTCCTCATCATCGGACGAGTCGACCAGGATAAGCTTGCGCTTACCCCTACCTTGTTGTAATTTTTGGGCTTTGATATTTTTCCTTGCGATAGCTATCTCCTTAGCCAGCTTCTTGATGATGCTCTTAGATAAAGCATATTCCGGGTCATTGCCTTCGACTTCTGCTATCTATACTTGAGTGGGGTCGAAGGTTGTTGGGGCTGGAGGAGTTGTCTGTTGTTGTAGTGGTATTGTTGGTTGTTGTTGTTCTGTCGGCTAGGGGTCGACTATTTTTGCAGTTGGAGGTTTGACAGTGATGTGTACCCGACTAGTGGGCACAGTCGGGGTGTCTTCCGACACAAATGTGTTGATGTATAAGTTCAACTCATAGTCCTCTTCCTTTTCCTGGTCGATGAGTGGCTCGATGATGGAGAAGTCGACCTGTTTGGCATCCTCTGGAATTGGTATCTTTGTCTGTGCTTGTCTGGTCAACTCTCGGAAAATATGCTCGACCATTGGATAGCAGTCAAGGTCCTGTGCTTTGGGGTCTTGACCTCACATGTACCATACTGATGTATGGTCAAGTTCTAACTAGATGTGAAACTCAATAGGGAGGTTTCGTCGGATGTTCTGGGGCACCCTCCACCTCGTCGTACGAACCTTCAACTGCTGGAACCAGTTTTCCAGGAAGACTTTCCCCTGTCCCAGCTTATGTAGGGTGCATTTTTGTGAAAAGGGCTTAAACTGGTGCATTTGGAACCCGGTCGACTCCTAGAAGACTGGACTACCTTTCGAGCAAATATGGTACATAATGATCCAGAGAATGAGAGAGGGGAATTTGATCATACCTCCCATCTCCTGACAGCGTTCACAGATGGTTTTGATCATGTTGGCAACATAATCACCCCATCGGTAGATCCGACCGTCGGTCGCGATTGTGTCGACCGCTTCCAACATCTCCAGTTTAAGGTCGCTGCCCTGACCTGCCAAGGTAAGGGTGATTGCTATGATTTTAGCCACGATTTGTGGTGTCCTTGTCGCAATATGGCCGATCATCAGTCCTTTGGAATTCTTTCCCGACGATGAGCCTGTAATTTCTTGGACTAACCCGTCTTTGATGCCAATAGGTACAGGGCTGCCTTGGTTGGACAGACCCGTAAGCTTGGAGATAACATCCCTGGTGATATCAATCGGCTGGTCGAAGTAGAACCGGCCATTATGGTAGCGACTGATAATGAATTTAACAGTTGCTTCCTTCGTCCCACCGAAGCTTTCCATTAGTGGTGCATTAGGATAGTTAAAAATGCCACTCTTCTGAATTTTCTCAGTGGCCTGGGTAATTCGATTTTTGACAAAGGCCCACTCTTGGATCTCTTGCCAGAGTTTCTGGAATGGGCCCTCCTGGACCTTTGCGTTTTTTATGTTCTTTAAGCGGTTGTGCAAGGGGGTGTCCTCTGCTTGCAGCTCCTTTGCCTTAGCCGCAGCTCTGGTTAGTTTGGGTGCCATTTTGTCGGACTGGTCGGAGTTTTGATAGGGTTCTTGTGTTTTGGTCGACTAATATTGCGGGTACTCTGAGGGAAATAGGTGTGGTGAATGAACCTTCGATGGTCCATTATTTATAGGAATGGTTGGGGTTGAGTGTCGGAATGGGCGTATTAATGGTGGAATTGACAGTCCAACTGCAATACTTGAGTGCGACTTAATGGAGGATCTGTTTCGGCGCTCGAGGCCATCAATGCGTGATGGGACTTTCGAAGTCGATGGTCGGTGTCGTGGGTGAAAATGGTCATCCTGACTGGTCGATGAAGATGGTCGATGGTGGTGATGTCGGTTGTCGAAGTAGTGAGTTGCTGTCATGGCTGGTTGTGTTGGATTTTTGTTTTGGAATTTTTCTATCTTTTTATGGGTTTTGGTTGACGGTTAAGGTCGTTATTTGATTTTTTTTTTTTTTCAATTTCTGTAATGTTTGAGTCGGGCTCCATTAACAAGCTTCCAAAATACTAGGCCCTGTAACGGCTTTAGTTGGACAGAACCGTTGGGATGTATTTCTTTGACAACGTAAGGTCCCATCCATTCTATGTGTAATTTCTTGGGTTTTCCCTTGACTCGACTATTATAAAGTAAAGCAAGGTCGCCGACTAAGAGGTTTTTTTTTTTGATGTTACGGTCGTGCCAGGATTTTTGTTGTTGTTTGTGAATTTCTTGATGTTGAATAGCCATGATTCTATGTTCTTCTAGCTTACTGAGTTGAAATAGTATGTCCTTTCTTTCTTGTTCGACATCGACATGTAGTATCTGTGCAATAATAGGTGTCTGCTGTCGGAAATGTAAGGGGATGACTGCTTCCTGCCCGTAGACTAGTCGAAAGGGGGTTTGATCGGTCGACTGGTTATATGATGTCCTATATGCCTAGAGAACCGTAGGGATTTTCTCATCCCAGTCGTCTTTTCCAATGTTGCATATTTTGGTTAACCCTTTTGTCAAAGTTTTGTTAAAAGCTTCAATCGCACCATCCGACTGAGGATGATAGGCAGTGCTTCGTCGGTGGTCGATGTGAAACTGGTCGGTCAGATTTTTGATGGTGTTGTTGATAAAGTGTGATCCCTGGTTGCTAATCAATGTGAGGGGGTATCCAAATCTAGTGATAATGTTTTCATAGATAAACTTAGCAGCTACCTCACTTGAACATGTATCGACAGGTTCGGCTTCTGCCCATTTGGTTACATATTCCACTGCCGTGATAATATATCTTGCACCTGATCATTTGGCTAGGATAGGAAAAGGTCCTATGAAGTCTATAGCCCAAAGTTTGAATGTGAGACTAGGGTTTACAGATATCAAGGGCATCTCTGTGCTCAGCAGAGTTCGACCAAGTCGTTGACATCTATCACATCGACTAACAAAGTTTTTGCAATCCTTGTGGATGGTCGGCCACCATAAGACCGACTGTTGGATTTTTATTGCAGTTGTATCCGCTTGAAAATGTCCTCCTGTAGGTCCATAGTGTGCTTCATGCATGATTTGTTCTCTCTCATGGTCTAGTACACAACGTCTGAGAATGTCGTCTAACCCCATTTTGTACAAAAATCCATTGATGAGGCTGTAGGGTGCAGCCTTCATAGCTAAGATTTGTTTCTTCTTGGTGTTTAGACCTTCGGGTGCCTGACCTATCTCTAAGAACTAAGCTATTTCTTCTAGTTCTTCGGGTACTGCTTCTATGCGAAATAGATGTGCATCTGGAAAATCATCGTCGATGCCGGTCGGTTCCTCCCTTGTGTCAATACGTGATAGGTGGTCAGGTCCGACATTTAGCTTTCATGGTCGAACTACTACTTCAAACTCAAATTCTTGAAAAAGAAGTAACCATCGACAGATTCGTCCATGATGAAGGTGTTTATTAATAAGGTACTTCAAAGCTTGATGGTCGGTATAAAATATGAAAGGGTTGGCTAATAGGTAATGTCGATACTTCTGGAGAGCAAAGACCATACCTAGGTCTTCTCGTTCAGTGGTCGAGTAGTTCCTTTCAGCTTTATTTAATTTTTGACTGTTGTATACGATAGGGTAATCCATCCCATCATCCCCTGGTTGAGTAAGGATGGCTCCTATTGCAATTCCTGATGCATCAATATGCACATGAAATTTAGTTGACCATTTTGGAAATTTAAGTATGGGAGCTTCGACCAATTTTATTTCAATTTGTCGAAGGATATTTGGCATTCTTCTGTCCATATAAACTTCTGGTCGTCTTTGAGCAGTTCCTCCAGAGGGTAAGTCATATCTGATTAGTGTCTGATGAATTTCCTATAGTATCCTGTGTGGCCCAATAACACCTTGACCTGTTTAGGGTTTATTGGGGGTTTTAGGTTGAGGATGATTTTTATTTTGGCAAAGTCGACCTTTATACTATCTTTGCAGACAATATGTCCTAAGAGTATTCCTATGGGAGTCATAAAAGTACATTTCTTAATATTTAAGGAGAGTTGTATCTGTCGACATCTCTCCAGCATAAGTCGGAGCCATGTGCAGTGATCCTTTAGGGTGGAATATATGGTCCAGTCGTCAAAGTACAATGCCATGGTATTATAGATATACTCTTGGAATGTTTTGACAACAATTCGTGAGAATACTGCAGGTACATTCTTCAACCCAAAAGGCATAACTCTGTAGGAAAAGGACCCAAATTCACATACAAATGTTGTTTTCTTTTGATCCTCTTTTGCTATGGGTACTTGATTATATCCAGAAAATCCATCTGTAAATAAATAACATTCATGGCCTACAACTTCATTCAGGATTTCATCAGCATAGGGGGTGGGGAATGGATCTATGAGTGTGACTTTGTTGAGCTCCCTAAAGTCGACACAAATTCTTAATCTGGTCGGGTCATGTTTCTTGGGCTGTACGACCATGGGACTTTCCCATTCCGACTGGTCGATGGGGTAAATAATTTCTGCTGCTAACATGTTGTCTATTTCCTTCTGAACTATCTCCTTATACTTATGAGCTATTTTGTAAGGTCGTTTCTTGACAGGTCGGACATCAGGTTTAGTATCTACTTTCATTTCTCCCATTTCTTGTGCTAACCCTTTTAAGTCTTTGTAGTCCCTTGCAAAGACATCTTGGAATTCTTTAAGTAAGTTTATGATTTCGGTGGTTTGGTGTTCATTCCAGTAGTCCCCAATATTAGCTATTTTTGGACGGTCGTCGTTTGAAATATCGACCTCCTTAGTTTTCACTTTGGCATCCAGCCACTCTGGTGCTTTATCTTCATTGATCGGCCAACTTCCTTCTTGAAACTGTGAAAATGATGCCGGAAAGTCGGCTGCAGTCATTCTGTCTAGGTCTGGTTTGTCGGTGGTCTCGACTTTCAGGATTGAGTAGACCGGCTTGGTTGTTTCAATGTGGTCGGTCTTCCATCTAAAGCTCTTACCTTCAATGTGCTCGTTTTCTAAGTGTAAGAATGTCGACTGTGATTTTGATTCAGCTTGTATCTTGTTACAGTCCCTGATTTGTCGATGGTCTTGGTTAGGTTGTTTTTCTGTCGGTTGAAGAAATGGTTTGATCTGGTTTGCTGTCCCAGCCAATTTTTCATTTTGAGGTCTGAACTTGAAGTCCTTAATAAAATTTTCTTTAAGTTCATGCCAAAAGAAGGTTTCTCCTCTAGCTTCCTCCATTTTATACCATTTATTAGGCAAGTCGACTAGGGTTGAAGGGAACAAATGTGGCCAGGCTCGCTCATCTTTATGTCCAAGCCGTCTCCACTCTGTTTCACAAAGCTTGATGTGTGCTTCTGGGTTTTGGCCTTGGACAAAGATAGGAATTTGAGTGTCTGGGGTTAACTTTCTCCCACCAAATCGTTCGACAAAGAAAGTTGAAGCAGTTGTCCAGGTCTGCAATTTTTTATGATGGGTGTTCCACCATCTAGCTGCTTGACCTGTAAATGTTTCCACTAAGCTTTGAAGTCTACCATGTTCTCAAATAATTTTAGATACTTGTTCAAGATGCATTATTTGGGATTCTCTTTCTTTATACCTGGGCAGTTGGGTATTATGTAAGTTGCTTGGCTGCAATGTAGGTCTTTCCCTGATTTTGTTTTCAAAGACTTTGGGGATAATTGATATAGTGAAGCACTGTCGGGTGGGTTTTTTCTATACTTTTTGTATAGTCCAACACCCTCTTGCTTGTGTTTCATAATTTTCCATCTCCCAGTCATATAATTCGGCATCTGAATTGTAACCAATTGAGTCTTGGTTACCTAAATGAAGCTCCCCATAAATGTTTGGCTCGGTATAGTCCGTATTATTATGGATCTAGTAAAGCTGTCTGACATCGACTTCCTCATCAATTGGTTTGGTCGAAGGTTCTCCTTGGGAAGGATTAATGGGTACTATGAATTTTTGACCATTTCCTTTTAACTTAATTCGTTCTTTGTCTAAGGATATGGAGGCTTTCATATTTCGTCCCCAAGGTTGACCAACTAGCACTGGGAAGGAGCTAGATCCTTCTTTTGGGTCGATGATTTCAAAATCAACCTTAGTCAAGATTCCTTGGATGGTCGTGTCGACATATTTCCAAACCCCAATGGGTTCAATGAGGCCTTGGTCAGCAAGTTTTAGGTAAATGCCTGAATCATAGAGTCGAGGTCGGCCCATCTTTTCCCATGTATCCCTGGTCATGATATTTACCTGAGACCCGAAATCGAGCACCACCTGTCGGACGTGATAACCTTTGATTTCCAGGTCGACAAGTGGGTCGACATCGTTTTTGTCTTTTTGATTGAGGCTACAAATGTTCTTAGTTTGTTTTCCACAGTTAGTGCATTTTATTTCATGTAATAAATCAATGAACTGGGCTACAGACTTGTCGGTTTGGATGAGATGAGTTAGTTGTTGTGTTGTGCTAAGGCGACTGGTAATAATGTCTTCTTTCTGTGCAATGTCTTGAAATATGTGTGTTGCTTCCTGATAAGTTTGTTTTTCCTTTAGAGGATCCGGATAACCATTTGTGTTTTTAATTTTACTAATCTGGGGGTTATCAATCCCTGTTTTTGTTCCTTGGCGAGTGACAATATGCATATTTTTAGTAGTTAATATATCATGCTTTTGTACACAAGACAAGACATTAACATTTTTCTTATTATTGATTTTTTCTAACATGGTAGGAAAATCCTCTAGAGAGTGATCGCCTACCCCACAATGCGTACAGAATTTAAGGTCAGTTCTGTCCTTGTACGAATAGTCTGCGCATCTGTTTCCTTCTTTATAGCAGATGAAGCACTGAGTAGATCGACGCGGTCATATGTCGCGATTCCCGACGAATTGACCTCTTCCTCCAAACCCTTGTCGTCGATTGTCGTACCGGTGCTCATATCATCATCCTTCATATCGTTTCCCATTCTGGTCATTAGTATTATTTTGCTCATTGCTCTGCGCCACTGCATTCGTCTGGTAGACTGCCTGATAGTTCTGTCTATTTTTCAGGTTTAATTGACAGTCGACCGTATTGTGACTTTTTGTCTCACAGATGGCGCACCAGGAAGATTTTGCGTTCTTCATGTTAAATGCACATTCTTTCATAGAATGATCCCCGATCTCCTGGCAAATATCGCAAAAGACTTTAGTTTGCACAAATCGAACGTCTTGTCGGCTGTATTCATGTCGACAATTGTCTTTCGAGTGTCCGGCCGTCGAACATTTAGTACACCATATTTCTTGATTTTTGAGGGAGAGTTCTTTCAAGGACTTCTGTACACTTTCCAGCTATTCTTCTATCATGTGGTCTGTTGGATAGGCAGGTATATCTTCCTCCATTTCCACCTGCAGAGGTTTGGTCAGCGCATCTTCATATGTCTTGAATGTTTCCAGACTGATGTGTCAGCAAACTTTTTGTGATAAGCCTGCAAGGAACCATTGGATTAGTAATTGCTCATCAATAACATAATCTAATTGACTCAATAGGTCCTTCCAGCGTTTGTCGTAATCACGGACAGTCTCCCCTGGCTTTTGCTGCGTTGTCTTGAGCTTTTTGGCGGCCAGGTGCTTAGCGTCTGGGGTCTTGAAAAAGGATAAGAACTGTGCTTTAATATCAACTTTCGATGCTCTGGGTTGCCTTTCTGAAAAGTTCATGTACCAAGTTAGGGCCCTTTTCCGTAAGGATCCTATGAACTGAGCCATCTGTCGGTCTTCATCCTTCACCTAGTTTGCATCCCAGATGGACTCACAAACGAACCAATGTCGTCTGGGGTCTTCATCCCCCTCATAGAGAGGAATATGAGCTGTTCCGTGACCCATGTCTGAGTCACTTTCACTGCTCTCAGAAGTTGGTGGGGTCGGAGGCGTGGGTGGTGGGGAAACTGGTGGGATTGTTAATGAATTCGCTCCTGCGGAATTTTGGTCGACGGAACTAGTACCTCCGTCGGTGGTCAATTCATCTTCGACGAACAGTGGGTTGTTGTGGATTTCTACTGTCGATGGTCCACTGAAATTTTGTGTGCACAGGTCTGCATGTTCTATTCCTTCAAAATATGTACTTGGCGGGGGGGTGCTCCTTCCTGTGTCGGTAAGAGCAAGTGGATACTTCGGAGGGATGGTGCCGCTTGAATCGTCACCCAGTTCCCTTTGAATGGTCGGTGTATGACAAGATGTCGTCCGGTGTATGTATCGTCGCCTAGTCGACTCCAGATACTATAGTCACCAGCTCTTAGTCGGAGGTCGTCTTCGACAATAGTCTGTATTCTGGTATGTGGATTTAATGGAAAAAGGGTCGTTCCTTCACCGGGAGCTGTTAATTGGAGAGATTCTGGCTACTCGATCCATACTTCTTCCTCCGTAGGGGACACCTCTTGTTCGACACCCTATTCCTGTCGGTTATGACCCGACTCTGGAGGATTCTCTTCATGGTCAGTCGCCCTAGGGTTTTGTTCTCTGCGCGGCCCGTCTGCTCTTTCGCGTCTTGCTTCCCTTCTCTGTTTTCTCTCATCCCTTTCTCATTTATGAATGTCTGACATACTTTCATACAGTACTATTCTCTTCAAGTCGTCTACGGTCTACTTTTCATCACTGGTGACGGCTATCCTCCTGAACTCGACTAGAATCCACTACACTCTATCTCCGACACAAGACTAGCTACCCCCCCATAGCCGACCTGATGCTGTTTAGAAATCCCGGATAGTTTGAATCACTTGCTCAGGAAGTATTCCCACTCCCTTTCTGCAATAAATTTCTCCCACTTCCTTTGCTTCTCCGCCCAGTTAGTGTTTGGTGGCTGTTCGCACAGTGGTGGTCTGGGTTCGACGATGTGGCCTGCTCTATTCTCTATCAAGAATTTGAACAGCAAGGTCGGCAGGGAGCACAAGAATTGTTCGATGAAATTTGTGTAAAATTTCACTTTAACAGTTTCTACCGACGTTCGGTCTTCAACTGCTTGCTCTTCACAGAAGTCGTCGGCGATTTTCTCAAACCACTACGACAAATTTGTTCGTCCTCCTTGGAATAGTTTATCTAGCAACTGATCTTCTTTAGTTGCATCCGGTCTTCTCATCCAGAAGCTGCTTCAACAGTTGTGGCACAGACTCGACGAATTTTTCATGTGTCTCTGTGAAAAATATGGCTCTAGCTTCAACAACTGTTAATTTGTTACATCTTGCGTAATTTTTCAAATAGTTCGCAACTTTACGGTCCCACCAGTCCTTGATCTCCTACTCTGGCAACATATGTGAGCATATATCTTAGACATGTACTACCGGAAACGGAACCAATGTTGTAATCTCACAGATCACATAAGGTTACCAATAATACATACTAAAACATAACTATAAATCAGATACAAGAGACACGAACAGATATGAAAACAGATTATATTAATGTAATGAGTTCATACAAGGTACGGAACTAAACTAAGTTCTTGCTTAGCTCAACAGCCTAATATATACAAGTTACAAACATTTACAAATAACTACCTGTCGGTTCGGTGAATCGACACGACTGTTAGTTAGCCGACTAATCTTTCTAGTTAGTCGGCTGATCGACTAGTCGGGCCATCGACTTAGTCGGCTGACTAAGTCGGTATTCGTTCAAATCAACTTATGTCGACTTGCTCCTTCTACAATCCCCTCCTTTATTCCTCGATTGAGGTCCACTTGGACCGAAAGAGGTTACTAGAGGGTTTTTTCTTTCTAACAACACATCCTTTAAAATTTACTAAAAATTACAAAGACTTTGGTGTGTATTCTTTCCACGTGGATGTGGTTCATCTGATCAATAGAGATTCATCAAAAGCAACATGAGTGACTAGATTAACTAGCATTCACCTTCCCCAATTAACCACCATCAGGTGAAAATCCAACGCCTCGATTAAACCATAAATGGTGGAAAATTACCCAAAGGAAGTGGGAACTCCTAAACAATGACCTCAAGGCACTGATCTCTATTACACCCTCGAGTGTATTATGAACAAAATCTCAGAGACTATATTCACCCCACACATTCCTTGCGGGTATCCATGAAGGTTTATTTTTTGGACATACTCCAAGTACCCCTCGGGTATATCTGGAGTCTCCCCTCGCCTAATTTAATCCACTCATATTTCATATTAACTTAAAAAGTACCAAGATTCAATTACAAAACATTCCATCCAAGCACATGCAAGTACATTTGATTATTTTATGACTCCATTTTTAAGGCACTGGTTATTTGTTTAAATCTTTCGAAATATATATATTGTGTGTCAACATTGTAATTCTTGTGCTCATTTTTCATCTTGTCATCTATGGTTATTTATGGTTAATTAAAAACTCCTAAGCAACTAATTCAGTTTAACATCATCATACTAAACTAATTTTCCTTAGTAACTTAATAGGGTCTACCCCCCTTGGCTTCATCAGGAGTTGAACTTAAACGGAGGAGTCAAGAACAAGGTGATAGCCTTGACTCAAGACCTACCCCCAAGGACACACCTAGTGGCTTGAATATTTCTCCCATGTTCCCCCCCAGGTGTGTGAAAGGCGGCAACAAAAACTATAATTCCAAGGGGAGCTGTTGGTACCAGATCTGTATTACAAAAATTTGTATTCTGGCAACGTGCAATGGTAGTGTCTCAATGCATCCTGAAGGTGAGCTTATGTCCATGGTTGGATTCATGCAGATGAAATGGGATTAGGGAAAACCATTGAGCTTCTTGCCTGCATTTTGGCACACCCTCAGGGATCAGAAAAATCGGATATTGTTCATGACAAAGTGAACCTAGCAGAAAATAAGCACCCTTCTTTGAAAAAATGAGAAAGGGAACGATTTGACTATGTATGTGGTGTTGTTACTGAAAGATACAAGTATACTAGTCTTTAGGTTTAGTGTGATGTATGTGACACTCGCAAACATATAGATTATGTTGGATGTGAAAAAAATAGAAAATCTAATTTTGAAATTGAGATTAGGAACAAAAAAGTCGCTAGAAAGAAGAGGAAAGGATTAGTAATGGAAGATGGTGTTGGGTCCATCGATATTGAAGAAAACTTTGTTTATCATACCTGGTCATAGTTGATTCAAATTTCAGACTGTGCAATGGTTTCTCATGCAACTCTCATTATTTGTCCAGCACCAATATTGCAACAATGGCAAAGTGAGATTGATCGTCACATCAAAAAGGTATCTTTAAAGGTTAGAGTGTACGAAGGTGTTAAAAATATTTCGATTGAATCCACTTTAAACCATATGGGAACCAGTATAGATGCCCTGGAAGATGCAGACATTGTTTTAACAACATATGATGTACTGAAATCAGATCTTTCACATGACTCTGATAGATATCATGGTGATCAGTGATCCATGAGATTTCAAAAGAGGTGCTAAGTTATTCCAACACTTTGACAAGGATACATTGGTGGAAAATATGCCTGGACGAAGTACAGATAGTTGAGAGCAATGCAGCTGCAGCAGTGAAAATGGCAATGTGTTTGAGTGTTGAGAGAACCATGTGCAAGATTGAAGGGTAGAGTTAGTAGTTTTTGGTGACAAAGTTTTATCATGGTAAATGTGGATATATACATAGGAGAGTAGAGAATCTATTGAAGCTATCAATTAAGACAGGTGTCAAGTTTTCTCAATATATTTAGCAAAGAAGGAGCAAGCTGGAGATGATTTTTGATATAAAAAAGATATGAATCAATAATCCAGATCATTCTTGCATTCTAAAACATTAGGTAAGTGAATAATTGGATCTAAATCAATCCCAAACTCAAAGGCACAATTCCAGTGACAGAGGCAGTTGGAGAATTAAACACATGTTAATTGTGGAAAGCAGTCAAAAGTTCAATCCTTGATTTGCTAACTACATCTGGAATTTTGAAGGTAGTATTCGAGCTTTTAGGAATACAAGTGGAAGGTAAACAACATAGTGTTGAATAATTTATGGATGTTTGACAGATTTAAGGGTATTCAGTTCTATCAACACCGAATTTTATGAATGAGGATCAGTATTAGAGGCTACTTTTCTAGGAAGAAGTAGATAATTGTAATGAGCTCCAGATAAAAAGGAAACAGTTTCCCAAGATTTCTTGCATTAAATCATATATTGGGTTTATTTTTAGTTTATTGATAAGTTTTATTTTCCAAAAGATAGAAATAGTTCAAGGATTGTAATTGATTTAAATTATGTAATCTTCAATGTAATGAAGGGAGGAGAGAGTTCTAGCCGAGGGCTGAGGCAAGGTTACTATTGATTGTAGGCATGTATGCATTTTGTATATCTCAATATGAAATGACTGCTTTGAAATAATTATGATCATTTGAGCCATGTTTTGCTTTAATAATTGAATTACATGTTGTCATGATTTTGTTCTTTGAATGGTCTCATTAATCCATACCATAATTCTTATGATACATATGTAATTATCTTTAAATATATGATGTAGAGCCTGATTCATTTCTTTTATAAATTCATGTTTGTAGTCTTTCCTATTACTGTATTTTACAGTGATATATTTCCTGCAATTCATCATTTAAACCTATCTTGATCTCTGTCCTGTATCTACCTTTTTTACAACTATCATTCCTATCCTTTACATACTGTTAATATTCACTAGCCATGCTCCTTATGCAGTCAAGGTGCATCTTTTAGTGATAACATATTTTGGTGTCGTTGCCAAGGAATGGAGGAACGGAGACATACTTCCCTGGGTTGTATGACAACAAATATATCCAGCCTTTGATGGTGAACAAAGGCTGGTGACATAGTGGCTGCAATATTCACCTGGTGAGACCACTTGGTTTCAAAATGACAGATTCAGTTTCTAATCGAATTACTTCATGTACCAAGACAACAGGGTTTGAGGTAGATTGTGCTTTTCTTAAAAGTTTGAAATAATGGATAGTTGATAATGATGAATGGAAAGAAGATTTATTTTCCTATCTAGATTCTTATAATATTTCAAGTGAAGAGGATAAAATTTTTTTTTTGAAGAAGCTTTTCAAACACTCGAATTGGAGTATGAAATTTAGTTGATTCATAAAAATTCCCAAAATATTTTTGATATTAATATTTCTAATGGTCAGTATGAAGATATGTGCATGGCTTTGAATAAAGAATTAAATCAACATATCTTGGAAAGTAAAAAATGGTTTTCAAATGATTGTGAAAAATTTGCTTCTATGGAAACTGTGAAGTTAGAGCTTATCCAAAGGAAGTTCACATATCTTGAACAAGAAACATAAATAGTTATTCAAAACATGGTTTTTAACTATTTTTATGATCCAGTAGATGCTTATCTCGAGGTCTTTATCAACTCTAGCCATTCAATTATGTTCAGCTGCAAATATGGGTTTAAGACTCATGATGAGATGCTTGTAATTTATTCAATCTTTATTCTACTATATTTATAAAAGCATGTTCCAGGATTTCAATTGTTGAGTCAATTTTTAACCTGGTTTCATTGGAAATGGAATTACACATGATTAGCTTGATATCTACAAGAATAGAATAGGAGTGTGCATAAATAAGCTCTCATTTTTTAGCATATTGTTTTTGGTTTGTTGTTCCTTTCTCAACAGTTCAGTATGCAGTTTGTTTCTGGTAATTTTCTTTCACCTTGTTATGGTGTTCAGTAGTTCATGTGGTTTAATTAAATAATATTCCAGTCTAGTGGAGCACTGGTACAGAACAAGATTATTTCAACATTTTATATACAATAGAAGAGATTGCAATCTTAAGTTTGCAAGCTATGAGTTTTCATTTTGTGAGTTTGCAGCAGCATGAATACTCTAGTCCAATGGATAAGGAACTTTGTCTACGAGTTCTTGGTAGCCCACAGGAGGCATTCCATCCCCAAACAAAGCCATATGTTGGTATTAGATCTGTATTACAAAACAATTGGATTATGGTAGCGTGTAGTGGCGGTGTCTCAATGCATCCTGAAGGTGAGCTTATGTCCATGGTGGGATTCTTGTAGATGAAATGGGATTAGGGAAAAAATTGAACTTCTTTCCTGCAACTTGGCACACCTTTAGGTGTTAGATCAATCTGATATTGTTCACGACAAAGTGAACCTGGAAAAAAATGAGCACCCTTCTTTGAAAAAATGAGAAAGGGAACGATTTGACCGTGTATGTGGGGTTGTTACTGAAAGATACTAGTATACTGGTCTTTGGGTTCAGTGTGATGTATGTGATGCTTGGAAACATACGGATTATGTTGGATTTGAAAAAAATACAAAATCTGATTTTTAAATTGAGATTAGGAATAGAAAAGACACTAGAAAGAAGATGAAACATTTAGTAATGGAAGACAGTGTTGGGGCCATCGATATTGAATAAAAATTTGTTTGTCACAACTGCTCATAGTTGATTCAAATTTCAGACTATGCAATGGTTTCTCGTGCAACTCTCATTGTTTGTCTAGCACCAATATTGCAACAATGGCAGAGTGAGATTGATCGTCACATCAAAAAAGGATCTTTAAAGGTTAGAGTGTACGAAGGTGTTAAAAATATTTCGTGTGAATCCACTTTAAACCATATGGGAACTAGTCTAAATGACCTGGTAGATGCAGACATTGTTTTAACAACATATTATGTACTAAAATCATATCTTTCACATGAATCTAGTAGATATCATGGTGATCGGCGATCCATGAGATTTCAAAAGAGGTACCCAGTTATTCGAACACTTTTGACGAGGACACATTGGTGGAGACTTTTCCTAGATGAATAACATATGGTTGAGAGCAATACAACTGCAACAACGAAAATGGAAATGCATTTGAGTGTTGAGAAAACCATGTGCAAGGTTGAAGGGTAGAGTTAGTAGTTGTTGGTGGCAGAGTTTTATCATGGTAAATGTGGATATATATAGATGCGAGCAAAGAATCTATTGAAGCTATCAATTAAGACAGGTGTCAAGTTTTCTCAATATTTTTAGCAGATCAGGAGCGATCTGGAGATGATATTCAATATCAAAAAGATATGATTAAATAATCCAGATCATTACCAAGTTCTAAAACATTAGGTAAGTGAATCATTGGATCTAAATAAATCCCAAACTCAAAGGCACGATTCCAATGACAGAGTCAGTTGGATAATTAAACACCTGCCAACGGTGGAAAGTAGTCAAAAGTTCAATCCTTGATTTGCTAACTACATCTGGACTTTTAAAGGTAGTATTTGAGCTTCCAGGAATACAAGTGGAAGGGGAAAAATAGAGTGTTGAATAATTTATGGATGTTTGATAGATTTAAGGGTATTCAGTTCTATCAACACCAAATTTATGAATGAGGATCGGTATTCGAGGCTACTTTTCCAGGAAGAAGCAGATAATTGAAATGAGCTCTAGATCAAAAGGAAATAGTTTCCCGAGATTTCTTGCATTAAATCATAGATTGGGTTTATTTTTAGTTTATTGATAAGTTTTATTTTCCAAAATATAGAAATAGTTTAGGGATTGTAATTTATTTAAATTATGTATTCTTCAATGTAATGAAGGGAGGAGAGAGCTCTAGTCGAGGGCTAAGTCAAGGTTACTATTGATTCTAGGCATGTAGGCATTTTGTATATCTCAATATGAAATGACTGCTTTGAAATGATTATGATCATTTTAGCCATGTTTTTCTTTAATAATTGAATTACATGTTGTCATGATTTTTTTCTGTGAATGGTCTCATTAATCCATACTAGAATTATTATGATACATATGTAATTATCTTTAAATATATAATGCAGAACCTGATTCATTTCTTTTATAAATTCATGCTCGTAGTCTTTCCTATTACTGTATTTTACAGTGATATATTTCCTGTAATTCAGTCTTTAAACCTATCCTCATCTCTATCATGTATCTACCTTGTTAACAACTATCATTCCTATCCTTTACATACTATTAAGATTCACTAGCCATGCTCCTTATGCAATGAAGGTGCGTCTTTTAGTGATAACATCTTTTAGTGACGTTGTCGGGGAATGGAGGAATGAAGACATACTTCTATAGGCTGTACAACAATGAATATATACAGACTTTGATGGTGAACAAAGGCTGGTGACATAATGGCTGCTATATTCACCTGGTGAGACCACTTGGTTTCAAAAGGACAGATTTAATTTATGATCGAATTACTTCATGTACCAAGACAACAGGGTTTGAGATAGATCCTACTTTTCTTAAAAATTTCAAATAATGGAAAGTTGATAATGATGAATGGAATGAAGATTTATTTTCCTATCTAGATTCTTATAATATTTCAAGTGAAGAGGATAAACTTCGTTTTTTGAAGAAGCTTCTGAAAACAGTTGAATTGGAGTATGAAATTTTGTTGACTAATAAAAATTCCCAAAATTTTTCTGAGATTTCTAATGGTCAGTATGAAGATATGTGCGTGGCTTTGAATAAAGAATTAAATAATCATATCTTGTAAAGTAAAAAATGGTTTTTCAGATGATTGTGAAAAATTTGCTTCTCTAGAAACTGTGAAGTTAGAGCTTATCCAAAGCCAGTTCACATATATTGAACAAAAAACATAGATATTTAATCAAAACATGGTTTTTAACTATTTTTATGTACCAGTAGCTACTTATATCGAGGTTTTTATTAACTCTAGCCATTCAGTTTTGTTCAGCTGCAAATATGGGTTTTAGACTCATGGTGAGATGCTTGTATATTCTTCAATCTTTATTCTACTATATTTACAGAAGCATGTTCCAGAATTTCAATTGCCAAGTCAATTTTTAACCCGGTTTCATTGGAAATAGAATTACACATGATCAACTTGATATCTACAAGAATAGAATAGGAGTGTGCATAAATAAGCCCTGATTTTTTAGCATATTCTTTTCAGTTTGTGGTTCCTTTCTCAGCAGTTCAACATGCAGTTTGTTTCTGGTAGTTTTCTTTCAGCTTGTTATGGTGTTTAGTAGTTCATATGGTTTAATTGAATAATGTTCTAGTCTAGTGGGGCACTGGTACAGAGCAGGATTATTTCATCATTTGGTATACAACATAACAGATTGCAATCTTAAGTTTGTAGGCTATGAGTTTTCACTTTGTGAGTTTGTAGTAGCATGAAAAATCCAACCCAACGGATAAGGCACTTGGTCTACAACTTCTTAGTATCCCACAGGAGGCATGACATCCCTAGACAAAGCTAGATGTTGGTATCAGATATGTATTACAAAAATTTGGATTCTGGCAGCGTGTAGTGGCAGTGTCTCAATGCATCCTGAAGGTCAGCTTATGTCCATGGTGGGATTCTTGCAGATGAAAAGGGATTACATAAAACAATTGAGATTCTTTCTTGCATCTTGGCACACCCTCAGGGATCAGATTAATTGGATATTGTTCATGACAAAGTGAACCTAGAAAAAAATGAGCACCCTTCTTTGAAAAAATGAGAAATGGAACGAGTTGATTGTGTATGTGGGGTTGTTACTGAAAGATACAAGTATACTGGTATTTAGGTTCGGTGTGATGTATGTAACGTTGGGCAACATATAGATTATGTTGGATTTGAAAAATATAGAAAATATGATTTTGAAATTGAGATTAGGAACATAAAAGTCACTAGAAAGAAGAGGAAAGGTTTAGTAATGGAAGATGGTGTTGGGGCCATCGAGATTGAAGAAAACAGTGTTTGTCATACCTGCTCATAGTTGATTCAAATTTCAAACTGTGCAATGGTTTCTCTTGCAACTTTCATTGTTTGTCGAGCACCAATATTGCAACAATGGCATAGTGAGATTGATCGTCACATCAAAAAGGGATCTTTAAAGGTTAGAGTGTACGAAGGTGTTAAAAATATTTTGAGTGAATCCACTTTATAGCATATGTGAACCAATCTAAATGACCTGGTAGATGAAGACATTGTTTTAACAACATATGATGTACTAAAATCAGATCTTTCACATGACTCTGATAGATATCATGGTGATTGACGATCCATGATATTTTAAAAGAGGTAGCTAGTTATTCTAACACTTTTTATGAGGATACATTGGTGGCGACTCTGCCTAGACAAAGCACAGATGGTTGAGAGCAATGCAACTGTAGCAACAGAAATGGCAATGTGTTTGAGTGTTGAGAACACCATGTGCAAGCTTGAAGGGTAGATTTAGTAGTTGTTGGTGGTAGAGTTTTATCATGGTAAATTTGCAGATATACACAGGTGAGCAAAGAAGCTATTGAAGCTATCAATTAAGACATGTTTCAAGTTTTCTCAATCATTTTAGCAGAGAATGAGCGAGCTGGAGGTAATTTTTGATATCAAAAATATATGAATCAATAATCCAGCTCATTCCTGAGTTCTAAAACATCAGGTAAGTGAATCATTGGATCTAAATAAATCCCAAACTCAAAGGCATGATTCCAGTGACAGAGTCAGTTGGAGAATTAAACACCTGTCAATGGTGAAAAGCAGTCAAAAGTTCAACCCCTGATTTGCTAGCTACATCTAGACTTTTGAAGGTAGTATTCGAGCTTCCAGGAAGAGAAGTGGAAGGGGAACAACAAAGTGTTGAATAATTTATGGATGTTTGACATATTTAAGGGTATTCAGTTCTATCAACACCAAATTTTATGAATGAGGATCAATATTCAAGGCTACTTTTCCATGTAGAAGAAGATAATTGAAATGAGCTCCAGATCAAAAGGAAACAGTTTCCCGAGATTTCTTGCATTAAATCATAGATTGGGTTTATTTTTAGTTTATTGATAAGTTTTATTTTCCAAAAGATAGAAATAGTTTAGGGATTGTAATTGATTTAAATTCTGTAATCTTCAATGTAATGAAGGGAGGAGAGAGTTCCAACGGATGATTGAGGCAGGGTTACTGTTGATTGTACGCATGTACGCATTTTGTATATCTTAATATGAAATGATTGCTTTGAAATGATTATGATCATTTGAGCCATGTTTTGCTTTAATAATTGAATTACATGTTGTCGTGATTTTGTTCTGTGAATGGTCTCATTAATCCATACCATAATTCTTATGATACATGTGTAATTATCTTTAAATATCTGATGCAGAACCTGATTCGTTTCATTTATAAATTCATGCTCATAGTATTTCCTATTACTGTATTTTATAGTGATATATTTCCTACAATTCAGCCTTTAAACCTATCCTGATCTTTGTCATGTATCTACCTTGTTTACCACTATCATTCCTATCCTTTACATACTGTTAAGATTCACTAGTCATGCTCCTTATGCAGTTATGGAGCATCTTTTAGTGATAACATCTTTTACAGGAATTAAGGCTGAAAGGTTATGAGATCTGTCCACTATCTTTTCTCCTACATCAAATATCGAGAAGCAGTTTGAAGAGCCCTTAGTTTCTATTCTTGAGCCAAAGTTTAAAAAGAGCAACAATGGAGAGGAAAAGATTTATGTTTCAGCACCTATGGAAATTTTAAGCAGTGAGCCTATATATGATGAATACTCAGATGAAATGGAAAAAAAGGCCTTTTGAATTAGTGTGTACAAATTCTTCAATGGCAGCAAATTTGTGTTTGCTAGCAATGAAGGAAATGGAAAAAAGATAAAACATAATTATGTAATGCATATCTCTAATTTTCAAAATTCAAAAATTTATAAGGATCATCCTAAGTATGATGAATATTCTGATGAAGAAGAGCATTTTTCTCAATCATCATCTATGGAAATCTTCAGCTATGACATTATATGTGACACTCATGAGTAGGAAAGAGTAGAACAATACTCAATGGAAATTCTTGAGCAGCAGTTACATCTTTCAGATCAAGATATAGCTATTAATTCCGAGTACGAAGGAATAATTTTTCATAAGTTTCATGATCCTATGGCTTCTTGGATGGAGTTGTGTTTTTCAAAAGTTTCTGATGCTTTACATTTTGGTATACTTCCTATTTCAGGCTATAAGTATCAACTTCCTACAGACTCTCTATTAGATTTATCATATCTTTTGTGGGTCTTCTAAAATAGTGGCATGTATCGAGCTATCGTTGTCAGTCAAATAGTTTCTTGGCTCCATTGGAAGTATGATTACACATGATCGGCTTAATGCATGCAAGATAGGAATAAGAGTTGTAAATAAATAAGCTCATCCTTGAGCATTTTCTTTAGTTGGTACAGTGTGATCAGATTGTTGTGTGGGGATTATTTTAGTTTGCATAATATTTTAAAGTTTAGCATTCAACAAGCAGTGTGTTTTCAAGTTTTTCAATAAGTAGCAGAGATTTGGGATGAAGACTCTAGCCCAATGAAATGGAAAGGCACTTGGTCTTCTTGTTCTTGGAAGCTCACATGGAGCATGCCATCCCCAGATGAAGCCAGATGTTGTCACCAAATTTGTTTTACAAAATTTGGTGATTCTAGCAGCACACCTGTAAAGACAGACTTCAATCCTCGATGCCAGAATGCCCATATTTATCAAAGCCTTCAATTTCTAGTCATCTTGGTCCATCTCTCCATATCTCAAATCTTTCAAAATGAAGTCTTAAATATTGAATTAGTAAACATTTACCTATGTTCTCAGCATTACCTAGTGGCCTTTATTTTTATTACATAAAGCTAAATATTAAAAAAAAGGTTAAAAATAAATATAAAATAATGTTATTTTGAAATTATTTTGTATAGTTTTAAAATAATATTTTATATTTGTATAGATTTAGTTATAAAAATAAGGAGATAAAATGGTTCTTTACAAAATGCAGTTCTTTTGAAGAACCATATCCATGTGAAGCTTAAATCCCATCCTTCATGCTTATACAAGTGCCAAAGCACATCCAAGAGAAATCCACGAGTCAAGCAAGCTATGCATTATGCTTTGATGAAGCATATAAATGTTGATTAATATAATAATCTAAAATAAGAGAATGCTTATGCTTGTGGTTTTAAATGACATTTGGTCTCATATTAATTCCATGCGAATGTTCAGCAAGAGGATCCAAGGAATAACAAGATCAATAGATAGAGAATCCCTCCTTTCTATATTCAAAGCACATCGAAGGAGAAGGAAACATACATATGGAAGCAAAAAATATTGGAGATCCATATTTTCATGTAAAATTAGTCTTCAAGGCATGAATTAAGCAGTTAAAAATGAACCAAAGTCAGATTTGAGGATACAGTTAGCATAATTCAAAGAAGCAAACTCATATTTTAATGCAAAGTTTTATTTTATGAAAAAAGCAAGTCACCAATTGTCTACACATTCTAGATTTTCAGGAAAATATCAATAAAACTTCTCTAGTGGATCAAGAGTTGATCAAATCAATTCCAAATTTCTTACAACACATTAGGATTTTGTTTTTAGTGATTCGGGAATTTTGGATCTATTATAATTTTTTTCATTTGTAATGTGAAAGGGAGAAAAAGGTACCAGCCGAGAAGGCTGATAATGTAATCAGAGATCATACTGATATTTTTTATTATTTTACAGGCATGTATTTGATTTATGGGTTTTTTGAAGAGGATTTTGAAGTGATCATATTCGAGATTGGCATGTTCTGTTTTCATTTTCGACTGATAAATATTATAGTGTGTCCATGATTCTTTCCAATATTTGGTTTCTTATGGATGGTTTATATGTTTATCACTGATATGGATAGAGATTGTCTTCTCCTTATATGAGTTAATTATCATGATCTTTATTCATTGTTTATGTTTATACATTCACTCATCAATATTCTCATATATTAGCCTGATCCTTGTTATATTTATCCTCTTTTCAACTTACAAATCTTGTCATCCTTTCAATAAATTTAAAGGTTCACTAGCTATGTTCTTTCAGCATTCAAGGAACATCTTTTAGTGATAACAGGATCATTGACCCAACAAAGGCGAGTTCATCTTCAATTCCCCAAGCCACAACATGGTTGGCCTATGGAGTGTGATGACTAGGGAAAGTGAGCTCCCTCTTTAGAGATGCAAGAGACGCCTATGTTGAGTGCATGTGATGGGAAGTTTGAGATGATTCTAAAAACTTTGAATTTATATTTGTGGTTTTATTTTTACATTTTTTTTAAATTGAAGATGAAATATTTTATATGCAAACAACTTTTACTACTATCCATCACAAACCAAATAAATTAGATCATATATTTCCATCATCCTTCCCAATCAAGTAGTTGTAAGAGATGGACAAATAGTAGACCCTCCCTTCCCAAATTTTCTTGTACTAGCCTAGAAATTGATGTCACATAGGATGTGATTTTAATTCCATAATTTAATTCACAAATATACCCCCATGGTAGGAATATTTGGTTTTATTTGCCTTCTTCTATGGAAATTTGCACAAATTCAAAATTCGGTGAATATTTGACATAGTACAAATAAAATAAGGTTAACTAAATGTTGAAGATGGAATATAATTTTGGACACTTTGACCTAGGTGTTGATGAAGTTGTAATCATTGGAACATTTAAGTGTTGAAAATATCCTAGTGTATAAAAGTGAATTATGAGAGTCTCATAGAATGTATGCCATGTGGAAATGGATTCGAGATCTGAAGGAGGATGTCCATCAGTATGTGTGGTTTCATTTTGCCACTAAATTTCACCAAGTTTGTTGAGATGTTAAGCTGCAAAAATAACATATGCATGATCCTTTGGTGGATTAGGTCATGTTTAAATATTGAATTTAAAACGGTGTATCCAAGAATCCAATGTTTGTCCCATGCATCTGACCATTATAGTAGAAAGGAGAGCCTTGAGGATATATGATGTATGTGAAATCCTGAAGTCTTTTTGTTATGGAAGTGAAAAAGGAAATAGGAACTAAAGAGAGGGAGTTAATATCCATTTGTGTTGTTGAGTTGGATGAAGAGAAAAATAAAATTGACTACGAAGGAATGGCATGGAGTTAATGAAGAATCCCTAGAAAATTTGATTTGGATTTTCCCTTTAAGAGATGCCTAGGAGGGAAGGTGACCTTGATAAAATGAAGTTTGAAGAAGATGTTGGGAAGTGTTATATCCAAAAAACCCAATGCTTGAGGCTGAAACCATGAATATGGGTATCACTTAACAATGAAATGTGGAGATGAAAATTTGGTATTTTGTAGATTCTTTAGATTAAAACCACAAAAACTCATATAAGCATTTTGAATTTTGATGTACAATAAAATGAAACTGGTAAGGTATTGCGTTGTCTTTCTAATGATATTTTTTCAAACAATCTTAGTGTAATTTATGTTGCCAAATTTTCATTTAATTAAATTATTTTTTTTGCAAGTTTATGGATAAGTTAACAAGTTAGTTTTGTTTCGGTAATATAATTCAATGTTCAATATATAGTTTAAAATAAATATATAGCAAGATGATATGCACAGAACATAGTAGATTCCATAATTTCTTCTAAATTATATTTTTATTATTTTTTTGAAGCTAACCCATTAATATTTGAATCACATTTTATACATTTTTGTGTTATCATCAATATTATTCAAACTATTGCATAAATTGAACAACCAAAAATACCATTTTGAAGAGGAAAGATCAATGGTGATTCCACATATTTTTTTATAATTTTTTGGTTTTGTATTTTTATTGGTATTGATTTTTCTCTAGGTACCTTTGAAATAGTGGGGATTTTTTTAGTGTAAGTTTTAAAAGAAATTAAATATAAAATATAAAATTAAATCCAAAGTACGAAAATTATATGTCATTCGATAGAGGATTCATGGATAGATATTGTACAATTAAAGACAACTAAAAAAATGTATGATTCTTTGACAGGTCTAATTTAAAGCAATAATATTAACATGAAGTTAGCATTAAAGAATAATCTTTGTGATATCAAGATGAAAATTTCATATACTCTTGCTACATATTTTATGAATATTACTTAGACAAGAGATAAGCTCATAGCTATTGGAGAAAAATTTGGTGATAGTGAATTTGTCTAATTAGCTCTCAATGGTCTTCACACTTCATGGGAACCTTTCATTCAAGATGTTTGTGCCAGGGATGCACTACCATCACTAGATTGATTTTGGATTGATTATGTTCAAGAAGAAGGAAGAATTATGTCTCTAAGTGGTTCTAAAAAATATTAGGATGAAGAAAATTTATCCCTTGCAGCTCAAGCAAGGAAATGGAAAGGAAGGAAATTTCCTTGTAAAAACAAAGGAAAAAGATATGCTCCATCCCATGAACATAAGAAAAAGGATCTTTCTCATATCGAGTGATATTATAATGAGGGTGTTCAAATAATTTCATAACAATTATTTTGTTAATGATGTTGGGATCAATGATTAAAAGACTCATAGGTTTGGCTGAAGTGTGGTATTTTATGTATCTTATGCTTCAAATAAAACTACTGAAAAGAATTTCCGAGGGGCATTTATCATGCTTGATATAAAATTTTAGTATATGGAATTTATTGATAGCATTGGCCTTACATGTAAGGCTAGTACAATCTTGAAGTATTTCAATCCATCTCCTTTTGGTATGCAATCTTTCAATCGATATCTTTTTCGTATGCATCAAAGCCCATTTAGGGTTCTTCTAAGACTGGATTAAATAAAATAATGATATACATTAGTTGGAGTTTTAGCTACCCATTTCTAAAGAGAGAGATGGATGAGGAACATATTAAGAGAATAATTTATTGTGATTATGGTTTGTGTTTTAGAAGATACAAAGTTTGTAGCATTTTTATTGTATGGACCTTGGGATCTAACTATATAATCATTAATAAAACTGTTAAATGAACTTGTAAAAAACTGGTTTTTGCCTCAAAAAACCCTATTCAAGATTGAAACAAGGGTAACTGTTTGAGTCACATTACCTACCTCATGTTTAAATTTCTTTCTCCAAATTTTAGTACATTCCTTTTCAAAGTGCCCATGCTGATGATAATTGTGGCATTTAATATTTTGAACCTTATTTCTCTGTACTTCTAGAGCATAATTACTCTTTCTTCTTTTCCATAATCTAGTAACCCTTTGTTTCATGGATTTTTTGGCAATATGAACAAAACCTCTACAATTGTAGCATTGAATTTGGAAATAAAACATACATTTGTTCTTAGCTTCAGTATTTCTTCCATGAGCTCTCCAGTGGATAGATTTGTAACCACAATTGTTGCATATGTAGCAGTAGCCATTAAAGATATTGGGATATCGGATATTTGTTAAATTTCCTTGATATGGAGGTATTCAGATGTAGTCTTTTTGCTTCCTCGCTTGGCCCAACCATGTTTATTAGTATCCTTGTCCATAAATTGATAGGTATATCTTGAACTGTAGGTCTACTTCTTTGGGTTTTCATCAACTCTTCCTTCTTGTGCCTTGGATTTTATCACTATTTATTCATTCTATTGACCATAACCAAACCCAATTCCTCTTTTGTCACTTGGATCTCTTTGTTTATTGAATATATCATTTAGGTCTGATATACTTGTCTCAAAATTAAAATTGATGAAGCGTTCCTTACTCAACCTATTGATCTAACTATCCTTCTCTTGAAGCTTGTTATTCAAATCATATTCCTTAGTTTTTTCCTCTTCGAGGTGAACCTTGAGCATATTGAATTCTTTGTTTTTCTTCTTATTAGTTGCAACTATCCTTTCTAATTCACCTTTCAAGAGGAGTCATTTGAGTACACATGTTGATTTCATCGATGGGCCTAGATCTAGAACCGAGTACTAAAATCAATTTCTGGAACTTCAAGCAAGTGTGTATAGGCTTGGCAGATGTGATGAACTCATCCAAGGGATCTTATGAAATAGTTTCATGAATTTTATCTCCCAATGCAAAAATTGCATTGGATTGCATCCAAGTCCTAGATTTCATTTTATGGCAAGTTTTCACTCGCATCCAAGATCGACTCAGTGACCCATGTTGATTTGGTCTAAGGGCATAGATCTATAACTGTGAAGCATAATCAAGTTTCACAACTTCCAATAGGTGTGTATAGTCTTGGTGGATGCATCCAATTTTTCAATTGTTAACTCTCCCTTATGATCTCGTGATTCCCTTGTGCTTGTGCTAGATGTTTTAGCTTTCCCTTACTATGTAATATTGTTGCAAGATATGCCTTGTGCTTGTGTTGGACGGAAAGCTAATGTTATATTTTTATCATTTAAGAAATATGATCTTAGGATCTTGTTTGAGAGAATAACATGCACAACAATAAACACAAGAAACAAGAGACACAAATAATTTTTGTCGGGGAAACCATAAAGGAGAAAACCCCGCAACTTCCTCAGAGATAGAATGAGCACCAATGGTAGTAGTAAAACCTAAAAACATAAATATGATATCCAATATCTTGTTCTCTCTCTCTCTCTTGAGAGATATTCTCCTCTCTCACTCATGTGCCCCAGTGAGTGAGTGTGTATGTAATAAATATAGAGACTCACTCTCTATTTATATTATTTCATTCACTTAATGTCCACTTCAACATGTCAGCCCCACTTAACAATTACTTACTAGGGCCAACATCTATAGGAGAGTTTAATAACCCTAGTGCCCCACAACTGCGAGGAATTTTCCCTTCGATCAATAAGGAGGGTTAACCTTGACACAATTGTGGGGACTATTTCCCTAACTTACAATGGAGGGTTAACCTCAATGACTTTACATGACTTGTTTACAGTATTGAATCTCCCAATCAAAACATCAGGACATGACATGACTCAATTACATTATATATACTTCCCGGAATAAACATTGGGGTGCAATACATAATATTTACAAGTGAATACATTCCAAAGTTACAAATACATCAACACTCCCTCTTAACTAGGAAGCTATTCTCTCAACACAATTTATCATCACATGTCTTCTTCTCTGTATCATCTGGATCATCATCAAGTCATCTTCAAGTCATCTTCATATTCAAGTTATCTTCATCATCAAGTCATATTCATCAAGTCTGGATCATTACTTGATCTGGATCATCACTGGATCATCATCAAAGATGGATCATCATTGGATCATCATCAACATCACTGTTTATGCCATCTCGATCAAAGGTTCTATCTCTTCATTCTTCTCATCACAGGAAGTTCTACAGAGCTAGCCCTTTTTCATGTTGGTTGTAGGTATAGCCTCCATGTAGGTCTTGTTAAGCACTTATATCTGACCCTAAGTCAGAATGGCCCACCCAACACTTACATCTAACCATGAGAGGAACATATCCAATGTCAGAAAGGCATCCCAGCACTCACATTTGACCATGGGAGGAACACATCTAAGAATCATGTCAGAAAGACTAGCACTTACATTCACCAGCATGATAGGACACACCTACTATCATCTGTGAAAAGGAACCGCACTTACAATCACCATCATGGTAGGACACATCTACTACCATCTGTGAAAAAGGCACATCAGTCACAACCAGCAACAGGATAGGACACACCTACTATCATCTATGGAAAGGATCAGCACTTACAACCACCAGCATGATAGGACACACCTACTATCATCTATGGAAAGGCACAACACTTACAATCACTAGCATGGTAGGACACACCTACTACAATCTGTGAAAAGGCACAACACTTAAAATCCCCAGCATGGTAGGACACACCTACTACCATCTGTGAAAAGAATTAGAACTTACAATCACCAGCATGATAGGACACACCTACTATCATTTGTGAAAAGGATCTGCACTTACATCTGATAATGTGGGAACCAATCCCATGGTCACATCAGAATGGCTCTCAGCCCTAGGCTGAGGGTTCTTGGTAACTAACCAGGTGCCTCCATTCTCCCAGAGAATGGCCTTCAACACTTATATTTGATCATGTGGGAACACATCCCTCAATCACATCACAATGGTCCTCAGCTCTAGGCTGAGTATTCCTAGTAACTAACCAGGTGCCTCCATTCAGAGAATTGCATTTAGGTCTTATATCTGATCATGTGAGAACACAACTCATAGTCACCTTAGAATGGCTCAGCACTCACATATGACCATGGAAGGAACCAATCCTCTCACCATGATAGAATGGATCAGCCCTTACATCTTACCATGGAAGGAACCAATCCTCTCACCATGTCAGAATGGCTCACAGACTCATCACTTCCCCTTGGAGGGAACCTTGATATGGAGAACACCAAGCTTCTCCCTAAAGTACTCAAACTTCACTCTAGCCAATGGCTTAGTCAACACATCAGCTATCTATTCATCCATTGCAACATACTCAATATTTAATTCTCTTCTCTGCCCCATATCCCTAATATAGTCATATTTGATCTTGATATGCTTTGACTTGTCATGGAACACCGGGTTCTCCAACAACTTCACACAACTTTAGTTGTTGCAATATATACAAGTAGCTTCCTCAAATAAATCAAAGAGTAGCTTCCTCAGCCATACTACCTCACAATGAGTTGAAAAAGCTGCAACATACTCTGCTTCAGCTATACTCACCGCCATGCAAGACTATTTCCTACTAAGCCAAGAGATCACACCTGATCCCATACCAAAGAAGCACCCTGGAGTGCTATTTCTATCGATGGCACTGCCTACCCAATCTGAATCAACATAACCTTCCAAGTTAATCTTTTGATCAGCCTTATACTTGAGCCCATAATCAACTCTACCCTTTAGGTACCTTAGAATATGCTTTGCAGCAATCAAGTGAACATGTCTCAGATTTGTCAGGAACTAGCTCAAGGTGTTCATAGAAACTCAAATATCTAGTCTTGTATCTAGCAGGTACATCAAGGAACAAATCATCTGATGATACATAGTGGCATCAACCAACTCTGATGAAGCAACACTCAATAGCTTCAGTTTCGATGCCATAGGTGTGGTCATGCAGTCCATCATCCTAAATCTCTTCAATATCTCTACTGCATACTTCCCTTGTCCACACCTCCATGCCTAGAACGTAGTGCATCATCCCCAAGTCCTTCATCTAGAACTCAGCAACAAGTCTCCTTCTGGTCTTCTGCCTTCAACCTTGAAGCAAAGGCTGGAATTCTCTTTACTCTCAACAAATCCTAGAGTCATCAGTAAGCTATACATCCTTTCATACCATGTCAAACCTCGATATATTCTGCAGTCACTCCCTCTGAAGTGGAGCATCATACTCTGTCTGTTTTTTGTACTCTATGCATTGAAACATTCTATACCGAAGTGACAAGTATCTTCCTCTGCTACTAATTATTTTATGTATCCATATAGGGTCAGTGGATACCAAGATCCCCTATCTTAAACCTTTTCAAAAGTTCTTCTCACACCCATCTGTGAGCTTGTCATCTTCTTCAAGCTCCTCATGTATGTATTATCCCATGGGTGTCTTCTGAGCTCATACAAGGTCTTCTTTAGTTTGCACACATGAGTCTTCCTGTCATGTTCCTCAACTCCCACTGGATGCAAATGTATCTTCGTATTCTATGCCTTATTTCCGTGAGAATCCTCGTGCTATGAATCTTTCCTTGTATCCCACGATGTTGTCATCTACTACATGCTAGATCTTGTAGATCCATATGGAAGATACTACATACTTCTCTTCAGGTCTTGATGGTGCATCCTAGACATCATTCTTCATTTTGGATTATTAGAGTGAATCTTGAACTATTGTCACTTATTCTTCGGAACAAGTTGCATCCTTCTTTTCTTGTAGACAATTGTATGTGGTCTTTCCTACAAGTCAAATGCACCAGTTGTATGATTAGAAACATTTCATAGTGCATATTCATAATGGTAAATTATTATGCGTAAACATATAATCATGCAACTATTTTAGCCAATACAACATCCATCCATGTCTCACGAAAACTTTCTAGATTCCTTCCATCTCTACTAGGACAACATTGATATTTTGCACTAATCCAATATGTCAGCAAAGAGGTTTCATTCTAGATAAGTAACAATGGATATTTGTATAGCACCATGAGCTACTTACCCATCACATGTAATAGTAGTATACTATCATTAATGCAAACATTATATCATGCATAATACATCAACTGAATATAAACAAATGCATAATCAAAACAATATCATGAAATGACAATTGAGCACTTATCTTTATTTGTTTCATGGGTAGACTCCTTCTTGAGCCTTCAACTTCATCATCTTCTTCATTCATCATTTCTTATCCAAATTCTAGGATGGATAATAGTTTCTTCAAGAGTTGAGTCCTTCGCATTCCTCATCACTTGAGGGATATTCTTTATATGGTGACAGCTTGATAATAAGTTGCTCCCATATTCTCTTCTCTTATTACAAGTCGGGCTTCTTCTTCTTCCTAGAGTCTGCTAAAAGTAATCACTTCCTTCTGGCACACATTCCTCGCATGAATGAATCCCATGATCCTGGGAGGCCATTCAAGGTGGCTATCACCACTTCTACATTCTCCACTTCTTCTTCTACTACTACAAGTTGTTCTTTGATTTGAGAGACCCTTGTAAAGTATGACTATATGGTCTCTACATTTTGGATCTCCACATTCTTCAACTATTTTCTCAAAGTCATATTCTGATTTATGTTCTTCCTTTCAAATAGCTTAGTCAAGGAATCAAACATCTCTTTCGGTGTCTTTAAGGAAGACACTAGTGGTACAAGTTGATTCATGATTGAATCAGAAATGATATTATTGGCCTTGGCCAAGTTCTTCTTGTGCAAGTATTTTAGCCTCATCTCCCTCTGGAACTGGAACCTCTCTACTTATGTAGGTGTGCAATTCATTTCCTTCAAGAACTAGTGACATCCGATTTGAGGTTTCCATCCTGGTTCAAGAGCTGGCTGATCTAGGGTTTGTCAGAGAAACCCCAATTTTAAAAACTTGGAATATTTCAGATCTGATTGGATAGAAATATAGAACTATTCAAGGTGATCTTTCCAATGTACTCATTTTTTGAATACAGTGGCAGGAAGCTCCTGAAACAGGAAGCCCTAGTTTACCAATTTCTTCTGCAGAAATTCCTCATATTGTTTCTATGGTATCTACAAAAGTACTACTCCTCTATGTATAATAATTGGTGCTGAGGTATCCGCATCTGTCCTTGTTCCAAAACCATAGGTTTCATCATATTTGGTTTCATAAATTGGGACTTATGATAATTTTCCCAATGTGATTGCTTCAGGACTGTTCAGCATAACGAAGTTGTATGGAATGACACATGTAACTGTTTGAACTTCAGGGTCTGAAACATCTACCACAGAAAGTAACATCCGTGAAATTTTTGAAACATATTTATAAATTTTATTTGGACCTTGGTATCCCAATATATATCAATTGTCCCAAGGTGTCCTGTTTAGGGATGAATCCTGGAATTGGCTGGAACCCTAACTTGGAGGAATCATATATCCTAGAATATAGTGAATTTGAGGCTAAACCTTGGACACAATGTACAAAAAGAATTAGTATTCAAAATGTGAACGTTTTGGCCCTTGAAACTTATGAAACCCCAAGATATAGCGAATGTACCAAAACTTATCAGTTTTAGTATTTAGGGTTTTTTCGGCCCAGGGTCAAACTAGGGTTTGACTTTCCCAAAGTTTTACCCAACTAAAAATCTTGACCCAGGTATCTAAACTTTGATTTTGATGAGGATATAAATCCTATGCCAAGCTCACTCAAAAATGCCTCTTCTAAAAAAATCCCTAGTTTCCCACACCAAAAACTGAAAATGCTCGAAATCGAATTCTACATTGACAGAAAGATGCGCCCTTCAATGGAGAGTCAGCCTAGCATACTTTTGCTGATGGATTATGGAGAGAGACCCAAAAATTAAGCATCCCTAGCTTTTGCAGCTGCACAATGTCTTGTTCTCAAGTTAGCTCTGATTCCATGTTAGATTTTTATCATTTAAGCAATATGATCTTAGGATTTTATCTGAGAGAATAACATGCACAACAATAAACACAAGAGACAAGTGACACAAATAATTTTCATCGGGGAAACCATAAAGGAGAAAACCCTGCAACTTCCTTAGAGATAGAATGAGCACCAATGGCAGCAGCAAAACCTAAAAACATAAAGATGATCTCCAACAGCTTGTTCTATCTCTCTTCTGAGAGAGCTTCTCCTCTCTCACTCATGCGCCCCAGTGAGTGAGTGTGTATGTAATAAATAGAGAGACTCACTCTCTATTTTTATTCTTTCATTCACTTAATGTCCACTTCAACATGTCGGCCTCATTTAACAATTACTTACTAGGGCCGACATCTCTAGGAGAGTCTAATAACCCTAGTGCCCCACAACTGTGGGGACTTTTCCCTCCGATCAATAAGGAGGGTTAACCTTGACACAGTTGTAGGGACTATTGCCCTGACTTACAATGGAGGGTTATCCTCAATGACTTTACATGACTTGTTTATATTATTTAATCTCCTGATAAGAACATCGAGGCATGACATGACTCAATTACATTATAGATACTTCCGAGAATAAACATTGGGGTGCAATACATAATATATACAAGTGAATACATTCCGAAGTTACAAATACATCAAAAGCTAACATGCGTTAAAATGTCTTCATGGAACAATGTATTTGATTGCAATGTGGTTGAATCAACAGCAAAGATAACATGCATTAGATTTCATTCAACACATGATGTTGTTCAAATAAATCCACTTGTGTTTGTGCTAGAAGGAAAGCTAACACATGTTAGATTTCATTCACCATGTAATGTTGTTGTTAAAAATGACTTGTTCTTGTGCTAGAATGAAAGCTAACATGCATTAGATTTCCTTCATGATGTAATGTATTTGATGACAATGTGGTTGTACCCGTAGGAAAGCTAACAAGGTTTACATTTTATTCACTCCACAATGTTGTTGTTAGAAATTCTCTTGTGCTTATGCTATAAGGAAATCTAACATGTGTAATCTTTCCTTAATGGTACAATGTATTTGATGGAAATTGGTTACACCGATAGGAAAGCTAAAATAGGTTACCCTTCATTCACCATGCAATGTTGTTGTTAGAATTTGTCATGTGCTTGTGCTAGATGCATTTCCTTTCCTTCACTATGCAATATTGTTGCAAGAAATTTCATGCTTTTGCTAGAAGAAAATCCAACATGTGTTAGATTGTCTTCATGGCACAATGTATTTGATGGCCATGTGATTGTACTAGCAAGAAATATAACACACATTAGCTTTCATTCACCATGCGATGTTGTTGATAGAAATGCACATGTTCTTGGGCTAGAAGGAAAGAAAACATGTCTTCGCTTTCCTTCACTATGCAATGTTTTTGTAAGAAATTATCTTCTTCTTTTGCTCAAAGGAAAACTAACATGCATTAGATTTCCTTCATGGTGTAATGTGTTTCATGGAAATGTGGTTGTACCCGTAGGAAATCTAACACGTGTTAGCTTTCATTCACCATGAAATGTTGTTGTTATTAATTCCCTTATGCTTGTGCTAGAAGGAAAACTAACATGTGTTAGTTTTCCTTCATGGTGCAATGTATTTGATGGAAATTTTGTTGTACCCATATGAATTCTAACATGAGTTAGCTTTTATTCTCCGCACAATGTTACTGTTAAAAATTCCCTTGTGCTTGTGCTAGAAGGAAAACTAACATGTGTTAGCTTTCCTTCATCGTGCAATGTATTTGGTGGAAATGTGGTTGTACCAGTAGGAAATCTAACACGGGTTATCTTTCATTCACCATGCAATGTTGTTGTTATAAATGCCCAATGTTGTTGCTTGAAGGAAATCCAACATGCGTTAGATTTAATTCACCACATGATGTTGTTGTCATAAATTCAGTTGTTCTTGTGCTAAAATGAAATCTAACACATGTTATATTTTCTTCATTATGCAATATTGTTGTAATAAATGTCTATGTGCTTGTGCTAGAAATATATCAAACCTGCATTATAATTCCTTCATGGTGTATTGTATTTGATGGCAATGTGGTTGTACCGGTCAACAAGATAACACGCATTAGCTTCCATTCACTATGCAATGTTATTGTAAGAAATTCCCTTGTGCTTGTCCTAGAAGGAAAGCTAACATGTGTTAGAATTCTTTCATGGTGCAATGCATTTGATGGAAATCTAGTTGTACCAGTAGGAAAGATAGCATGCATTAGCTTTCCTTAATTGTCCAATGTTATTGTTAGAAATGACCTTTTGCTTGTGTTAGAAGGAAAGCTAACATGTGTTAGAATTCCTTCATGTTGCAATGGATTTGATGAGAATTGATGGAAATGTGGTTGTAGCAGTAAGAAAGGTAATAAGCGTTAACTTTCATTTACCATTCAATATTGTGGTTAGAAATTCCCTTCTGCTTGTGCTCTAAAGAAAGCTAACATTTGTTAGCTTTACTTCATGGTGAAATGTGTTATAAGGAAAGCTAACATGTGCATTGTCTTTGATGACAATGTGGTTGTACAAGTCGGAAAGCTAACACACATTAGATTTCATTCACCAAGCAATGTTATTGTAAGAAATTCTTGTCTGCTTTTGCTAGAAGGGAATCTAACATGTGTTAGAATTCATTCATGGTGCAATCTATTTGATGGAAATGTAGTTGTATCAGTAGGAAGTCTACCACATGTTAGATTTCATTCACCATGCAATGTTGTTGTTAGAAATTCCCTTGTTTTTGTGCTAATTGGAAATATAACATGTGTTATCTTTCATTCACTACCCAATGTTGTTGTAAGAAATGTAATTGTGCTTGTTTAAGAAGGACAACTAGCATGCGCCATTCTGCTAGATTTACATCATGATGGAATGTCACTTGATGGAAATTTTCTTGTAAAGGTAGGAAAGATAACATGTGTTAGATTTCATTGCCCATGTAACGTTGTTGTTTGAAATTCCCTTGTTCTTGTGCTATAAGGAAATATAACATGCATGAGATATCATTCACGGTGAAATGTATTTGATGGCAATGTTCTTGTATTGGTAGGAAAACTAAAACATGTTAGCTTTCATTTGCCATGTAATGTTGTTGTTTGAAATTCCCTTTTGATTGTGCTAGAATAAAAGCTAACCAGTGTGCAATGCCCATGTGTTTGTGTTATAAGGAAAGATAAAATGAATTAGATTTTATATATGGTCCAATGTATTTGATGGCAATCTAGTTATACTGGTAGTAAAGCTAACACGTGTTAGCTTACATTCATCAAGCAATGTTGTTGTAAAAGATTCCCTTGTGTTTTTTCTAGAAGGAAAGTGTTATCTTCCATTCATTGTATAAAGTTTTTGTAAAAACTATTGTTGTGCTTGTGTTAGAAGGAAGGATTACATGAGTTTTTTTTTCCTTCATGGTGCATTGTATTTGATGGTAATGTGGTTGTACCGGTCGGAAATCTAACACGCACTAGATTTCATTCATCAAGCAATGTTGTTGTAAGAAATGACCTTGTTCTTTTGTTAGAAGGAAAGCTAACATGTGCATTTTATTTGAAGGCAATGTGGTTGTACCATTCGAAAATATAACATGCGCTAGATTTCATTCACCAGGCAATGTTGTTGTAATAAATTCCTTTGTGTGTGTGCTAGAAAGGAAGCTAACATGTGTTAGAATTCTTTCATGTTGCAATGTATTTGATGGCAATGTGGTTGTACCAGTAGGAAAGATAATACATGTTAGCTTGCATTCATCACGCAATGTTGTTGTTACAAATGCCCTTGTTTTTGTGCTAGTTGGAAATCTAACATGTGTTATCTTTCATTCACTACACATTGCTTTTGTAATAATAGTAGTTGTGCTTGTTTCAGAAGCACAACTAACATGTGTTAGATTTCCATCATGATGCAATGTTCTTGTACCAGTAGGAAAGCTAACATATGTTAGCTTTTGTTGACCATGTAATGTTGTTGTTTGAAATGCCCTTGTGCTTGTGCTACAAGAAAATCTAACATGCATTAGATTTAATTCATGGTGCAATGTATTTGATGGAAGTGTTCTTGTAACGTTAGGAAAACTAATACATGTTAGCTTTCAATGCCCATGTAATGTTATTGTTCGAAATCCCTTGTGCTTGTGCTAGAAGAAAATCTAACATGCATTGTGCAATGCCCTTGTGCTTGTGTTATAAGGAAATCTAGCATGTATTAGATTTTCTATATGGTCCAATATATTTGATGGAAATGTGGTTGTACTGGTAGGAAATCTAACACGTGTTAGATTTCATTCACTATGCAATGTTGCTGTTAGAATTTCCCTTGTTTTTGTGTTAGTTGGAAATCTAGCATGCATTAGCTTTCATTCACTACACAATGTTTTTGTAAGAAATGTAGTTGTTCTTTTTCTAGAAGGAAAACTAACATGTGATAGATTTCCATCATGATGCAGTGTATTTGATTGAAATGTTCTTGTACCAGAAGAAAATTGAAATGTTCTTGTACCGGTAGAAAATCTAGCATGTGTTAGCCTTCATTGACCATGTAATGTTGTTGCTCAAAATTCCCTTTTCTTGTGCTAGAAGCAAATCTTACATACATTAGATTTCCTTCATGGTGAAATGTATTTGATGGAATTGTTCGTGTACCGGTAGGAAAACTAACACGTGTTAGCTTCCATTGACCATGTAATGTTCTTGTTCTAAATTCCCTTGTGCTTGTCCTAGAAGCAAAGCCAACCTGAATGGTGCAATTCCCTTGTGCTTGCATTATAACGAAAACTAACATGCATTAGATTTTCTATATGGTCGAATCTATTTGCTGGCAATGTAATTGTATTGGTAGGAAATCTAACACGTGCTAGCTTTCATTCATCAAACAATGTTGTTGTAAAAAAATCCCTTGTGCTTGTACTAGAAGGAAAGTGTTAGCTTTCATTCATTGTACAAAGTTGTTGTATAAAATATTGTTGTTATTGTTCTAGAAATAAGGCTACATGAGTTATTTTTTCCTTAATGGTGCGTTGTATTTGATGGAAATGTGGTTGTAATGGTCAGAAAGCTAACATGCATTAGCTTTCTGTTGGAAATATGGCAGATTAATTTGTTAGCATTGATGTCAATATATGATATGGAGGTTGAGGAATGCCAATTGAAATTAAAGGAGATATTTGAAGAGAATGAAAGATTATTTGACATGTACGAGAAGGCAATGCGAGAAAAGGACGACCCTAGGAAACTATGGTAAGACTTTGTACAAAATAAGGATTATAATAAATTGAATGCAAATATATGAGGCAATATAGAATCTTGGGAATTGAGAAAGGAAACTGGAAGACAAGAAATGGAGATTGTTCCTAAAAGGGCTGCTGATGAACTGAGGATAGTGTTCGAAAATGGTAAAAGTTAATAAAAATTTGGTATGAAAGACAATGAGCAGACATAATTTGTGTTTCCTTCTTCTGATTCCAAATCAGTGCATATATAGAAGAATTTAGAGTTGTGGCAGCAGGAAATGATTGATGAGATCCAAAATATTCGGACAACACTTGGGAGGATGTCTCAAAAGAATGAAAAATTAGTTAAGAAGCATGAGAAAGCTATACTTGAGAAAAATGAATTAGTGAAGTTGTGGAAGAAGGTAGTAGATGCTCTGAAACATGCTGAGAAGATAGATCTTTTGAAAGGAGATAGATGCCATAACATTGCTAGAAGGATTCAGATTCTATCAGGAAGCCTCATTTTTTCTCCTGTCACAAAAGAAACTAAAGTTCTTGAGGAAATGAAGCAGCAAGAAGAAAAAGATGTTCATATTTCTGAATGTCATTGTTGGAGTAGGGTCCCGCAGCTACAAGAAAAGCTGCCGTTTTGGCGGATAGACAGTTTTGGCGAAGATGAAGAGATAAGGTAAGGATACGACGTCGTAGCATGTTTCTAGCTGCAAAGCAGAGCCAAAAAATATGACTACTAGGGCAGTGAAGTCAAAGAAGACGACAGTACCTGAGCGGTCGAGAGGAGAGAACTCACCCACTGCATTGAAGGTAGCGGTTAAAGACAAGAGGGATTAGCTACCCTCATAAAGGAAAAGGAGCAACGAGGCCAAGGTATTGAAGACGAAGGATAGAAAGGGAAGCGGTTCACAATACCCATGGTCAGCGTCGGGAAGCATGGAAGACTGCAGAGAGCAGTGGTGTGATGGAAAGCGGCTACCCCAGGTACAGATATGTCGATTGTCACTAGTTAGGGTTTAAGGGTTACTGTTGGGACAGGCCCATAGTGTTGTAAAGGCAAGACCTTCGGGCCGCCTATAAAGGGATGTATTTTGCATTGTAAAAAGGTTGGTTGGTGGGTTGGTTAGTTGATTGGTTGCTTGAGTAGTTAGACAAGCACACATTTTAGACAGTTATATTATAGAAGCTAAGCTCTGGTTTTGTTATCAGTAGTAGTTATCTTACTGTAACCAGTAGCTAGCTCATTGAACTTGTATGTAACAATCTGCAGGGATTGACAGAGAGAGAGAGAGAATATTGTAAGAAGGAAATATAGAGATAGAAAAGAGATCTAAGAGAGAAGGGATCCAGGCTGTGTGTAGAGTTACCCAGAAGATCTCGAGCTGCATATCCGGTGCAGCAGAACTGTGTACTCTCTCAAGATATAATAAAACATAGTTCTGTGGATGTAGCTTCTACCCTGGAAGTGAACCACGTAAAATCAGATTGTTATGTGATTGATTCATGTGATTGTATTTACTTGTTGTATCCGTCACTCATTACATGAACTTTGCTTACAGTTTAATGTATGTATGTGTTATTCAGTTCATAGCATTATAGAGGGATAAATGCAGGTTGAAGCCTTTAAGTATTCTATATAAGAGTTTGTCTATGTTTCACTTAAGAAATTTAAGAGTCGCAGTGTAAATCAGTCTTGTAGGTTGAGTCCTGTAAGTCGAACACAAGTAACGCTAGGCATGCTGAGCTGCAGCGGCAGGATATCGCAGGGAGGCGATATCACACCATCATAGGATCTGTGGTGCGCGGTACCGCATGTTGAGGATCAAGCATAGGAGAGAGTTACGTGTTGCCCAGGACATGGCGATGCGATAAGGACTAGAGTCACCACGAGTAAGTGGAATCTATGCATCGCAGAGAGAGATCTCACAGGTTGAGAAGAGCTACGAGACGCACACACGATGCCACAGAACCTGGTTGAAGACACTTGAGTTTTTGGCCAACCCATTAGAATCATTAGAATTAGTTTGTCACTGAAAGGGCCAGTGAGCTAGGGGTGTTGTTGGTACATTACAGTAAACTCGGGTCTGCCCAAAGCGACCAACAAATGGTTTCATTACCGGTTTTGAACAAACTAAGCACTGATGTTCTATTGGAATCCTACTAGAGATGAACTCAACCAGTGGGTTGGGTCTAAGGAGAAAGAGTTTGTCGAACACAAGAACAAGAGTCCTAGACTGAGTACAGAGGACTAGTTACAAAAACATATCTTTACAGACCTGCATGTGATATTTTTTGTGACCTATGGAAACGACATTTACGACTGGTTATCAAAGTTGACTGATAAGAACATATTCAAGAAGAAAAGAAACATTGTTTGGACACCGGAGCTGATTCAGACCATGAAGAACCTTGATAATCCCATTACGAGGACAATAGACTTCTGGCTTGCGAGTGTGCTAGAAGGCTTCATCACGGAGTTTGCAGTTGAACAGAGAAAAAGCTTCAGCGAGGCTGGGTGGTACTTCTTCAAAGGATATCATGGTAAGTACCTAAAATATTTAAACTTGTCCATTAAGATGTTATTACATGAAAAAGGAGTAATGGATATGGTTTCAGATCAATAAGTAAGAAACTGTAATGTCACAAGAGTTTGAGAGTGATTTTGATGACATTGGACGCACACGTAGTGGAAAGAAATACAAAGTAGATTTCAGATCTCCCATATTTGAAGACAGTTCAGATAGTACTAGACAATAGAGTCATAGCCATACAGACAGAACAGAAGGGGGTATCCCTTACCACCCTTATACCCCATAGAAACAGATCGGGACTCAGAACAATCCCATAGGAACTCCATCTAGTAGCTCCTAGACAGTACATACTACCGCTACATCACCTCCACCTACACCGTCGAGTGGTAGTAACACAGCAAATCAACATCGACCACGCAGAAATAGAATGGGGGATGATATGAAGCTACCTATCTTTAAGGGTACAAGGGCAGAGGACCCAGAGCAGCACTGGTTTCTATGTGAAGTCGTGTGGACCATTAAAGCAATCAATGATGATAATATAAAACTTGTACAGTTGGTCACCACACTAAGAGAACGAGCCTTAACATGGTATATGAAGTATGCCACAGTGGTACCCAGAACACTTGTGCAGGTCAGGACCTCCATGATTAAAGAGTTTAAGAAACCTAAGTCTGAGTCACAGTGCATTACAGAGCTCAAAGACATCAAACAGTTACCTACAAAGTCAGTATGGGACTTCGATCAGAAATTCAAAGCCCTTATAGACCAAGTCATCTCTGAGTTTGCACCGGAGCAGCATAAAGAATGGTTTATTACAGCCCTGCTCCCTCACATCAGATTTCCATTAATGCAGTAGAAACTCCAGACGCAGGATGATGCATTGGAGATGGCGATGAAACTAGAGGCTTCACCTCTAGCTGAAACCAGCACAAGTATGACAAACCTGCAAAACCAGTTGGCTAATCTCACGTTACAGTTGCACGAACTTAAGAAAGGGAAAGAGGTTGTGCAAGACATATGGTGCATAAAGTGTAAAGCACAAGGCCATACTAAATACAATTGTCCAGTCTATTTAGAATATCTAGCAACCGGGGCTCCTAACCCCTTACCATAGACCCACGGGCTGTGGTGTGAAATATGCAAAACAAGAGGACATCTACCTCAGCAATGCCCTCTACTTCAGAAGTACGTGCAAACACCTAAGAACTTATACTATGTCTTCTGTAAGTCCGTAGGCCATGATGAACATGATTGCCAAGCCTATGATCTCATGGTCGGGAGCAAGCAATACTTGTACATAGTCCAATCAGAAACACAGGGTCCAGTAGCAAGACCACAGCATGATTCGGCTTATGGTGGCCGTGGAGGAGGATTCAGAGGACGAGGAAATGGAGGAGGCTTTGGCCGTGGAGAAGGCTTTAGCCGTGGTCGTGGACCAATCACTTGTTACAACTGTGGAGTTGTAGGACATTATGCTAGGGACTGTCAGAGCCCTAATACGACATGTAACTATTGTAAATCTTACAACCACACTATAGAAGATAGTCCTACCTTGATAGCCAATATCAGAGAACCTAAGCCAGTAGTACACCAGAACATCCAACTTATTGCTGCTGAGCAGGAAGAACCAGAACCGAGAGTCAACATTGTGACTCGCAGTGGTGCTTCCACCAATGGGACATTGCAGGATACTGAAAAGAAGACAAGTCAGGAGTGGGTGCGCAAAGCTCCTAACAAAGCAACACCACTTGACCTACAGAAGAATAAATAGACATTTCAGGAAGCTAAGATTTTTTTGATGACCCTATGCAATCAGGATCGCAGGTACCGCTGTCTAGGGGTGTACCGCAGCAAGCACCTTGTGGTGTTAGCCTTGTACAGATATCACAGGCTACCACATCAGGCGCTTGCGACGAGGATGAGTTGGCAGGAAGTGTACAATCCTTCCTGCAGAGCTGTTTAAAACTTGTGAGAAATGAGCAAGCTATCGGAGAACTTCAGTGCATCATAGATCAGTGTCAGCCATCTTCTTCCATGAGCAGTGCACATCGTGATGTTCATAATATTATGGGACATACAAGAACAGGAAGAGAGATGCGACTCACAGCACAGGTTGGAGAATTTGAAATGGATGAGGTGATCCTAGATCTAGGATCAGAGGTAAATGTTCTCACTAAGCAGACATGGGAACAGATGGGTAGCCCTAAGTTAGTTAGATCACCTATCCATCTGCGATTAGCTAATCAACAACGGGTATCACCCCTGGGTCGATTACCGTAGGTGCCAGTTGACATTGATGGAGTTCGCAGCTCTGCAGAATTTGAAGTTATAGAAATTATTGGTGATAGTACACCATATCCAACATTACTAGGCATTGATTGGGAGATCGGTAACATGGCCGTTATCGACTTAAAGAGAAGACTAATGACCTTTGAGGATGTGCAGATACGGGTCATTGCACCGTTAGATCCTATTCAGGGTCCTAGATACATTGAACCTATCCAAGCAGAGGAAGAGGCACGCAACATGTACAGTCTCTATCAAATGACTGCGAACCAGAGCGACTACATCAATCCAACCGCAGAAGGGAACATTAGTTGGCGATGCGACAGCTCATGCACATCAGATTTAGATGTTGGTTTAGAGAACTGGCAGAACATACTTTATGAAGTCTCAGCGCGTAGATGTGCATACATGACTAAGTCACTACGATGGATTTCCATAGAGGTCAACGAGATTCCATCATTTCATGGTCTAATAGATATCTAGGACTTTCTCACGCAGTTTGAACAACAAATTCCTCACGACCAGAGGATCGTAGCTATGGACCTTGCAGTACAAGCCACACCTGCATGATGGTGGTATGCACATAAAGGGAATATCACATCATGGGATGATCTTAAGAGATTGATGGCGATCAGATTCTCTACCGACAGAGAGTGTATCCAGCAGAAATACACAGGAGAAAGTGACCCCAGGTCACATATTCAGACGTGTGAATGGAATTGGTCGGACATTCCTGAGGATGAATGGGTTCACCGATTCATTCACACTTTGGACACAGTTCCAAGGAACTGGTACACAGAGACTGAATTGCGCAAGGGAATGACTACATGGCCACTTATGATAGACAACTTTCTACTCACCTTCACTTTTGAATCTGAGTATCCAAACATTAATCAGGCCCTAGATGTAATAAATATTAAGATATTTAAGGATTGTACCCTATCAGTGTCAGCTCAACCCGAGTGGGACATCCAGTTAGAAGAGGTGCTAGAATGTTATAACTTTGCATCATAACCAGAGGAGGAGGATGAGGATCCTCGCAACATCAACATTCCAGAGACAGAGGGGACTCGCGATGTTGATGGGCCGAAGCTAGAGACTCTAGCTATCATGGATCCTATCAAGATTAAACAGATCAATATTGGCACAGATACAGAACAAAATTTTTCCTCTATTGGAGACTATTGGAACGATGAAACAGTTGGACAGATTGCAGACTTGTTACACGACTATCAGGACCTATTTCCCACCAAGTTCAAAGAGATGAAGGGAATAGTCGGAGACCTGGGAGTAATGAGGATACCATTGAAATAGGATGATAGACCAGTTAAGCAGCATCCTTATATATTAAATCCGCGCTATAAAGAAAAAGTTAAGGATGATATCGATAAGATGCTAGCGGCAGGCATCATTGAGCTAGTGGAAGAAAGCAAATGGGTTAGTCCCATGGTCGTGCAAGAGAAGAAAACCAAAGAAGACATCAGGATCTGTGTCGACTTGCGTAAACTCAATGATGCATCACTTCATGATCCATTTCCGACACCTTTCACTGATGAAGTATTAGACAATGTGGGAGGACATGGGGTCTACTCCTTCACTGATGGCTTTTCAGGATATCACCAGATCAGAATCCACCCAGGAGATTGACATAAGACCACTTTTGCAACATAATGGGGCTCATTCCAGTATACGGTAATGCCCTTTGGTCTTAAGAATGTACCATCTATCTTTTCTAGAGTAGTAGTTGCCGTATTTAAAGAATACATCCATAAATTCTTAGAAGTTTATTTTGATGACTGGACTGTATTTGGATTAATTGACAAGCACATAAGAGATTTAAGACTGATGTTAGAGAAATGTAGGAAGCACCAGATTTCTCTAAACTTGAAAAAATGTATATTATGTGTGCCATTTGGTATCTTGTTGGGTCACATTGTTTACAGGCAAGGCTTGATGGTAGATCCCGCAAAGATTGCCATCATTGTAAATCTTCCAGCACCCAAATCAATCAAACAATTGAGGACAGTACTTGGTCATACCGAGTACTACAGAAAATTCATCAAGGGATACACAAAGATTACAGCACTGATGGAAGAAACAGTGGTCAAGATGGAGGAAGACCACAGAGCGTAGATTGCTGAGCTCGAGGCTCGAGCACCAAGCACCTCCCAGGTAGACAAGGAAGCGAGAGTAGAGGCCTTTCGACTCACTTCCGCACAGATGAAATCTTGCATAGATGATGCACTTTCAGTGCTAGCTGATGCGACGAACACATGGTCCGAGTTAGATGAGCCTCCCGAGAAAGTAGAAATCTAGCAAAGTATTCAGTAGATAGAGAATACCGCAGCATTAATGAAGGAAGAAATTAAGATCTTAGTAGCTCTTCAAAAGATGAGAAAAATGACAGAGATGAACCACTTGCAGTAGGAAGCGCAGCGGTTGAGAGCAAAGGAGATACAAATCAATGACCTACTTCAACCATATCAAGAACAAATCACAGAGCTAGTCGATGCGGTTGAGCAGAAAGTTAAGGAGTTCACTACCACCAAAAATGAAATTGATGCAACAGAAGACTCCAGTATTAGTCAAGCTATGCTCGACTCGGTACAAGAGCATGTCACAACTATGGAGAACGAAGTCGCAGGACTTCGAGACAAATTTCAAAAGACTTCGCAGGAAGCCAAGGAGAAGCTACAATAGGAGAAGCCCACTGGTAGTGGCTCGAGGACGAGACACAAGTAATTGTTAGGGGACTGTTGGAGTAGGGTCCCACAGCTACAGGAAAAGCTGCCATTTTGGTGGATAGACAGTTTTGGCGAAGATAAAGAGATAAGGTAAGGATACGACGTCGTGGCATGTTTCTAGCTGCAAAGCAGAGCCGAAAAATATGACTACCAGGGCAGTGAAGTCAAAGAAGACGACAGTACCTGAGCGGCCGAGAGGAGAGAGCTCACCCACTGCATTGAAGGTAGTGGTGAAAGACATGAGGGCTTAGCTACCCTCATAAAGGAAAAGGAGCAACAAGGCCAAGGTATTGAAGACGAAGGACAGAAAGGGAAGCGGTGCACAGTACCCATGGTCAGTGTCGGGAAGCATGGAAGACTGTAGAGAGCAGTGGTGTGATGGAAAGTGGCTACCCCAAGTACAGATATGCCGACTGTCACTAGTTAGGGTTTAAGAGTTACTGTTGGGACATGCCCACAGTGTTGTAAAGGCGAGACCTTCGAGCCGCCTATAAAGGGATGTATTTTGCATCGTAAAAAGGTTGGTTGGTGGGTTGGTTGGTTGATTGGTTGGTTGAGTAGTTATACAAGAAGACATTTTAGACAGTTATATTATAGAAGCTAATCTCTGGTTCTGTTATCAGTAGTAGTTGTCTTACTGTAACTAGTAGCTAGCTCATTGAGCTTGTATGTACCAATCCGCAGGGATTGACAAAGAGAGAGAGAGAATATTGTAAGAAGGCAATATAGAGATAGAAAAGAGATCTAAGAGAGAAAGGCTCCAGGCTGTGTGCGGAGTTACCTAGACGATCTCGAGCTGCATATGCANACACAGTTCTGTGGACGTAGCTTCTACCCTGGAAGTGAACCACGTAAAATCAGATTGTTATGTGATTGATTCATGTGATTGTATTTACTTGTTGTATCTTTCACTCGTTACATGAAATTTGATTACAGTTTAATGTATGTGTGTGTTATTCAGTTCATAGCATTATAGAGGGATAAATGTAGGTTGAATCCTTTAAGTATTCTATATAATATTTTGTCTATGTTTCACTTAAGACAGTTAAGAGTTGCAGTGTAAAGCAGTCTTGTAGGTTGAGTTCTGTAAGTCGAACACAAGTAATGCTAGGCACGCTGAGCTGCAATGGTAGGATATCGCACGGAGGCGATATCGTACCATTAGAGGAGCTGTGGTGCGCAGTACTGCATGTTGAGGATCAAGTGTAAGAGAGAGTTACATGTTTCCCAGGATGCGGAAATGCGATAAGGACTAGAGTCATCACGAGTAAGTGGAAGTTGTGCATCGCAGAGAGAGATCTCACGGGTTGAGAAGAGCTGTGAGACACACACAGGATGCCACAGAACCTGGTCGAAGACACTTGAGTCTTTGTCCAACCCATTAGAATCACTTTGGGTGAGACTTCAAGTCACCCCACGGTCTGTCACCGAAAGGGCCAGTGAGCTAGGGGTGTTGTTGGTACATTACAGTAAACCCGAGTCTGCCCAAAGCAACCAACAGTCATCATGGAATGTTTTTTACCCACAATCCAAGTGTAACAAGTGTTCAAGAGCATGCTAACTTTGGGAAATACATGGATGAATATTTAGAGACTGATAGAATCTTTAGATTTTTTACAAAAGAGGATGATGAACTCCAGTTGAAAATGAAGGAAATGGAAGATGAATATGAAAAACTAGTATTAATGTATGAAGAAACTGTAAACGAGAAGGATAAGATAAGAAATACATTGCAGAAAACTATTCATGAACTGGAAAATTCCACAAAAGAGAGGACACTTTTCTTCAGGGAGATAGAGGATCTCAAGTCCAAGCTAACAAATCTGATAGGCATTAATTAAGATATGGTAAAGGGAAATGAGAAAAGTGTTCAACTGGTGGATGCATCAAACATCAATTTGGGAACTGAAGGGAAGGAAGAAAGGATCCTGTATAATTTCTTGAAATACTCGGTAACCAAGCACTGAATCAATGCAGAGTTGTCGAAACTTCCACTCAAGGTGTCATTGAAGGCTCACGCAATCCACATTGATCAATCTCCATCAGAAGAATTTTTCATCCACCAGCTTGGACAAATGTGCCAATAGAGGGTTCAGATGAAGCCCGTGAAGAAAGGGTAACTGTGATTAACCAAATGAACTCTACACTTGATAGTCCTAAAACCCATGAAAATGAGCAAATAAAGAAAAGCACAAAAACTCAGGAACTGTCCAATCATGATGATAGATGATGGTGATTGATTTTCCTTTGGGGGTTTATCCCACATTGGAAATGGAGAGTGATTTGTATGTTTTCATATAGACCGATCTTCCCTATGTTTATCGACGCATAGAGAAAAGGATAGGTAGGGATGTTGGGTGTTTGGACTCCATGAGAAGGTCACCAGCTCAGTGCCTGTGATGACCTTTCAGGCCCCCTATCCTTTTGCTACACATGGCATATCTCTTCGACGTGGATGATGACTGGATGCTGACATAGCATCAATGATGAGAAATGAATGGTGTCGATGGCTAAGAGGGGTCAAATCTTGTGTAGACCATATCATGGTCAAACTTGCATGTAGGTTAATAGGCTCTCATCAGTACGATGAATACCATACACACCATATCATGGTCAAACTTGCATGTAGGTTAATAGGATCCCATCAGTGTGATGAATACCACAGTGGTTTGCTTTATTGCTCTTTAAAGACATAAAAAATGATGATGGTTTTGTGTATAAGAGAACAAGGTGCTAGGCCTAAAGTATACAAAGAGTCGAAGCTCTTAGGGGCCTATGTAAAAGTTGTTGAAAGAGTGCTTAAGACAAAGACTCAAAAATATTATAGAGCTATAGCGCTAGTGTTTTAAAAGGGGTATAAAGATCGAAAAGTTTATTTAATGTTAAAGAAATACATAAACTGGATTTTAATGTTATAATTGAAAGTCTTGTTACAAAACCTAAATGAAGAGGTATGATTAAAGTGAAATAAAGAGACATGTCGCTTGAGAAGAAACATGTTATTTAGTGAAAAGACATGATGCATGAATTAAAGACAAATATATAACCAGACATGAAGAGATTCAAAAGGGTGTCTCAGTGGATTAAAAATGTAATATTTTGGTGGATATTCTATCATTGATATGGACCTTTTGTTCATACAAATAGATTGGTGTCTGTAATTAGGTTGGAGCCTAAATGAGGATTGGATTCCTCTCTACATGCTAGGTCATGTATGGAAACTGAGTTTTGTAGGAAAGTTGAATCTTTCCAAGAAAGGTGGGTTTCTCCATCTAGATGGGTCTAGATAAAATTATAATTTGTAAACAAGAATTTTATTCAATAAAAGAAATTGATATTGATATTTATTCTTCGTATGTGCCTTTGTGTTCATAATATATATGACTGATTAGATTAAGTGATTTGGAAAGATATTTTTAAATTTTTAAATAAACACTGATTCACCCCCCCCTCTCAGTGTCTAAGACATGTTTTCATCAATTGGTATCAGAGCCAGTTGTCTTTGAACAGCTGACTGCTGGAAGGCTGATCCAAAAGAAAAACATGTCCATTTTTTTAGAGCCAAGCTCTTAATCTAAATATAGGTGCTAGAATTAGCATTTTAAAAATGGCTGGAAATGAAGATGATAAAGCCTCAAAGCATGAACAAGCCTAATGAAATGTTTCTTCCAGGCCGAACATATTTTGTCTACAACATTGAGGAGTTTTATCATGACATTCCGACAACAGTGCATAGAAGTAAAGCTGATTTCCGACCTACATAGGATTCTTTCACTGTTGGAGTGGATGCATTTGTTCTTGAGCATATTGCTAAGATCATGTCTTATCTTTGCTTGGGCTCCTCCGGAAAGGTTTTAAAAAAAAGGAAGGAAAAAACTGAAGGAAGAGGCAAGGCACTTCGACCCTTGGCTAGTGAAGATGGAAACGATTATGAAAAGGAACCAAATGCTACTAATGGGAATTATAAGAGGCACCTGAATAAAGAAATGATACCTCCTCCTCTTCCTCGCAAAGGTCACACAGAAGCAAAGGAGCTGCAACAACTTTCTATGAATTCCCACATTGAGGAAGATGTCATATTTGAAGGTGTTGGAATTCATTATGTTGTTCGTGGTAGAAATGAAAGCCAGAGTCCTCTCTCAGAAGATATGGAAGAATCCCCCAAGGACGGGGAAAGGAAAACATTTTTCGATGATCCTGTGTATGGTCCGACACCACCTATGGAATTGATGGGTTGGGATTGGCAGCAACAAGGTGGTTATGATACCATTCAAGGACTAGCATTGCCCAAAGATTACCATGAATGGAAGGAACACCCTTCACCACTTCCTGAGAAACTTGTTGCAAAATGGGCTCCAGATCAATTAAATTATACTAATCAATATATTCATAGTCAAATACTAGATTATAGTATGGAGGCAAGAATAAATTTACATAAGGATCCTTGATTTATGACTCAGGAGGAGAAGGACCGTGGTATTGGTTATGTGTTCAAATGTGATGATCAGAGGCTGTAGCAGGGGAGGGAGAATGATGCTTAGGAAAAGGATCCAAACTTCATTTTTGAAATCTACTCTGAGTGTTATCTAGGTTATCAGGAGTATAATCGGGAGGTTGTAGACAGTGATGATAAGGACGACCTTACAAAAATGGATATGGGAAGAAGGGCCAAGGGACATCTCCATCATTGGGACTTTGAGACAGAAGAAGAATGGGAAAAATATAATGAACGAAAGGAAGCAATGCCTAAGGCTACCTTTTAGTTCGGGGTGAAGATGCAAGATGGCTGTAAAACGAGGAAGCAAAATAAAGACCAGACGCTAAATTATGAGTTACATAAAATAAAAAAAATCTTGGATAGAAAGAAAAGGGAGAAGACATATGGATATGAGGACAATGGCCATTATGATTATGAAATTCAACCAGGGAAGCGGCTTTGTGTATGAAGAAACTTCCCATTTCTAAATTTTTTCTTATAAGTGGTCACATGGAAAAGATTCCATTTAGATGGAAATTGTAAGACAAACTTACTATGGAATCCTTTGACGCATGTAAGTAATTGTAGGTTTGTGAAGGATAAAGGCAAGTACAGGGGAAAATCAAAACTAGTTGAAAACAACATGTATTACATGGTTCAATTCGATGGAAAAAGGATGGGAGACCCTCTTGTTGTTTACCCAATTAAGTCATGGTACGAGTTTGAAAGTGAAATTCAACATAAGACATTAACAATAGAGGAGGCTGAAAACATACTTAATTCTAGCAAAAAGAGTGATGAAGGATATTCATCAGAAAGATCCATTCTTCATTCTGCTAAATGACGTGGTTGATCAATCATGTAAAAAGAAGGGGCAATCCATCAGTGAATCTTCCAATTTAATTGGTCTTCCACATTTGTTGGTTGATATTCATAATGAGGCTTCACATAATCAACTTCCTACACTTCCATTACTTCGACTTGCAAATAAGAAGGGTCTATATTGGTTAAAGTCCCATTATTGGGAGCCTCAGAAAAATGTTTTCCCTAATTTTCGACCTGAAATTGAGTTTAGGCTTTATATGTTAGCATTGCATATAAAAAGAAAGCAGTCAATTTGAACAATTGGGAATTGAACAATTGGTTTAGAGGAAGGAACATATAGTTTGAAGAAACAGATAAAATCAAACATAAGGAGACTTGCGTAGTTCTGTACTGCATACCCCTTGGAAGTGGTGTATGTGTTGCTGGAAGTGTGCTTGTTGAAAGAAGGTAATTTGAAAGACAAGTTTGAGGCATTGGTCTTGAACAGTTTGCAAGAGGATATTGTTGCTGTAAATGACTTAGAATTATCCCAACTTACCAGGGAAAACTGGAAATCGGTTGTAGATGGGATATGCCTTAAGAAACCAGATATGGTACCTCTACTAATAAAAAATATTGTGGAAAGAACTATTGCTATAGAAGCTGGTGAATTTGAAAAAGGAAAGCTAGAATCCTTGAAGAATCTAAAGTTACCATATGAGCTGGAACCTTTAATAGGAATTAAACATCCACCCACTTGTGACCTTGTTTTTTTTGGGTGACATGGCTCCTCAAGGATCTGGAAATGTTCAGAAGAGCAGTAGGAACAGGAGCATGTAAATCAACGGATACAAATACGTATTTCTGGCATGGTCTTGTTCCTGAGATACTCTTACAATATCTTATTTTGGACTAACTTCAAATTATACCTTACAGATCTTCTCTTTTAGAGTTGGTGTTGATCATAGCTAAATTACTTGGAAACAACTCTCTTATGCAGAAAGTAGAATATCTAGTTAAACTGACGAAAATTTCCCAGGAAAGAAATATATGTGCAGAAGACTCAGTGGGCCAACATTCCACACTCAATAATAGAGGGAAAGGGTTGATTGGTAACAGGACAACTGGTTCAACTAACATTTGCAACATTTTACCATCTGAAGAAAATAATAAATTATTGGATGTTAATGAAGACAATTCTTTAAGATATGATCATGATAATAAAGACTTCTGAAAAGAAATTGCAACTCAGAGTACTTCCCTTGAGAAAGAAAATAAACAACTTGCTTCTCTCAAGAGCATGCACACTAAAAGGATTGATCATGTAGTTTCTGAAAACAGAAGGTTGAATGAGGACCTCTCTACCATGGAAGGACATTGGCTTATTACCAAGGATTGGAAACCCTATGCAATTGGTATGCTACCATCCATGTCCACATCACATCTAGGAGGATTTTTTCCTATTCTTGAAAGATCTCAGGATAAGTTGGAAAATGACAATGTACTTGTAATTGATGAAGGAAGACACTGGCAGCAATGCAAACAGGCTTACCAAGGTGTTGAATGTTCATTTAGAAATATTAGCCATGATGCTAGGGTGGATAAAAACAAAGAAAAAATTATTAATAAATGTTCTAAACAAGATTCATTCCCTCATAAAGGTGATGGAAAGAATGTATCTGAGGTTAGAGAAGGTAATTCTAACAATGGTGCTAAGAATTAACTACTATATATGAACAACAGAATGTAAAGAATCTTTGACCATTAAAAGGACATTGAAGCCAAGGAAGAAGGATTAGACAATGATGCTAACTAGAATCATAGTGCTACAAAAATGAATTTGTTGATGCAATGTTGGAACATCGTGTGAAGTAAAAACATGGATTAAAGAAGTCAAAACAAGAAGCTTGAGACTTAAGAACTGGTTGAAGAAATACATCAGTCTAAGAAATAAATGAAGAAGGATTTTTTAGTTGGTTTGAGAGAAAGTACATAGTCAGGGGGAGCTGATTATATTTCTCTCCTCCTATGTGAAAAGATAAAATAGAGTGATCAAAGTCAAGGGGAGTCATTCAACCCTTTGTCCTTGATGTCAAAGGGTGATACATGAAGAATATTGCCATCAATGCCAAAGGGGGAGATTGTTGGCAATATGGCAGATTAATCTGTTGGCATTGATGTCGATATATGATATCAAGGTTGAGGAATTCCAAATGAAATTAAAGGAGATATTTGAAGAGAATGAAAGATTAATTGACATGTATGAGAAGGAAATGCAAGAAAAGGATGACCCTAGGAAACTATGGCAAGAATCTGTACAAAATAAGGCTTCTAATGAATTGAATGCAAATATAAGAGGTGATATAGAATATAGGGAGTGGATAAAGGAAACTAGAAGACAAGAAATGGAGATTGTGCCTGAAAGGGCTACTGATGAACTGAGGATAGTGTTGGAAAATGGTAAAAGTTATCAGCAATTTGGTATGAAAGGCAATGAGCAGAAAGAATATGTGTTTGCTTCCTATGATTCCAAATCAGTGCATACAGAGTATAACTTAGAGTTGTGGCAGCAGGAAATTATTGATGAGATCCTAAATCTTTGGACAATGCTTGTGAGGATGTCTCAGAAGAATTAAAAATTAGTTAAGATACATGAGAAAGCTATCCTTAAGAGAAATGAATTAGTGAAGTTGTGGCTGAAGGCAACAAATGCTCTAAAACATGCTGAGAAGATAGATCTTTTGAAAGGAGATAGATGCCATAACATTGCCAGAAGGATTCAGATTTGATCAGGGAGCCCCATTTGATCTCCTATCACAAAAGAAACTGGAGTTCTTAAGGAAATTAAGTAGCAAGAAGAAAGAGATGTTCATATTTCTGAACGTCATCATGGAATGTTTGTTACCCATAATCTAGGTGCAGCAAGTTTTCAAGAACAGGATGACTTTAGGAAATACATGTATGAATATTTAGAGACTGATAAAATATTTAGCTTTTTGATAAAAGCGGTTGATGAACTCCAGTTGAAAATGAAGGAAATGGAAGATGAATATGAAAAACTAGTAGTAATGTATGAAGAAACTATAAACAAGAAGGATAAGATAATAAATACATTGCAGAAAACTATGCATGAAGTGGAAAATCCCACAAAAGAGAGGACACTTTTCTCCAAGGAGATAGAGGATCTCAAGTGCAAGATAACAGACCTGATAGGCAGTTATGAAGATATGGTAAAGGGAAATGAGAAAAGTGTTCAACTGGTGGATGCATCAAACATCGATTTGGGGAACTCAAGGGAAGGAAGAAAGGATCCTATAGAATATCTTGAAATACCTGGTAACCAAGCGCTGAATCAATGCAGGGTTGTCGAAACTTCCACTCAAGGCGTCAAGGAAGGCTCACGTAATCCACATTGATCAATCTCCATCAGAAGAATTCTGCATCCACTAGCTTGGACAAATGTTCTAATAGAGGATTCAGATGAATCCCATGAAGATAGGATAACTGTGATTAACCAAATGAAATCTACACTTGATAGTCCTAAAACCCATGAAAATGAGCAAACATAGAAAAGCACAGAAACTCACGGACTATTCGATCATGATGATAGATAATGGTGATTGATTTTCCTTTCAGGGTTTATCCCACATTGTTTAATGGACAGTGATTTGTATGTTTTCATATATCCCAATATTCCCTATGTTTATCGACATGTAGAGAAAAGGATAGGAGGGGGCGTTGGGTTTTTTGACTCCACAAGAATCTGACCAGCTCGACACCTGGGATGACCTGTTAGGCCCCATATCGTTTTGCTACATGTGGCATCTCTCTTCAATATGGATGATGACTGGATGTTGACATAGCATCAACAATGAGAAATGAATGGTGCCAATGGCTAAGAGGGGTCGAAGCATGTGTAGACCATATCATGGTCAAACTTGCATGCAGGTTAATAGGCTCTCGTCGGTGCGATGAATACCACGGTGGTTTTCTTTATTGCTCTTTAAAGACATAAAAAATGACAATGGTTTTGTGTATAAGAGAGCAAGGTGCTAGGCCTAAAGAATACAAAGACCCGAAGCTTGTAGGGTCCTATGTAAAAGTTGTTGAAACAACGCTTAAGACCAAGACTCAAAAATATTATAGAGCAATAGCACTAATGTTTTAAAATGGGTATAAAAATCGAAAAGTTTATTTAACGTTAAAGACATACATAAACTGGCTTTTAATGTTATAATTAAAAGTCTTGTTACAAAACCTAAATGAAGAGGTATGATTAAAGTGAAATAAATAGACATGTCACTTGAGAAGAAACATGTTGTTTAGTGAAAAGACATGATACATAAATTAAAGATATATATATAACCAAACATGAAGAGATTCAAAAGGGTATCTCAGTGGATTAAAAATGTAATATTTTGGTGGATATTCTATCATTGATATGGACCTTGTGTTCATACAAACAGATTAGTGTCTGTAATCAGGTTGGAGCCTGAATGAGGATTAGATTCCTCTCTACATGTTGGGTCATGTATGCAAACTGGGTTTTGCAGGAAAGTTGAATCTTTCTAGGAAAGCTGGGTCTCTCCATCTAGCTGGGTCTAGATAAAATTATAATTTGTAAACAAGAATTTTATTCAATAAAAGAAATTGATATTGATATTTATTCATCATATGTATCTTTATGTTCATAATATATATGACTGATTAGATTAAGTGATTTGGTAAGATATTTTTAAAGTTTTAAATAGACATGGATTCACCCCCCCTCTCAGTGTTTGAGACCTGTTTTCATCACTTTCATTCATCAAGCAATGTTGTTGTAAGAAATGACATTGTGATTGTGTTAGAAGGAAAGCTAACCAATGCATTGTATTTGATGGAAATGTGGTTGTACTTGTCGGAAATATAACATGCATTAGATTTCATTCACCAACCAATGTCATTGTAAGAAATTTCTGTGTTTGTGCTAGAAGGGAGTCTAACATATAGTAGAATTTAATCATGATGCAATGTATTTGATGGTAATGTAGTTGTATCGGTAGGAAAGCTAACACATGTCATCTTTCATTCACCGTGAAATTTTGATGTTAGAAATTCCCTTGTTTTTGTGCTAGTTGGAAATATAATATGCATTAGATTTCATTCACTACACAATGTTTTTGTAAGAAATGTTGTTCTTTTTTTCAAAGGAAAACTAACATTTCCTATATTTCCATCATGATGCAATGTATTTGATGGCAATGTTATTGTACTAGTAGGAAAGCTAACACCTGTTATCTTTCATTGACCATGTAATGTTGTTGTTTGAAATGGCCTTGTGCTTGTGCTAGAAGCAAAGCTAACATGCATTGTGAAATTCCCTTGTGCTTTTGTTATAAGGAAAACTAACATGCATTAGACTTCTTTCATGGTTCAATGTATTTGATGTCAATGTTATTGTACTGGTAGAAAAACTAACACGTGTTACCTTTCATTGACCATGTAATGTTTTTTTTCAAAATTCCCTTGTGCTTGTGCTAGAAGCAAAGCTAGCATGCATTGTGCAATGCCCTTGTTCTTGTGTTATAAAGAAAACTAAAATGCATTATATTTTCTATATGGTCCAATGTATTTGATGGAAATGTGGTTGTACTGGTAGGAAAGATAACACGTGTTAGCTTTTATTCATCAAGAAATGTTGTTGTAAAAAATTCTCTTGTGCTTATGCTAGAAGGAAAGTGCTAGCTTTCATTCATTGTAAAATGTTGTTGTAAAAAATATTTTTGTGCTTGTTCTAGAAAGAATGCTTACACGAGTTATTTTGTCCTTCATGGTGCATTGTATTTGATGGAAATGTGGTTGTACAAGTCGGAAAGCTAACATGCGTTAGCTTTAATTCATCAAGCAATGTTGTTGTAAGAAATGACCTTGTGTTTGTGATAGAAGGAAAGCTAACAAGTGCATTGTATTTGATGGAAATGTCGTTTTATCAGTCGGAAAGATAACACACATTATATTTCATTCACCAAGCAATGTTCTTGTAAAAAATTCCTTTGTGCTTGTGCTAGAAGGGAAGCTAACATGTGTTAGAATATGTTCATGGTGCAATGTATTTGATGTCAATGTGGTTGTACCAATAAGAAAGCTAACACATGTTAGCTTTCATTCACCATGCAACGTTGTTGTTAGAAATGCCCTTGTTTTTGTGCTAGTTGTAAATCTAACATGCATTAGCTTTAATTCACTACACAATGTTATTGTAATATATGTAGTTGTTATTGTTCCAGAAGGACAACTAACATGTGCTAGATTTCCATCATGATGCAATGTATTTTATGGTAGTGTTCTTGCACCAGTAGGAAATCTAACATGTGTTAGATTTAATTGACCATGTAATGTTGTTGTTCAAAATTCCCTTGTCCTTGTGCTAGAAGAAAATATAACATGCATTGTGAAATTCCCTTGTGTTTGTGTTATAAGGAAAGATAACATGCATTATATTTCTTTCATGGTGCAATGTATTTGATGGAAATGTTATTGTACCAGTAGGAAAACTAACACGTGTTAGCTTTCATTGACCATGTAATGTTATTGTTCTAAATTCTCATATGCTTTTGCTAGAAGGAAATCTAACATGCATTGTGCAATGCCCTTGTGCTTGTGTTATAAGGAAAGCTAACATGCATTAGATTTTCTATATGGTCCAATTCATTTGATGGCAATTTGGTTGTACTTGTAGGAAAGCTAATACATGTTAGCTTTCATTCATCAAGTAATGTTGCTTTAAAAAATTCTCTTGTGCTTGTGATAGAAGGAAAGTGTTAAATTTCATTCATTGTACAAAGTTGTTGTAAAAAATATTGTTGTGCTTGTGCCATAACGAAGTCTTACATGAGTTAGTTTTTCCTTCATGGTGCGTTTTATTTGATGGAAATGTGGTTGTATCAGTTGGAAAGTTAACACATGTTAGATATTATTCACCAAGAAATGTTTATATATTGTTGTTGGAAATGTGGTTGTTATTTAAGGAAATCTAGCACATGCTAGCTTTTCGTTGATGTGGTTGGAATCAAAATCTATTGTTTCCATAATTTGAAATTATATTAATAGTTTTAAATTTTATTTTCAGAAATAATAGAGTATCAAGCCATTGAAAGTTCAAAGGAGACATCCAAGAAATAGGAAACTTCAAAACAAACACCATGAAAGTAATCTTTACAAGGTATGGTGGTTTCACAATTAGATTAGATTTCGTTATAAATGGTTAGACAATCATATTTCTTGTACTAAGATTGAGCATAGTTAAAGATTCCTTGATCTTTTTTATATGTATGAAATGAGATATAAGAAGAGGATTTGATAATATTTTTTAATAGATTTATTTTTTATTCATTTGAAAAGGAAAGATTACATGCGTTACAATTCCTTCATGGTGAAATGTATTTGATGGAAATGTGGTTGTACCAGTAGGAAATCTAACACGCGTTAGATTTCATTCACTATGCAATGTTGTTGTGAAAAATGGCTCTGTTCTTGTGGGAAGCTAACATGTATTAGAATTTCTTCTTGGTGCAATGTATTTGATGTCAATTTGATAAGAAGTGTTATATTTCCTTCATGGTGGAATGTGTTTGATGTCAATTTTCTTCTGTTAAAAGAATTAGAATTTCATGTTTTCCATCCATTTGAAATTATAGACTCCGTTTTCTACTATTGTTTTCAGACACTATGGAATTTGGTGCAATTGAAATTCAAAATAAAGAATTGGACAAAAAACGAGAATATAGTGATACACACACAATGCCTCCTCCATTTGGTATGGTAGTTTTATATGTTATTTATAATCCACTACAAATTGTTAGATAAGATGGTCCTTTCAAATTTTAATAAAAGATTATATGATAATATATGGTTCTTATTGAAGGAAAGCTAGCACATGCTATCTTTTCATTGATGTACTTGTACTCAAAATCTAAAATTTTCTTCCATAATTTGAAATTATGTTAATAGTTTTAACTTTTATTTTCAGAAATAATGGAGTATCAAACGGCTGAAATTTCAAAGGAGTCATCCAAGAAAATGGAAAATTCAAAACAACCACCACAAAAATCAACTTTACATGGTATGTTGGTTTCAAAATTAGATTATATTTCCTTATAAATCGTTAGACAATCATATTTATTGTACGAATATTGAGCATAGTTAAAGCTTCCTTGATCTTGTTTATATGTATGAAATGAGATATAAGAAGAGGATTTGATAATATTTTTTAATGATTTATTTTTTATTCATTTGAAATATAATTGTTTTTACTACAAATGTTTTTAGATGCCAAGAACAATGATTCAACTAAAATTCCTAAGAGAGCATCAAAGAAAAAAGGGAATACAAATATTACACAACACAAGCCTTTTACTACTTGTATGACATGAACTTCCTTGTTCTGTATTATAAAGTTGTTTAATAATGTTTTGTTGTCACACCCCGGTTTTGACCCCGTTGCATTAAATGTACATGATGTATATATTTTAATGATCATGGTGCGGAGCTAAATGCCAAGGCCCCACCATTGATTGGTTATGCTATGTTTTAGGTTGAAATCGTCACCGATGGTATATCGGGGCACGCGGCATACATATCAAGTTTGTCATCATGTAAATATGCATCTTTAATTAAATGAACCCGACCAGCTACGCTCGCGGAAACTAAATTGAGAAGGGGCATGATTTTCACAAGGATAAGGGTGGGGAGAATTGTCAAACCTTGGCCAATGAGGAAAAACCCATGTGTCACCACCTTGTCTTACTCAACCCACCCCATTAAGAATTGCTGCTGGTGGTTGAGACAGTTATTGTTTTGGGAGTGGGGTGGTAGGACTGTCAGTACTTGCCTACACGCACACTCCACCTGTGGTTGACTTCACAGTGGCAAAAGGAAAACCACCGCCATCACTCCGGGGGACTCACGATTGCATTTCACTCCACTGCACATCCTCTCCATTTTATTTTCACCTCCACGCACATGATTTACCTGGTTTTACTCCTGCAAGCATTCCACTCTCCCCACGACTATGTTGAAATACTCATGCACTCTCCGCAGGTCTCACGATTTGTTGTTCATCCTCATGCAGGAGCAGAAGTTGCTCAAGCTCACGCACAGGATTTTCACGGCTTTACTCACGCAGTCCTTTCCTCTACAGATTTGCAGATGGTGTGGATGTATATTCTCCCCACCAGCTGATTGTGGGTTATGCGTTGTTGTTACTCACCCACAGGCTAGGAGACTATAATTTCTTCCCCAGCGTGGTCTCTTTATGTTTTGAGGCTGCTGCGAACAGCTTTGAGTCATTTTCCATGTTTAAGCCGTGACAACTTATTTAATTGCATGCATGCAATGGTTGGTCTTCGGACTGTGTAGGGAGAAGGGATGGGGGCTTGGTTTGCTTGATAAACTTGGTGGCTGGAAACCACATAGACAGAGCTAGAGGGCTGGCTTTCTTCTCCAGAACCCATGAATAGCACTGGAATGGAATGCAGGGCCTGAGGGACTGTGCAGCAGAGAAGGGACTGATTCCTTGTGTTGGGTGTGTGTGGGTGTCTTAGAAGCCAGGCTAGTTCTGGTGTAGGTGTTCCTAGATCTGTAATGAGCTCACCAGCTTAGCATTTAGCCTTTCCCAACTTCTGGATGGCCTGATAAACCCAACTGTGTTGGCTTGGCTGTGTTTTGTGTATCCTTGGCTATGTGTAAGCATGCTTGTTCCCTTATTCTTTGGAGAATCATGCCTAGCTCAGGGGTGGCAGCGCTGCTGAGATATTAAGGAGCACACTGGCCTATGGTTGGGTGGAATGTTACAGCGACGTAGTTGGTTCCGGGATGAGTTCTTCATAAGATAAGTAATCTTTCCTATTTTACTTCCGCAACCATATTTTCTGTTAATGAATGTGACAAACATGTTGAATGAATGCTTGTATGAATGTATGTGGTTTCTGCTGTGCATGATAAACAATTGCATCTGTGTATGATAAATGATCATGTATGCATGTCTAGTTCAAAGCATTTTATTTCAGCATTTCAGCAATTTTACGAATTCACATGTTCATGGGGCTCTTAGCCCGGATGGTTAACGCCTTGGTCGCATCCTCTTCACCGGTCGGAGGGTTAGGGACATGACAGCGTGGTATTAGAGATCATGTTGCAGCATGGGCCTGAATGAGCCATGAAGGATGCAGTGACAAAGGCAGGATTTCTTTCTGCCCAATAGAGATCAAAAGTTGATGACAAAAAAAATTCGTATGTGTTTGAACTGTTGGATCATCGAAAGAGTTAGTGGGAAATACTTCCGATGTAGCGGAAGAGCTAGGCGGAAGCATGCCCGATGGGGCACAGTTGGGAAGAAAATCATGGAAAAATTTTCTAACTGATTTGACGTCTGTCGACGGAAAATAGCTGATCGAGTGCCCACCGTTGTGGACGGCTAAACGACTACACGTCCGATGGATAAAGCCTCCAACCGCCGACGCCGTAAAAGAAAATTGAAAATTCGTATAAGTATGGAAACCGTCAGCAAAATTTAGCTGTTTGAGTAGCCGATGCGGCGGCAAGTATCGGAGGAAAATAGAAGATGAGGTTGTTGATGCGGCGGCAGAAGGAAGAAGAAAGATTTCCAAAAATTTTCTAAGTACAGAAAACATCGGAAAACTTTAGAGGATTGGACCACCGACACATCGAAGAAAATTAGAGGATCAATCCGCCGATACGTCGGAAGCCAGAGGAGGATCGGCCTGAAACGTCGAAAAAATTTAGTTGTTTCGACCGCCGATACAGCGGAAGAAGCTAGTTGTTTTGATTGCTGATACATCAGAAGAAGCTAGTTGTTTCGACAGCCGATGAACAACGGAGAAGTTAGTTGTTTTGACTACCAAAATGTCGGATCAATAGTGGAAATGAGAGTCGATTCTACATAAGGAAAATTTGAGTTTTCCGTGGGATTTCCCCAGCATATTTTGGGTGTTTTTCAATGAATTTTCAGGGCTGAAAAGGAGAAAAGTGGCAGCTATTTCATGCTCCAGATTGCGCGAAAACAAATATTTACAAAAAAAAAAAAATTCTATGTCTCGGGAAAAAAAATTGTAGTATGATTTTTCCAAGAGAAGGTAAGCAATGCTGGTTTATATCAATGTTATGCATCTAACAGTTGTGTTACTAACACGTCTGTAGAGTCATAGTCACCTTCAAGGGCAGTATTCCAAGTAGTGCATTTTGATAAATAAGTGGTGGTTCAGTTATGAGGACTCATGACGGATATGATGCTCGAGATTCTTATGAGCATGCGCAAGATGCCATGGGAGAAAATGTCCGTAATAGAAATGATGACATTGATTCTAATGGAAGGAGATTCCAAGAGACACCATCAGATGTTACAGCCACCATGAGAAGCCTGATCAAAGCCCAGGAAGAGCAACATCAGTTGAATGCTGCTATGTTGTAGAGTTTGACAGACTTACATAGAAAGATAGACTCTGGATGAGGTACAGCAAGACCAGGAGGCAGTAAGAGCAGTACTAGGAGAAGGAGAAGGACTTCTAGTGGATCATCTGATTCTGAAGAATCCAGCAGGAATTCAAGTTCTTCTTCTCATAAAAGAAAAAGAAAGAGACACCATAGGGATCGCTCTCGAGACGAATTTAAGAAATCTAAACCTCCTACGTTTGATGGTGAGGTAAATACTGGACAAGAGGCTGAAGCTTGGCTTCTGGGAATAAAGAAGTACTTTCAAGTGCATGACTATTCAGGAAACATGAAGGAAAGAGTTTCCATATTCAATCTAAATGGAAGAGCATCCATTTGGTGGGAACACTTCAAGCAAGTAAAGAGGATCAGTGAAAGGAGACTCAAGTGGAAGCAGTTCAAGAAGTATTTCAAGCAGAAATACCTCTCTGACAGGTATTATGATGACAAGATTAAGGAGTTCCATGAGTTGAGATTGGGACAACAAACCATGGAAGAGTATGCAAATAAGTTTTTGGAGTTATTGAGGTATGTCCGGTACATTAGAGATGAAAAAGTGAAGGTCCAGCATTTTTTGAGTGGATTACCTTAGTCTTACAAAGATAGAATTGAGTTTTATGAACCTAGAACTCTTGAAGAAGCAATAAGAAAAGCTAAATATTGATGTGAGCAAAGAAAAGGAAACCTGATTACCATAAGGCATGGAAGGACAAGAAGAATGAGAAGTTTGACCAAAGAAATAAAGGTTTTAAACCTTCTAATTTCAGGAATCAGTAGAAGCAGCCATCCCAAGCTGCGAGTAAGCCAATTGGAGTGATAGGAGAAAATCCTAAAGATCCAATGCAGGATAGAGGGCCACTTCAATGTTGGAAATGTGGAGGACCCCACATGTGCAGGAATTGTCCACTCGAGAATGAGAGTGCAAGGCCAGCTTATAACATTCAAGAAGTAGAAACAGTGGGTCAAGTAGCAAGGGCAGTCCTTAGGATTTATGTAGCACTGGACGACCGTCAGGCAAATCACCAGTCAACTATGGTTGAAGTAGCAGGTAAGATTGTCGAGCAATCTGTTTCTATTTTGATTGACCCTGGTTCTATGCACAGTTACATTACTCCTAGAGTAGTGGAGATTTGTGCTTTTAAGAAAATAAAGCATAGGAATCCTTGGTTAGTTCAGCTAGCCACTGGAACTAAGAGAAAGGTCAGTGAAGTGGTAGAGAAATGTCCATTGGTCATGGATGGATTGGTCACTTGTGTAGATCTAAATGTTCTACCGCTTGGTTCCTATGATGTTCTCATTGGAATGGATTGGCTAGAAGCTCACAGGGTGAAGCTTGATTGTTACCATAAGACTTTCGAATGCATGAATGAAGAAGGGAACCTAGTAGTTGTGAAAGGTATTCCAAAGTTGATTTCAGTAAGGGAGGTTTTAGCAATGCAGTTGAAGAAGTTCTGTAGGAAGGGTTGTGAGTTGTATGCAGCTCATATTTTGGAGACATCAGGAGATGAAACTCCTAGGTTGGAGGACTATCATGTGTTACAAGAATTCAGGGATGTGTTTCCTAATGAGATTCCAGGGCTTCCTCCAAAGCGGGACATTGACTTCATTATTGAACTTGTGGCAGGAGCAGCACCAATGTCCAAGGCACCCTACAGGATGAGTATACCAGAAATGTTAGAATTGAATATGCAACTGCAAGAGTTGTTGGAAAAGAAGTATATCCAACCGAGTGTGTCTCCTTGGGGAGCACCAGTTCTATTTGTAAAGAAAAAAGATGGTACACTCAGGTTATGTATCGATTACAGACAATTGATCAAGGTTACTGTGAAGAATAAATATCGTTTGCCTAGGATTGATGACCTCTTTGATCAAATGAGAGGAGCAAAGGTATTTTCCAAGATTGACTTGAGGTCTGGTTACCATCAGGTAAGAGTCAAGGATGAAGACATTCATAAGACAGCCTTCAGAACAAGGTATGGACATTATGAATTTGTAATGGTACCATTTGGTCTCACAAATGCACCAGCTACATTTATGTGCCTTACGAATAGTGTCTTCAGCAGGTATTTGGACAAATTTGTTCTTGTTTTCCTTGATGACATTCTTGTTTATTCTAAGAATGAGGAAGAGCATGAAGAGCATTTGAGATTTACATTGAAATTGCTTAGGGAGCATCAGTTGTATGTGAAATTGAGCAAGTGTGACTTCTATAGAGATAGAATTCAGTATTTGGGTCACATTATCTCAGAAGAGGGTATATCTATGGACCCTGAAAAGATTGAAGCCATTATGAATTGGACTACTCCAAGAAATGTGACAGATGTAAGATCTTTTATGGGACTTACAGGATACTACCGGAGATTCATTGAGGGATTCTCCAAAGTTGCACATGCCATCACTTCTTTGCAAAAGAAGGGGATGAAGTTCGAATGGACATCGAAGTGTGAAGAAAGCTTCCAGCAGTTGAAGAGTCTTCTCACCATTGCACCAGTATTGAAAGTTGCAGATCCAGAGAAAGATTTTGTGGTGTGTACCGATGCATGTGGACAAGGGCTTGGAGGAGTCCTTATGCAATACAACCATGTGATATGTTATGAGTCAAGAAAGCTGAAGGAACATGAGAAGAACTATGCCACTCATGATCTAGAGCTTGCAGCCATAGTACACGCTCTCAAGATGTGGAGGCATTACTTGATGGGTAGAATATTTTAGCTTAGAACAGATCACTATGGACTGAAGTATTTGTTTGATCAGCCTACTCTGAATGCTAGGAAAGCAATATGGCTAGAGTTTTTATGTGAGTTTGATTTTGAAATAAAGCACATAAAGGGAAAGGAAAACAAGCTAGTTGATGCACTCAACAGGAAGGTACAGGAAATGCATGTGGCATCTCTTAGTATTTGCCAATCTAATTTTAGGCAGTAGATTGTTAGTCATGCCACTAAAGATGAATTGTATGAGTAGGTAACAGACAAATTGCAGCAGCAAGGTCTTGAGAAGAGGTATGAGGGATATAAATTGGAAGAAGGTGGACTTCTCACTTATAAAGGTAGAATTTATATTCCATATGTAGCATATTTGAGGAGAGTTGTTATGGATGAGATCCATCAAGCTCTATATTCTGGTCACCCAGGATATCAGAAGACAATTGCTACAGCTAGAAAGCAGTACTTTTGGCCAGGAATGAAAAGGGATATGGCTGAGTACATTTCCAGGTGTATGAAATGTCAGTAGGTAAAGGTTGAGCGTCAACACCCTGTAGGTTTGTTGCAGCCTTTGCCAGTTCCAGAATGGAAATGGGAAGTTATTTCCATGGATTTTATTACCGGATTACCGATGACTTGGAGACAACATGATTCCATCATGGTTGTGGTAGACAGGTTGACTAAGGAAGCGCATTTTATACCAGTCAAGCCTACGCATAAGACTGATGACATTGCAAAGATATTCATGAAGGAGATATTCAAATTGCATGGATTTCCTAAGGCAATAATCTCTGATAGGGATGTCAATTTTACTTCCAACTTTTGGACGGGGTTGTTTGCATACTTGGGTACAAAGCTAAACTTCAGCACTTCATACCATCCTCAGATAGATGGCCAGACAGAGAGAGTTAATCAGGTGCTTGAAGATATGCTTTGCATGTACGTAATGGACAAACCAACCAAGTGGGAAGATTACTTACACTTGGTAGAGTTTGCTTATAATAATGGACAGTAGGCATCCTTGGGGATGAGTCCGTATGAAGCTTTGTATGGAAGAAGGTGTAGGACACCAGCGACTTGGGATAACCCAGTGAACAGGATTGTGCTTGGACTAGAATTTCTCAAGGAAATGGAGCAAGAGATTGTAAATATTAGGCAGAATTTGAAAGCAGCACATGACAGACATAAAAGCTATGTAGATAAGCATAGGGTGAACAGGGAGTTCAGTGTTGGGGATCATGTTTACCTCAGAGTGAGGGAAAGGAAGAGTTCCTTGAAGCTTGGAACTTGTAACAAGTTGTCATCAAGATACTGTGGGCCATTTGAAGTGCTTGAAAGAATAGGGCCAGTTGCATATAGACTTGCATTGCCTGCTAGCACTAGAGCTCATAATGTTTTTCATGTTTCTTTGCTTAAGAGATATGTACATGATCCTAACCATGTGATAAATTGGGATGTGATTCAGGTGGAACCCGAGGGAGAGTTCTGAATCGAGCCAATGCGCATCCTCGATAGGAAGGTCACAATGCTCCGAAACCGAGCCATAGGTCAGGTAAAGGTGCAATGGGAGCACTATGGACCTGAAGAGGCTACATGGGAGCTGGAGGATGCCATGCGATTGGCACATCCATTTTTGTTCAATTCTACGGAGCACTAAGGCGATACTAGTGTAGCATTTTGTTAATTCTGTAAAGCACTGAGGACAGTGCTATTGAAGGGGGAGGGGAATGTCACACCCCATTTTTGACCCCATTGCATTAAATATACATGATGTATATATTGTAATGATCATGGTGTGGAGCTAAAGGCCAAGGCCCCACAATTGATTGGTTATGCTACGTTTTAGGTTGAAATCATCACCGATGGTATATCGGGGCATACGGCATACATATCAAGTTTGTCATCATGTAAATATGTATCTTTAATTAAATGAACCTGACCAGCTACGCTCGCAGAAACTAAATTGAGAAGGGGCATGATTTTCACAAGGATAAGGGTGGGGAGAATTGTAAAACCTTAGCCAATGAGGAAAAACCCATGTGTCACCACCTTGTCTTACTCAACCCACCCCATTAAGAATTGTTGCTAGTGGTTGAGACAGTTATTTTTTTGGGACTGGGGTGGCAGGACTGTCAGTCCTTTCCTACATGCACACTCCACCCGTGGTTGACTTCACAGTGGCAAAAGGAAAACCACCGCCATCACTCCGGGGGACTCATGATTGCATTTCACTCCACTGTGCATCCTCTCCATTGTCTGTTCACCTCCACGCACAGTATTTACCTAGTTTTACTCCCGCAGGCATTCCACTCTCCCAATGACTATGTTGAAACACTCACGCACTCTCTGCACGCCTCATGATTTGTTGTTCATTCTCATGCAGGAGCGAAAGTTTCTCACGCTCACGCACGGGATTTTCTTGGCTTTACTCACGCAGTCCTTTCCTCTATGGATTTGCAGATGGTGTGGCTGTATATTCTCCCCACCGACTGATTGTGGGTTCTGCGTTGTTGTTACTCACGCACAGGCTGGGAGACTATAATTTCTAACCCGGCGTGGTATGTTTATGCTTTCAGGCTGCTGCGAATGACTTAGAGTCATTTTCCCTGTTTAAGCCGTGACAGCTGATTTAATTGCATGTGTGCAATGGTTGGTCTTCGGACTATGTAGGGAGCAGGGATGGGTGCTTGGTTTGCTTGATAAACCTAGTGGATGGAAACCACACAGACAGAGCTAGAGGGATGGCTTTCTTCTCTACAATCCCTGAATAGCACTGGAAGGGAATGCAGGGCCTGAGGGACTGTGTAGTAGAGAAGGGACTAATTCCTTGTGTTGGGTGTGTGTGGGTGTCTTAAAAGCCAAGCTAAGTCTGGTGTAGGTGTTCCTAACTCTGTAATGAGCTCACTAGCTTAGCATTTAGCCTTTCCCAACTCCTGGATGGCTTGATAAACCCAACTGTGTTGGATTTCCTATGTTGTATGTATCCTTGGCTATGTGTAAGCCTGTTTGTTCGCTTATTCCTTGGAGAATCATGCCCAACTCGGGGGTGGCAGCGCTGCTAAGAGATTAAGGAGCACATTGCCCTATGGTTGGGTGGCACGTTGCAGTGATGTAGCTGGTTGCAGGATGAGTTCTTCATAAGATAAGTAATATTTCCTATTTGACTTCCGCAACCATATTTTTCGTTAATGAATGTGACGAACATGTTGAATGAATGCTTGTATGAATGTATGTGGTTTCCGCTGTGCATGATAAACAATTGCATCTATGTATGATAAATGATCATGTATGCATGTTTAGTTCAAAACATTTTATTTCATCATTTCAGCAATTTTACGAATTCACATGTTCATGGGGCTCTTATCCCGGATGGTTAACGCCTTGGTTGCGTCCTCTTCGTTGGTCATAGGGTTGGTGACGTGAAATTTGTATTTCATGTTCTTCCATCCATTTGAAATTATATACTAAGTTTTATACTATTGTTTTCAGAAACTATGGAATTTGGTGCAACTGAAATTCAAAATAAAGCATTGAACAAAAAATGAAAAGATAGTGATACACACATAATGCCTCCTCCATCCGGCATGGTAGTTTTATATGTTATTTATTCTCCTCTACAAATTGTTAGATAATATGGCCCTTTCAAATTTTAATAGAAGATTATATGATAATATTTGTAAATATAATTTCAGTTAGATTTATGCTAAAAATATTTTATTATTGTTTTCAGAATCGCTCAATTCCAAAGGAAGAAAAAAGCTACATTCATCATCAAAAAAACAAAAAAGTCATTCAACTCATATTGTTGTGTCAAAAACACTTTCTACTTATAATTTTAAAATGATTAGAAAGTACAATACATCTAATAAATATGAGTTTCTGAGAGACTGGTATGTTCAGATAGATACTCTCCCGAATATCTACCCCAATATGTATCTATTTGGATCCACAAGTGGAGAAAATCCAGATATACTAGGAATAATTGTTAACTTCTATGCTGATGGTGAGAGAGATATCATATTTCAAATGGAGGTTGTGAAATAAAATGAAGTAAAATTAGTTTCTTGTCAAGTGGATTACAAGAAATTAGACTATACTTTATTGAAGCTTCATTTAAGGATCTTCCAAATACAATAAAAGATTCAATGTTTAAGTTGGATAGTTTTGAGAGATTCGATAAATCTGGGTTGAATAGTTATGGAGATCGTTTAGAACGTATATCTTGTGTGTTAAAATGTTGTGGATATCTTGTGATTGGAAGTTTTAAACTCTTACACTCTTCAATAAGACAAGGAGAAAATTCCAACAATTTTTAAATGTTCAATCTGATATTTCTCCTTATAACTTATATGGATAGGGTAATATTTTTTTGTACCAGTCAAATAACGTAACAACTCAAGGTGGCTAAAATAAAACCATTTCTACAAGTCATATTTTCTATTGAATGTAAAAAATGCGTTTGATTATGAGTTATGTTTACAAGATTCTTATCTTTGTTAATTTCAAATCTACATAATTTTCCTATGTGTTTCCTCACAAAGGTTTCTTTTGAGGATCGAGTTATTTTTTATCTGACATATACTATAACTATAGTTGGAAACAAACCAAATATCATATAGGTATATTGTGCAATGCATGAAGTCAATTTCACAAAAAAAAAAAAAAAACTTACTAATGGGAGCGTTAAGTTGTGGTTTGTGCCATATATATTGCAGATCTTTAAAGTGAAGTATTCTCTATGGGAGCATGTTTCATGAAGCACTTTTCCCCATTCAAAAAATTTCGATACCTTATTTTTTAATGAATGTAAAAAATGCATTTGGTTATGATTTATATTTACAAGCTTGTTATCCTTGTCAATTTCAAATCTTAGAAATTTTTTCATGTGGCTTTGAAATTCAACTTACATATTTGAGAAACCTATGGGAAAAGGTATTGTATGTAATGGTGAAAGCTTTAATTGGAATATTAAATCTAGAAATACTATATTTATTGGAGAGTTAAGTCTAAGAATATGGTGAGGGAGGAGGATTTATCAACTATAATATCCTTTTACATTCACTTAGATGATATCAACACTAAATTGGTGTATTGGATGCATATTGAATTAATGTAAGTATGGGAGAGTTCTGAAGTCTTAAATGATCCTCTAAAATATAAGGTGATGGATGGAGTAGAGATATTGGATCATGCAGGTAGCATTGTGGTGGAGAATACAAGGTATACCAAGGGTCATACCATTATTAATAGTGTGCAAACTTCTAGATCTATCAACATCAAATGTGTTAGATTTGAGTCAGACTATAGGTAAGGTTGATACATTATTTTCACCTCCATTTGTTCATGATATCTCACTGTAGGTTTAAGCTATATACTCGATCTATATATTCATAAATTTACTTGGGTTGCACCCTCATTACGTTTCACACCACTATAATACAACATTGTCACATCATAGTGTGGTGTAATCTTTTGGGAAAATAGTCAAGATTCCATGATGGAAGCACATACATCATATTTCATGTCTCTTTTGCATCATAGTTTCACATTTTTGCATTACCTTTTTTGTGCCATTTGGAAAAATTCAAGGCAAATACTTTTTTGAGTCAATTGAACATCACATTATGTCACCTAAAATTACAAAAAAAAATCTTAAGAAAAATACTAGCCATGGATTTCACAAAATAAATAACCCTATTTCACCTAAGTAGTCAATCTTACATGTGGTAAGCATGTTGGTTCATAAAATACAAATAGTGTTCCCACATATGCAATGCAAAAGACTTTCAAGCATATCCTTTATTTCACAAACACCTTACTTCCAATCATAAAATGAAAAGTTCATGTTGTTTTAGAAAAGTTAGTGATATTATGTGTTCATGTAAGACTTATTCCATACAAATAAAATAAATTTATTAGGTTGATGTATATATTAATGTATCATTCATTTGTTCACTAGAATGGGGTCACCATAATTATATATTTTCATTGTCATTTACCTTATAGAATTCCCTTTGTATACAAATTAAATGTTTTTGATAATAAATATGAATTACATGATTTTTTTAAATGCTTTCAATAATATGTTTTGATGTCCTTAAAGGTAATGAAGTGGATCTATGACAATGGTATATATGTGGTTTGAATGCAGATGGGAATTGATATCAATCAAAAGATGTTGTTGATATTTGAAATGGAAGGATCATTGTTCTCATCATACAATAGAGATGAACCAACTTGTCAAATTCAAAGAAAACCAGATTGGCAATTTGGTGATATGTCCTATTTTCTTTGGCCTTTTCAGTCGGAATTATTGAAGTACTGCTTAAAAATTTATGATGTTGCAATATGGAAATTGAATTTCACTGGAAAGTATATCCAAAAAATACTTGAAAAGTCAAACATTGATGTCATGGAATTACAGTTCACATGGGATAGGTCTGATTGTCGTTTTCAAACAAAATTTAGGGGTAGTGCAATACAATTTTATGAGAAAAGGTCGAGTTATCTATGGTCCCAATATGGACATAAATATGGAGAATCAAATGTTTTTCTAATAGATACATCAAATCCTACTTCTTAATTCATCACATATCAATCAAACCATATCTTAATAAAGTCATATACAGGACAAGAGAAATATACTTGGCTTATGCAAGTTTTATTACCCTTCTTAAGGCACTTCATCGCATCAAAGAGAAACGTGAATACATTCGAATGCTCAATAGAACAACGACTCCATTGTAGTAGATGAAAAACATTTTTTGAGAAATTTGTTTCAATATAACATGGACATAGTTATTGGTGACTCAATTTGTATGATTTGATTTTTTTTGAAATATATGGGAATTGACATTTATATTAATATGCATTTTTATTATTGTTTATACTTGCTTTTGCATTGACTTTGTCGCAACACAATATATTTTTTCCTAGTGTATACTTTTTTTTCCAAATTGTGTTGTTTTAAAGAATTATTTGCAATTAAAATAATCTCATACGAGCCATAGATGAACATAGTTATTTATTAATTTTTATTCTTTTTTAAGGGGGGAATTTACATAAGTTCTTGATATTCTAATGAAAATAAATCTCATCTCAATCGGTACAAACATGTCATAAGTGAGATTTGAATAATTTACTTGATAATAAAGGCTAAGTGCACTATTCATGCTACATTAATGATAATTTAGTCATAGGTAAATGAGTTGAACTATAAGATATTTGATTTCTGAATTCATAACTTTTAATAAATTTCCATACTTAAATTAATTAATATATTTAAAATTGAAATAGTATTATATTATAAGCCAACAAATCACAAAGTCAATTAATGATTACATTTGAATGTTCAATAGAACAAATACTTCATTGCAGCAGATGAAAAATATGTTTTGAGAAATTTGTTTCAATACAACATGGACATAGTTATTGGTGAATCAATTTGTACAATTTGATTTTTTTTTAAATATATCAGAATTGGGAGTTACATTAATATGCATTTTTATTATTGTTTATACTTTTTTTGCATTGACTAAGTTGCAACACAATATTTTCTTTTCTAGTGTATACTTTTGTTTCCTCAAATTGTGGTGTTTTAATGAATTATTAGCAATTAAAATAATCTCATATGAGCCATAGAGGCACATAGTTATTTATTAATTTTTATTATTTTTTAAGTGGAAAATTTACTTAGGTTCTTGATATTCTAGTGAATCAATGAATCTAATGTCATTCTGTACAAACATGTCACGAGTGAGATTTGAATAATTTACTTGATAATAAATGCTAAGTGGACTATTCATGCTAAATAATGAGGATTTAGTCATATGTAAATGAGTTGAACTATAAGATATTTGATTTCTCAATGCATAACATTTAATAAATTTTCATACTCAAACTAATTAATATATGTAAAATTGCAATAATATTCTATTATAAGCCAGTAAAACAGAGAGTCAATTAATGACTTTAAAATTCATATAATATGCATTAATATGAACGTATAAATGTTATATGTAAGTTTAAAATAAAACTACGTTATATTTCTTAAATTGTTGGTCGTTATATGTATGACATCATGAATAATTTATAGAGAAATGTGAATCCATTAGAATGTTGAATAGAACATCGACTTCATTGTAGCAGGTAAAGATATTTTTTTGATAAAATTGTTCACAAGTACATTTCAATTTATACAACATGGACATAGTTATTGTTGAATCAATTTGTATGATTATTTTTTGAAATATATGGGGATCAACACACACACACACACACACACACACACACACACACACACACACACAGATATATAGATTTTGCATTGACTTTGTTGCACCGCACTAAACTAGTATGATGAATTTCAACAAAAAATTCTTAGAATTTTTTTATTACGACTATTTATGTAGATTATTTAGGAAAATGAGAGACTTCAAATTCTATGGCTGCCTCAAATATATTAGACATAGAACCTTTTGCAATATATCATGAAATTAATATGCCATGTGTAATTTCATTGCATTATTTCTATATAATATATCTCAAATGTCTCGCCATTCTTAACATTTAACAAATTATGGATATTCATAGATTCATGATTTATGGCCTATCCATGTACTTTTAATTGAGAAAAGATTTACTTATGAATGCTTGAATGCTATTACTAAAGTAATAATAAATTTATTGAGTAAGGTTTTACAAAAAGCAATAAAAAAATTCTAATGGAGGAAATAGTTCCTTGGATTAACCTTGAATACACACATAATATTGAAAAAAATATCTTAAATGATAGTTTATTTAGAATTACCTTAAATGATTAATATTCAATGAGAATGAAAACATAAACAAAGTTCAAATAAAATCCATGAAAAAATAGTTTCAACATCTAACTCTTAATAATCCAATGCATTTAAAATTCTTATCATTTTCTTCTCTTGGTGAAATTAATACTCAAAACTTGGTTATTTATATAGTTGGTTGGAACTATTACATGGAGTTATTGGTTTTCCAAAATCAGCAATGTTGATAAGGAGAGATTGATACCAAAGCTTCCTTATGTCCCACTCTTTCAAGGCCTAGTTTCCTCCACTTCCTACTTGTCCAATTCAATTGGTTCTTATAGGACACTTTGCTTATTTCAAAATAAGACATTTCCCATCATAATGGACTGACTTGAATCCCCATTTAAACACTCTCAATTGATGTACTTGGATTTGATTTAATCTATATTAATGGTACCCAAACTTCTTTAAATACCCATATTAACAATTCCTAGCCTTAATATACATGAAAAATTCAACAGACTTAGGAACATATCTTTCTTTCTCAAACCACATCCCCCACCAAACACCACAACTAAATGAACACCTCCTCCTGGGTGCTTCCTAAACTCACTAATAGGTAAACAATTTAATACAAACACATTGTTCATTTCTTCTAGTAGACTAGTGTCAACTTAGACAATGCAAAGGAGGCACCCTACCTCCACTAATATATTTGTTGGATATCAAACATACTAATAATAATTTAGCTAATATTGATTTCTTATAAGAGTGGCTTTCACACTCCTACTCTGTAATGATACCATTGTACCTAGCAGTCTAGTGTTTTCCATATTCATGGTCACTTGTTGATTTGACATTACTAAAACTATTTTTATGATGAATTACTCATGTTTTCCCTTCCATTTGTGCAATCTTATTTTTCTATATAACATAATTTGATAGTGCATATCTTTGTACTACTTTGGTCACCTCCAATATAGATAGAGAACCTCTTGCAACATAGCATGTAAGAGTGTGTGCAACTTCATTGGATCATTCATACATAATATATCGCAATGTATCAAAGATTTAACATTTAGGAAATTAGGGATATTTTGAATGCCTACATACTAATGAAAAATATTTATTGAGGAAATCATTCCCTAGATTAATTTTTCCAAATTTAATGGAACAATTCTTAGTTAATTTTCTAGATTTAATAGAATATTTTAAAGATTTACAAAAAAATCAATGTTGTTGAAGTCCTCGTAATAGAAATGTTACAAATTTAATGAAATATGTGTTATATACTTCAGAAGATTATTCACACTCGGTGGAAGTTTCTTATAATAATGGATATCATTCCTCTTTCAAGATGATTCCATTCGAGGCCATGTATGAAAGGAAGTGCAATAACCCCACCATTTGGGATAGCCCAACAAATAGAGTCATTATTGGAATAGAGTTATTAAAGCATGTGAAGAATCAAATGGTTAAGATAAATCATAATCTAAAAGCAGCTCAAGACAAGAAGAAAATATATTAGCTATCTCTACTTGCTTGCATTAGAGAATATAATATGTTTCATGTGTCTTTATTGAAAAAGTATATACCTTAGGCTAACCATATAATTGATTGGAATTTGATCTAGGTAGTTAGAGTTCTTTTATTTTTGTTATTGATATATATATATATACATGTATTAACATGGTGATAAGCATGCAATTGAATGGATTATAATCAAGGTGGAACCAAAAGGGTATTTTCCAATACATCATGTTGCCATTTTGGGCATCAAGGTCAAGTTGTTTCGAAATTGAAAATTTAGGTAGGTAAAGGTCCAAAGGACTCGTTACAGTCCTAAGGATATGAATTGGGAGCTAGATTATTCAGTTAGGGAAGCATACCCTCATTTATTTTGAAATTTTGTGGTTGTGACGTGTATGTAATAAATGTGCATCAAGGATGATGCATTGTTTAAGGGGGAGGGGGATGTAATACCCTAGTTGTTAAGCCTTGGAATTATGATCTTTTATGTGACTTATGTTATTGCACTATTAACTTATCTTATTTTATGTGACTATGCACTTATGATCCTTTTCATGTTAGTGTTATTAAGGAAATATGATCATGGTTTTCTTATATGACTTTGGACTTTGGAACTATTATTAATATTAACGTTATTGCTGGCATTATTGCTATCTTTAAATGTTACTATACTTGATTAAATAAACAATTGCATCAGTAAATGAAACTAAAAGAGTATGGGATACCATGCATTCTACAAGTGACAGGGAATGTGGACCTTCCTAGTACCTTATAATGTGTTGTTGGCTTGAATTTGTCCATGCTAGTTCATAATTGCACCTTGGTGATATTAACAATGATGGTCGCCCAAACATTGTACAACATATCCTATTTTTCATTATATGGACTATGGAGTTACTATGTCATATTATTCACACCTTAGTGGGACCCTATTTCATAGTGGTCCCTCCTTGGGAAGATATTCCCTCATATTTATGTGTTTTTGGTAATTTATGAGCCCTTTTCCTAGTTTTCATGGGTTTTAAGCTAGTTTCTAACTTCCACTCTTACACAATGCATTGATGATCCTCTTTTCATACTTCCAGGATATTTATGATCCTATGAGATCCCTTAACTCACCTATTTTACCCTCTTTCAGGTTTTTCATCCCCCCTTATGCATTAGTGGGCCTCCTTGTGCTCTTCATGGCACCACTCCTTGGTTTTTGGTAACCCCTCCTCATGGTCATAATTCAAGAAATGGAATCTACTAACTAATCCACCACTCCTAGTTAAGTCTCCATGATGAATCTTAAACCTTACCTCTCTCTAATTCAAGTTGATCCCCTTTGGTTATATTTTTCCTCCTTGTGATATAAATCCATATTCCCTCTCCTTGTTGAAGCTAATCTTAAGCTTTGGATCACTTGAATTGTTCTATATAACCATGTTGAAAATGTTGGTAGTATTGAAAGTGTATTGAGACTTATATTTAGTCTAGTTGTTTCCCCTTTTATTTTGTTATATCACTCTACTAGAACAAGTTCTCGCACAGGAATCCAAAAAATGGGAATGTGAAGCTAGGTCACGTCCCATAGGTACTGGGGATAGACAAGAAAGTAGTAGTGGTAATCGTTGCGGTCCTTGGAAGAGGTAGTTCTGAGACTTGTGAGACTAAGTGAACCTCTACTTATGGATTCATTGTCTTAGCTCGAGGGTGACCTGTTCAAGAGAGGAAGGCTTGACTGTGTCTACGACTAAGAGGAAATTTTTCCTGCTACAGTTAGTTGCCCATATTTTGAGATAAGTATTTATGTTTTGTTTTGTTTTCATTACATTATATTATTTGGTATATGTGATGGATAAATTGGTTTTCTAAATGTTCATGTATTGAATGTTAGGATATATATGCAGGAAGGATGAATGTCATCAATATGGATCTTACTTCATTTGCTCCTTACCTTATTTCTATTCTTCTTCCTCTTAGTCATAAATTGTAATTTTGGCTCTATGGTACTAATAGGGGTGAAACCATATGCTCTGGTTCTCCCATATATGCTCATTTATGTGTTGTGAAACATGTTCCATTGATTCTAGAACAATTTTTTTTGTAAAAAACACAAGTTTGTTTCATTGAAAAAGATTTATTGATGACCAAGAAGGTATGTTTTGGTCCAGGATTTTTTCACTGCCAAGTGTTGGAAGAGCCTAAGTCAGATAGTTGACTATGTCCTCCAGTAGACTAATTGTAAAGCATAAGAATAGATTATGTTGACCTCACAGATCGTTTCGGTTAGTTGAACTGACAGGTTGTTATGTAAGCTCTTGTAAATCATATAAATAGGTTGGATAAACGGATAAAGAATTGGTTCGATTGGATGTATGAACCCTTTATGTTTTTTTTAGTAATATAAGTACTTGGTGTTCTATCTCTCATTTCTTGTCTCTTGTCTATATCATTGCTTGTATAAATATATAATATCTATTATTGGTAAGTATGCAATCTGTTTGATTACAACATTGGTTTTGTTGATGGTGGTACATGTATAAGATGAAAATGAGTATAACCCGATCATATTAGAGCAAGAGATTAAGGACTAGTGGGAGTGAAAAATAACAAACCACCTACAAAATTATTCTAGAAGAAACAAGTTGACTATTGCTCAAGCAAAGGAGAAATTTTTATCTGAAACACATGAAAAATTTGTCGAATATGTCCCATGTGTACTGAAGAAGCTTCTGAATGAAAAATATGGTAGGTTAAAATGAATGAAAACAATGATAGAAATTGACCAGAGGAGGTTGTACGAATATGTTGGAGTGGTTTGAAATAATTGTTGATGAATTCTGTGAAGAACAAAATATCAAGGAATGAGTTTTTATTGATAATATCAAGGAGAGATTCTATAATGAACTCACTCAACAATTCATCTATTCATCACAGACACTCTTGTTCATATTTCTAATCGATAAAACAGAATGGCATATTGTCAAACCACAACCATTATTGTTAACACTACCTAGAAACACGAGATGGGAAGCAAAACAAAAAGAGTGGGAAAAGTTTGTACAAGAGAGAGAGTGGGATTACCTCCTCAGTAAATGAAAAAATCCTCCCTATCTTACTAAAAAATATTTTGGGTCACCAGTGGGGGAGTAAATGATCACGTTCTGATAAAGTAGAGAAATAATCATTGAAAAATCAAAAACATGACATGGCTAGTAATGGAAAATCAAAACAAAAAAAAGGACATAAATAGAACAATGACACACAAAATCACCCCATATATACAAAATATCGAAGGAGAAAAGAAAAGGAATAAATGTGAATAAATAAGGGAGCAGGCTACTACACTCCAGGAAGAAACAAAGATGAGTATAGTGACAGAAACATAGGAAAATACGCCAGAGTCAAGTCATGATCGACAAGAAAAGAGAATTGATAAAGATATGTAACCTATGGAAGAATACTTATGGAAATATCAGGGTAGATCTCTCCATGTAACTATACCTGGAACTATAATCCTGCATTCCCCACTACATCTTACTCAAAGTTCCCAAGTGCAATACATTGTTGAAGACTATTTAGGAATCCATGATGGCCAAGAAGGGATATAGAGTCCATGGAATGATGAAGGAAATGAAGTCTATCGACTATTAATTTATCGACCGTTGGAAGGAAATTGGGTTACCTTTCAACCCAAATTCTCCAATTGCATTTTTCATCTAATTTATTCAAAACATGGAGAAGCTCCCCCATCCAATTCCAACATAAAAAATTTCACCAGATCAATCAGTATCACCAGTAAGAGGATTATATGAATTCGAACAAAATTTTACTTGGGTATAGACAGAAGTTGTAGAGATAAACCAACTTTTGACAATCGATGGAGAACCGATCGAAACAAAAAATATTATTGACGGAAGTGAAGAGTGCACACTAATTCCCATGAATACACACCTAGAAGTAGTATCCATTGAAAATAGTTATGAAAGAAGTTTAGTTACAGGGACTGACCCACCATCACCACCACCGACATGAGAATCTGAATTCATTGTAAAAATGGCACATGTAATCTCACATATTCTTCTATATGAGGGAGACGAATACCCAAAACATCATTGTCTCATTTGTGAGTCGATATGGAAGGCCAATACCATTACCAACAAATATCATCAAATGGCACAATTTGTTGGTGCTCTTCAAAAAAGATCACTCACATGGTACATGACCTATATATAAAAAAAATCAAATGCAATAAAAGGTCATATCAATCAACAATTCATGTCCTTCTTGAAAACTCTTGATGAAAAACATCTCACCGCCAAAAAGTTGAAATGAGTGCTCAAAATTAAATAGAAATAGTATGTGAATATGATAAAATATTCAAATACTTGTTGATCCAACTAGAATATAACATTGATGAATAATTATTAATTCAGTGGTCCTCGACCGGACTATTACAAAAAATACGAATGCACATCTTGTCAGACAATTTCAATATATATGAAGATGAATTAATGAAAGCGTTACAAATTGAAATGGATGAGGACTACCCTGTAAATCCTGCTGATCGGCATATCAAAGAACAACTCGAAACTATGAAAAAATCGATACGTGAAATGAGCCTACAAGGAAACGAAATATGGTGTACAAAATGCTCGATGACCGGTCATACAAAAGACTATTGCCAACAAGACGATCGCTGAAAAGACATCCAGTTCGTACAACCAAAATGTTTTTGCGACATCTTCCAAGAGCATGATTTACACACAACAAAAGAATACCCACATAACATGAATAATGTGAAGTCTCATTGGTGTGCAATATGTGAAGTTAAAACTCATTCCACAGTAGAGTGTCAACTAAACTTAAAAATTACACAGAATTATTAAGCGATATATCAAGCCAATACTATCAACCAAAGAAATAACATTGATAACAATGAAAGAAATGGTAATAACGACCAGAATGATAGGAATAACAATTATCAAACGTATGACAACCAAATATATGATCATTGAAATTATTACTACAATTGACAAGGGGGGTTTCAAGGGCAAGGTCGACATTTCAGAAATCAAGAGAATCGATCACATCGACCCATTCAGTGCTACACATGTCTTAAAGAAGGGCATCGACATGCAGAATATCCCTACAAAGATCAAACCAGTCTAGAATTCTATACAAACTACAAAGTAGGTGATCACTTCTTGGAATATTTCCCTACCATGCTTGAGAAAATAAATAATAAAAGGGATGTTAACATCTTGACTAGCATTCATAAATATGATGTGATTCAAACTAAGAATTTCCAAATTGTAACCCAACAAGGAACAAAACATTGGTATTGATAATCGACAAGTTAGTAAAATAAAAAGTAAATAATACTATCCTAACCCTACTAAGAAAAAGTGATTATATAACAATGTTTCAAGAACTGGCATTACAAGAATAACATGACCAATCCCGACAAGAAACTACTAACGAATTAATCAAATTGATAAATAAAGGTGAATATGTTGCAAAGTGAATAGATTTATTGTATAATATCAAAAAAAAATTGGTAAATACAAATAAGCTAAAAGTATATGTAGCCTAAACCAAAAATACAAAATGATGCAGATCCTCTAGTCAACCTAGAAGTTGAAGGTTACCACATCTGACAAGTCATTCTTGAATTTGAATCGCAGGTAAATATTATGACTAGGAACATGTGGGGACAACATAGCAAACCATGATTACATGAATCGGGAATATACCTAAAATTATCCAACCAAGGACTAATTGAATCAATTAGGGTATGGAAAAATGTCGACACGACCAACTAATAAATATTGACTAAATTTGACTTTGAAATCATCGATCCCAAGGAAGGATCCAGTTCCTTCCTTGCTCTAGTAGGTCGACTGTGGGGAATAAAAATGAAAGAATCAATATCACTTGATAAAGAAAGAATTAAACCCAAAGGAAATGGGAAAAAAATTTATTGTAACAATCCATCAATCACAGAAAGAACCAGCTTGGATAGAACCAATCGATAATGATTTAGATATTCAACAACTATATCAAATAAAGAATGACTAAGATTATACTGAATCTAATGCATATAGATAAATCCATCTTGGAAAAGTTGATTGGGTCGGATATAAATTGGATGCATAGATTTATGATTGGAAACTAGAAAACTATGAATTACAAGCTCGAGAAGGTTGGACGATCCAAGTTATTCCCAAAAATAAAACATGAAAATGTGTTTTTATCACTACAATCCCAAAAATATTTGAAAAAAAAAATCAAAGAATATCCAACTCTAACACCAATAAAAAATGAGGCATCAAATAGAACACTACTAAGATACAAAGAATGAGAATCACCATTGTCTCATGTCGAAGAATTCTAAACACCCATAGGTGAATAGGGTTGACTCTAGAGTCTGGTTGAGACAATCACAGGTCAAGCCACCCGATGGTGGGATACAGATCATTCGATATTACAAACTTGGAAAATAGAATCAACATACTTTATCAAAAGGTTTGGAGGAAAGAAACTAATAACACGAGCAAACATTGAAATATTCACTTAAGGACAATGTAACGTCCCCATACCCCATAATGCGGATAATTTAAAAAAATTTCCTTAAGAACCCATGTTCTCCTTTGAAACACAGGGCATGGATTTTAACACACACTTCAACCTTCATTCTTAGGCTTAGAAATCATTGTAACAACCTTTCCTCCCTTCACAGATCCCTTCTGCGACCAGAAATACCATTTCCACATTGGAATTGTTCTTTTTGCACTTCACCCTTTTCCTTCCACCTTCTACCCTTCTGACCTCAGAACTCGGAAGTTAGAAACACAAAGGCTTGATGAAGTGAATTATCAACCTTCCGCCTTCGACCTTCTGCACTTCCTCTTTTCTCCTTCCACACCTCGAAACTCAGAAATCAAAAAACTCAAAGGCTCGATGAAGTGAATTATCAACCTTCCATCTTCTACTTTCTGCACTTCCTCTTTCCACACCTTAGAACTCAGAAATTGGAAAAATCAAAGGCTCAAAGAAGTGAATTATTAACCTTCCTCCTTCCGCAATTCCTGTTTCTGCCTTCCGCACCTCAGCACTTGGAAATCGAAAAGTGATATTTTTTCCTTGGAATTATTTTGCGCCTCTATCTTCCGCTTTCCAACCTCAAACTTTAGAAATTGGAAAACACACTTACTGCCTTGATTTAAACTGCCCTTTCCTCCTCCTGTCTTCTTCCTTCTATAGGCAGATCCTAGGGTGCAGAAACACAACGATTCTACTCTATTCAACTTTCCCCCCTCTAGTTTATGCCTTCCACAAGTGGATTCCAAGGGATGAAAACTCAATGATTCTTACCTTAGTTGAATTTTTAGCCCTGTAACAGACTTCTAGCCTTCATGAACTTAGGAAAAATCATCACAAAAACACACGGCATGTACAGAAGTAAAATGCATAAAAAATACAAGGAATAAACAAGCAAATATAGGGACATTCCTACACAAGTAAACCTATACTTGATCATCAACAAGCATTCAACATGAACATAGAAATTCATAGGAAAATACATTGCATAACCAAGAAAGAAAAAGAATAATTATCTTGATGATTAAACTGGCCCGCAACTAGTTATGTCACTACAACATTCCACACAACCATAGGTAGTGTGTTCATCAATCTCTCAACACACATCCACCCTCGATATGGGCATGATTTCCACAAGGAATTAGGGAACAACATACTTACACACAACCAAATCAAGCACACACACAGTCAAGCCAACCTTTATTTGGTTTTATCAAACTATCCAGCCAAGCCAACACCAAGTTGGGTTTATTAGGCTACAGGCTTACAAGCCAAACAATGTTGCGTTTATTAAGATGCAAGCTTACAAGCCAAACAATGTTGCGTTTATTAGGATGCAAGCTTACAAGCCAAACAATGTTGGGTTTATCAGGCTTACTCAGCCAAGAGAGAAGACAGTTGGGTTTATCAAACTATTCATATTCAATCCAACTTCTAAGATAAGGACTATCCAAGCCATAGATGGGTTTATCAGGAATCCATCCAAGCCATCATTCACAATGGGTTTCTCAGGTTGTATAGCCAAGGATTACACATGGACAGAACACAAAAATACGCACTCAATCCAATATCCAATTGGGTTTATTAGGATGCTAAGGTAGTGGAAAGACATAATGACTAAGCTAGTGGCTCATTCAAGAGCTAGGGACACCTTCATAAGGTTGTTATAGAGATAAATTCCTATGGCTTGGGGTACCACAATAGACAACTTGAATCCAGAAATCAATCCTTTCCAATATGCAAGAGAAATCAAATATCTAACACTAAAGGATCAAACCTCGTACCTTATTCCAGATGGTTGAAGTAGATCTCCGTTGAGCTTTCCAACTTCATCTTGAATTGATGAATCACTTCCTCAACAACAAGTAAACAAGACAAGCATATTATATATTGGTGTTATATCTACTCTAGCATATATAATCAACAACGTATAAGCATTTGAAATCATCCATGGATAAAATATTCATTCAAGCATACATTATTGGATAGGAAAAAATATTTCTATTAATATAAAATCAGATATTACAATGAATACAACCTCTGTCGGCACGTCTGCAAATCGGAGAAACTGAAACCCCCACTTGGGCCTCCACCACCTCAATCCTCCATCTCTCGATAGCAAGCTTGGGAATAACACCAAAGTTCTCTAAGGGATAAAGGGATGCAGACTCAAGCACAAGTTTCGGAAACAATGGACTATAGTTTATTTTCTCTCAATTCTCTTATGCATTCAATGTATCCAAAGAGTTCCTTATATAGCTTTTCAATGGGGTAATGAAAGGTCGAATCCGAGCAATCTCAAGGCATATGGAAGGCCAAGAGACAAGTGAGTCGGATCCATGTCAAGGAAAACTCCAAAAGGATTTGGATTTTGTACACATCCCGATGTACGTAGTTTTAGAGGTCAAACCCCTGTATATACGTAATAAAAGGTTTAAAAGTCACGTATAGAAATTTTCACATGTTTTTAGGGATGGTCTAAGAAACATCAAAGGACAAAAAATGGTCCAAGCAGTTTAAGGATGCAAAGGGATAGGGGAAGGCCATACAAGTGTTATTCACCCGGTGTGGTAAAATTAGCTATAACAGATGCCCCCTAATGTGTGAGGTCAGAGGGGTCATACGATGACCGAAAATACATTATAAGTCCATCCCAGAAGTGGAGTGATGAAGAATCCAAAATGGAAGACCAACCACCCAATCAGCATAGTACAATGATACAACTCTGCACATAACTGCAAATACATATAGCAGTCCTGGATACATAAGAGTACAATGGCCATGAATAGGCATGACACAAAATATCACATAAGTGGTCATCGCCACGTACAATATACAAAGATGAGAATCTTCATGATGAATATATACAAAGGATCATGATCGCCATAATGGCTGAAGATATACAATGGATCAAGATCTCCATAATAGCTGGAAATGTCTGACATATACTGGAATCAAGTCACGAGAGCTGAAATCTCATGAGCACTGGCACGATCAAGGAGGTAGCATCTAAGAGATGCCACCAATCTTGAAGGTCTTCTACACAAACGGCTATGAGTACAAGTCCTACTATATGAATATAGGTGTTGAGGTCCAACATAGTATTCCATCATCTGATTACCAGTCATTGATGTATACCATTAACAGACGCGAGATCACCCACCAAAAATGATAATGGGAATCAAAGTACTAGAGTGCAAACTAACAAGTGTGAATAAATGTGTTGAGGTCAAACATTTGAGAGGATCCATCAATCAGGGGACATTGATGTATTCCCAAAAACTTTCAATGGTGAGAGAACCTGCCACTAATGACTGCAAGTCTCAAGGCACTAAAAAATGACTCTAGATTCCAATCCTAGAATAAATTATCTGAAGTCGATGGGATGAAATCCATTGGAAGGAGGGAATTAAGGCATCCCCCATCATCCAACACGAGGTACTCAGCAAAGATGTATAATGTGGAAGGACTCGATCATAAGGTGCACGAACTAGTAACTATACCGGGAATGGACGACATGCAAAGTCAAGATAACTGAGGAATGGCTGACACAGGTTTCAACTTCCTTCGAACAAGAGCATAACAGTGAATGGTGACTGAATGTAGGCAGCATATACTTGATATAAAAAACTGGGACATCTCTGTGACATAGGAGGCATCGACAAAGGCTCCATAGGGACTGGAATCTTAACCAATCGGTGGAGATAAACTCAAAGAAATGAGTACAAATCCTAAAGTCAAACTATAATCCCAACCAATGGATGTGATATACATTGCTCTGTTCGAAGGTGACACTACTCGACAGCTGCCAAAGATAACATCTTTCCTTATCTGGCTTTTTTGTTTTTTAAATTTTTTTGGACTTTTTCAAATATTTAAAAAGCTTGAAAAAGAATAAAATTGCTTTATAGTTACAAACTAGGAGGAGACAAGTGTCAATGGGAAAACAAACTAGTTCCAAGCAGTGGCATAACTATGCTCAATGCAAGGATACATGTGTAGGATAGTGACACTCGGGGGAATGTCCCCTCCCGGTAGAATAGGGAATCACGCTGCAAAGGATATACAAAATGGATCTGCATGGATAGACATGAGACATGCTTGGGCTATATGGCTGATAATCAAAGTCAGGGAAGCTGGTATAAGGCTCAATGAGGCAGGAAAAGCTCATGATAATGCAATTACAACTTGACATAAGGGAGTCCCAGGGAAATGGCCATCATAAAGTTCAAGAGGAGTATGAAGCTCTTGCTCAAGAACATGGCAGGACTAAAAGGGACTCCCGGACCTAAGAGAGGACTCACAGCATGGGTACCAAATGCAAAAGGGAGCTAACTAGGACACCCATGTAGGAAAGCTCTACCATTCACATAGTACTACTTCTAATAGTAACATGAAGGTTCCATGATACCATGGAATGGGTTCATACCTAAGGTTAAGATGGAACGGTCATAAAGCAATGCATAAGTGCAAGCGGATGTGATAACCTAACCTATATGCCAGTTCAGACATAATACCTGTGATAAGCACAAATGGGTCGAAACCTCAGAGAGAGTGTAAAAAAACTGGACCCTACCTGACAACCATATTATTCCAAAACAACCCAAAATAGTCAATAAGGAATCCAAACTATAGGGAACAGGGAGGAATGATCATGACAACTGCACCCAAAGGAAACAATGCGGTGAATGATGGGACATAAAAAAGGAAAGTAAAGTGTAGACCCAACGTTCACGTATCCACTACCACCCCATGAGGGTGACCACCAGTGTAAATACTGAGAGAAGGGAGTCAACATCCTCCACAAATGGAGTAGAGGGTGGAATGTGACCACTCCAAAATCTATGAGCATGGTAAGGGGCTTTAATGCCCCCAAGTCTGACACCAGGGTCCGTACTAGGACCAAGGACGGGTGATAGGATACCAGGCATGCCAAAAATAAAAGGACCCAAACTCAAGAGAGCATAAATATACTCAATTAACCATGATCCCAAAGGCCACCTAGTGCATAAAGAGCACACTCTTAAGAAAATATACAACCAAAATACAAGCAAACCAAGGGGAGGATATGTGATCTCCCAAATGCAGCAGGTATGTCTCTCCTATGAGAGGCTCGAAACTCCCATACACTACAAGCAGAGGTATGTAACCAATTATAGTGGCCCTCGGCTTCAACGCATAAAGCGAATGTGCCATCTGACCTCTACCTAGCCAAGACACTCACAGAATAACCTCTACAAGTACCCCTTCGATATCCTAGGTAAGAAAACAAAGGTCACCTCAATATAGTCAATGCTCATGTGGACAGTCGCAGGTGGGATTGACCATATGGGCAAGGTAGAAAATCTCGAAACTCTCGAAAGAGCCCCCAGATACGAATAAAATCCCGAAAATATCTCTGGTGCTACTCAGTTATGACTAGGGGTCATCCCAATCAATAACTGCTCACACTGCCTTGTGCTTAAGTCCCTTGTAAGAGGTGGATCCTAAGAAACACTAATTATACCAAGGAACTCCACACTCTCACTTGGGCAGACACATACATGTTGTTGTTTAGTGGTCTTGGAGAATTAACTCACAATGAACTATTCCAAGACCCTAAAACATAATCTTGTTGGTGCACCCTATAAAATAAAAGAGTGTAATTCAGTTTAATTAAGCGTTGATTTTAATTGGCTATAATTACTCAAAGGGAAATGGTCGTGCAACTAATGATATGAAGACTCAGTAGTGAAATAAAAGTGCACACCATAACAAACAATGCTAAGTGCAATCTTTGTCAAATGAAAAATACGGTATGCCACTACATGAGATGCATAAATGTATATTCCTTTTCGAATTCCAATGCAATCCTTCCTATATGAAATCCTAAACACAACTCTCATCCAAGCAATCCAATGCAAGTACCTCCTCAAATCCATATGCAAAAAAAATGCAATTACCTTGTATTTTTCAATATAAAAGAATGAAAAATGTAATAAAAGTCATCTAAAACTCTGAGTCTCTGCAGCAAGTATAAAACACAAGCCCAGCAAGGCACCGAGACAAAAAGAGTAATGCACTAATGGCAAAACAAAAAGGATAAATGACTAAAACTACTTTCAAAGAAAAATCAATGAAAAAGCAGTCTTTGGTCACAAAAGAAGCATCCAACAGACAACATCAGACCCAAGGAAGACCCAACCACACTCACAACCCACCCAAGAACTTCCCACAACATCAAACTCACCAAAAGGGAGGATTTATGTGACTCTTTAAAGAACAGCTGCATATATATGTGACTTTTAGCCAAAAAGTTGCATGTATACGCAGATTTTGGTCAAAAACTTGTGTGTATATGTGACTTTTGGCCAAAAATCCACGTATGTACATGACTATTGGCCAAAAACCTATGTATACAAAGAAGACAGTGGTAAAAATTAGGCCAATGGTCAAATTAATAAAGGGGAGTGTCAATGGATGAACATCCTATAAAATGCAACACATAAACAAGGAGAAACAAAGATCAAGTCAAGAATATCAAGCCCATTGCACCTGTAAACCCCCAAATAAAAACAAGGAACATCCCCAGCAGAGTCACCAATTCTGTTATGAAGAGAAATTCCTATGGATTGGGGTACCACAATAGACAGCTTGACTCCAAAAATCAATCATTTCCAATATGCAAGAGAAATCAAATATCTAACACTAAAGGATCAAACCTCATACCTTATTCCGGATGGTTTAAGTAGATCCCCGTTGAGCTTTCCAACTTCAGCTTGAATTGATGAATCACTTCCTCAACAACAAGTAAACAAGACAAGCATACTATATATTGGTGTTAGAGCTACTCTAGCATATATAATCAACAACATATAAGCATTTGAAATCATCCATGGATAAAATATTCATTCAAACATACATTATTAGACAGGAAAAGATATTTCTATTAATATAAAATCATAGATTACAATGAATACAACCTCTGCCAGCATGTCTGCGAATCAGAGAAACTGAATCCCCCACTTGGGCCTCCACCACCTCAATCCTCCATCTCTCGATAGCAAGCTCACAAGCAAAAGTCAAGTTTGGGAAGAACACCAAAGTGCTCCAAGGGACAAAGGGATGCAGACTCAAACACAAGTTCCAGCAACAATGGACTATAGTTTCTTTTCTTTCAATTCTCTTATGCCTTCAATGTATCTAAAGAGTTCCTTATATATCTTTTCAATGGGGTAATGAAAGGTCGAATTCGAGCGATCTCAAGGCATATGGAAGGCTAGGAGACAAGTGAGTCGGATCCATGTCAAGGAAAACTCCAAAAGGATTTGGATTTTGTACACATCTCTATGTACATGGTTTTAGAGGTCAAACCCGCATATATACATGATAAAAGGTTTAAAAGTCGCATATAGCAATTTTCACATGTTTTTAGGGATGGTCTAAGAAACTTCAAAGGACAAAAAATGGTCCAAGGGGTTTAAGGAGTCTGCAAAGGGATAGGGGAAGGCCATAAAAGTGTGATTCACCTAGTGTGGTAAAATCAGCTATAACAAAGGTCTATCCGATCTAGGATCCACATTACCTACATACCAACCACAAGGAAGCACCCCCTTCTCTGCTCCACAATCCCTTGGGATATGACTTCCCTTCAAGTTCTATTCAGGGCATGTAGTGGGGATTTACCAGCCACTCTTACCCTTTCGTAAGGTTCCTCTCTGCACTAGGTTTATCAAGTCCATTCCTCTTCTCTTCCACTCCTCAATCTTTCATACAGTTCAGACCCAAAACAGGGTGCACAACACAGCAACCCATAGGGAGAAATTAAATAGAATAGACTTACACTCACTCTATGAAGGAGGAGACCATTGAACAAAAATATAGGGGAAACCATAGATGACCACACTTACTCATAAAATCGAGTGATCTACAATTCTCATTCACTCAGCAAAACAAGGATACCATTGAATGTCTGCATGGTTGAGGATGGTAAGCAATAGGTGCACAACCCAGAACAAAACATGGTTCTTCCCATAGGATGAACGCACAGCATGCATGAACATAAACATGAATCTCCCTAGTAGGCTCCATGAATAGCGTGAATAATTCCCCCAACATTCAGCACGACTCAGAGATGAGGGAACAAACATGCATTCCCATGATTGCTTGTTGCAGAAGCAAGAATGTGGCCTCCCAAACTGCAGACCTGTAGGCTTGCTTAGACAAGCAATCAGACTTCCATGCCTTGCTCTTCCCAAGGCATTAATTGCCTCAACCAAATTTTGGAAGAAATTGATGATTGAGGACAGAGGACGGAAAGGTAGTTGAGGGTACATGGGTTTCCTCATTAACACCTAGTCACACCCCATTGGCTCAAGGGGTTTGACTAACTCCCCACCCTATCCCTTGTGGAATCTTGTTTCCATCTCTTTTCACATTGTAGTTCCATAGCTAGCTATGGTATTTTATTAAATTGGACATTGAGATGATATTCAAAATGTTTTGTACTTGAATTAACACCAAAACTATAGGTATTAATCTTTATCACCTATGCACAAGACTCCAAATCAATGGAAGTACCTTGGTATTGATCTCCATGCCATGATCTCAATACAATACATACATGATGTACAAATCTTAATAACATGCGATTAAAATTGGGGTATTGCAATCCCCTCCCCCTTCAACAACAATATCCTCAGTGCTTACAAAATTGAACAAAAATGCTACACTAGTACCACCTTAGTTCTCTACAAAATTTAACAAAAATGGATGTGCCAATCGCATGGCATCCTCCATCTCCCAAGTAGCCTCCTCCGGGCCGTAGTGTTTCCATTGCACCTTTACCTTCCCTATGGCTTGATTCTGGAGCATGGTTACCTTCCAATCGAGGATGCGCAGTGGCTCGGTTTCGAACTCTTCCTCGGTCTCCACCTGGATCACATCCCAATCAATCACATGGTCAGGGTCATGTACATATTTCTTAAGCAGAGAAACATGAAAAACATTATGAGCTCTAGTTCTAGTAAGAAATGCAAGTCTATATGCAACTGACCCTATTCTTTCAAGCACTTCAAATGGCCCACAATATTTAGGTGACAACTTGGAACAACTTCAAAGCTTTAAGTAACTCTTAATTTCCCTCACACTGAGGTAAACATGATCCCAAACATTGAACTCTCTGTCCACACTATTCTTATCACCATAGATTTTCTGCCTGTCTTGGGCTGCTTTCAGGTTCTGCCTGATCTTTGCAACCTCTTACTCCATTTCTTTGAGCAATTCTAGACCAATCACAACCCTATTCACTGGGTTATCGGATGTCACAAGTTTCTACACCTTCTTCCATACAAAGATTCATATGGACTCATCCCCAAGGATGCTTGATGTTCATTGTTATAGGTAAATTCTACCAAGTGTAAATAATCCTCCCACTTGTATGGTTTGTCCAACACATACACAGAAAGCATGTCTTCAAGCACCCGATTCACTCTTTTTGTCTAACCATTAGTCTAAGGATGTTATTCAGTGCTGAAGTTCAGCTTTGTACCCAAATATGTAAACAAATCCTTCCAAATATTGGAAGTGAACTTAGGATCCCTATCAGAGACTATTGCCTTAGGCAATCCATGCAATCTGAAAATATCCTTCATGAATATTTTTGCAATATAATCATCCTTATGTGTGGATTTAACCGGTATAAAATGTGTTTTCTTTGTCAACTTGTCCACCACAACCATGATGGAATCATGTTTCCCCCAAGTTATTGTAATCCCTATAATAAAATCCATGGAAATAACTTCCCATTTTCATTTTGGAACTGGCAAAGGGTGCAACAAACTTGCTAGGTGTTGATGCTCAACCTTTACCTGTTGACATTTCATGCATTCCGAAATATACTCAGCAATGTCCTTCTTCATTCCTGGCCAAAAATATTGCTTCCTAGTTGTAGCAATTGTCTTCTAATATCCTGGGTGACCAAAATATTCAGTCTAATGGATCTCATCCATTACAACCCACCTCAAGTATGCTACACTTGGAATATAAAATATGCTTTTATAAGAAGTCCATGTTGTTCCAATTTATATCCTTCAAACCTCTTCTCAAGACTTTCTTGCTACAATTTGTATTTTCATTAGAGGAATTTTGGGGTCTAAAAAGGGCCTCCTAAGGAAAATAATAAAATAATATTGATTAATTTTGTAGGAAGAAAGAAAAAAACTACTTTTTTTGTTCGTATTTTCGACATATCTCATTGTGTTTTTACTCAAATTTCGATCGGGAGAGCTCATTGGATGCGGAATTTGATTCTGCATCCAACGAGTACCCACACTGCATACTTTTGATGGACCTTGCTACCCTAAAAATGAGAAATACCTGAAAAAATATGATGATGATGTCATCATCATGTTTTTTTAGGTATTTCTTGTTTTTGGGGTAGTGGGGTCCATAAAAAGTATGCAGTGTGGGTACTTGTTGGATCCATAATCAAATTCCGCATCCAATGAGCTCTCCCGATCGAAATTTGAGTAAAAACACAATGAGATATGTCGAAAATACGAACAAAAAAAGTAGTTTTTTTTAATGACAAATATGTCAATTCAACCATTATGGTTGACTTATTTTATTGAAATTCTATTGGTTCTTGAATTCCAACTCACAAAAACTTATTTTGGCACGTTTTCTTATAAGGCCCATTTTAGACCCCAAATTTCCTCTAATGACTTGCTCATACAATTCATCTTCAACAGCATGATTAACAATCTGCTTTCTCAAATATGATTGGCAAATACTAAGAGATGCCAAATGCATTTCATGCACCTTCCTCCTGAGTGCATCAACCACTTTGTTTTATTTTCCTTTTATTTGTTTGATTTCAAAATCAAACTCACATAAAAACTCCATCCATCTAGCTTTCCTAGAATTTAGAGTATGCTTATCAAACAAATATTTCATACTATAGTGGTATGTCCTTAACACAAACTTTCTTCCCATTAAGTAATGCCTCCACATCTTGTGAGTATGTGTTATGGCTGCAAGTTCCAAATTATATGTGGCATAGTTCTTCTCATGATCCTTCAACTTCCTTGACTTATACCATACCACATGGTTTTCTTGCATAAGAACTCCTCCAAGTCCTTGACCACATGCATCAGCACACACCACAAAATATTTATCTGGGTCTGCAATTTTCAGCACCGGTGCACTTGTGAGAAGATTCTTCAACTGCTGGAAGCTTTCTTCACACCTTGGTGTCCATTCAAACTTTATCCCCTTCTTTTGTAAATAAGTGATGGAATGTGCAACCTTGGAGAATCCTTCAATGAATCTCATGTAGTAACCTGCAAGGCCAATAAAATATCTTACATCTATCACATTCCTTGGAGTAGGTTAATTCATAATGGCTTCAATATTTTTAGGGTCTATAGATATACCCTCATCTGAGATAATGTGACCCAAATAATGAATCCTATCTTTATAGAAGCCACACTTGCTCAAATTTGCATATATCTTATGATCCCTAAGCAATTGCAATGTCGATCTCAGATGTTCTTCATGTTCTTCCTCATTATTAGAATAAATAAGAATTTCATCAATGAAAACAAGAACAAAGTTCTCCAAATACATGTTGAAAACACTATTCATAAGGAACATAAATGTACCTGGTGCATTTGTGAGACCAAAGGGCACCACTACAAACTTATAATGTCCATACCTTTCTCTGAAGGTTGTCTTATGAATTTCTTCATCCTTGATTCTTACGTGATGGTACCCAGACATCAAGTCAATCTTGGAAAATATCTATACTCCTCTCATTTGGTCAAAGAGGTCATCAATCCTAGGAAAAGGTTGTTTGTTCTTCACAGTGAATTTTTTCATCTGTCTGTAATCAATACACAACCTGAGTGTAGCATATTTCTTCTTCACAAACAGAACAGGTGCTCCAAAAGTAGACACACTCAGCATGGTATACTTCTTCTCTAACAACTCTTGCAGCTACATATTCAACTCTAACATTTTCGATGTACTCATTATGTAGGGTGTCTTAGACATTGGTGCTGTTCCTGGAACAAGTTAAATTGTGAAATCAATGTCCCTCTTTGGAGGAAGCCCTGGAATTTCATTAGGAAAAACATCCCGAAATGTGTGCAACACATGAAATTCCTCCAACCTAGGAGTTTCATTCTCTGCTGCCTCCAACAAATGGGCTGCATACAACTAGAAACCTTCCCTACATAGCTTATTCAGCTGTATCACTGAAATTTTCCTAACATAAATAACCTTTGGAATGCCTCTTACAACCCTTAAGTTTCCTTCCTTATCTAAGCACTCAAAAGTATTATTGTAACAATCAAGCTTTACCATGTGAGCTTCTAACCAACCCATTCCAATGAGAACATCATAGGAACCAAGTGGTAGAACATTTAGATCTACACAAGTGACCAATCCATTAATAACCAATGCACACTTTTCTACCACTTCACTAACCTTTCTCTTAGTCCCAGTGGCTTGCTGAACTAACCATGAATTGCTATGCTTTAACTTATTAAAAGCACAAATCTGAACTAATTTAGGAGTGATGTAACCGTGAGTAGATCCAGATTCAATTAAAAAAAAAAAGATTGCTCAACAATCTTACCTGCAAATTTAGTCACTGTCAACTGATGATCTTCCTGGAGGTCCTCTAGTGCTGCATAAATTCTAGGGATAGTCCTTGCAACTTGACCCACAGTTTCTGCTTCTTGAATGTTATGAGATTTCCTTGCAAACCCATCCTTAAGTGGGAAATTCCTTCGCATGTGGGGTCCTCCACATTTCCAACACTGGAGAGGCTCTTTTTTCTTTGGTGGATCTCTTGAATTTTCCCCCATCACTCTAGCTGGATGATTCAAAGCTTGTGATGGTTTCCTTTGTCGATTCCTAAATTTACAAGGTTTAAAACATTTTTTTCTTTGGTCAGACTTCTCATTTCTATTTTCCTTCCAAGCCTTGTGGATATCAGGTTTTCCCTTTCTTTGCTCATAGCAATACTTAGCTTCCCTTATTGCTTCTTCCAAAGTTCTAGGTTCATAAAACTCAATTATGTCTTTGTAGGATTAAGGTAGCCCACTCAGAAAATGCTAGATTTTCACTTTGTCATCCTTGATATACATGACATACCTCAAGAGTTCCAATAAATTATTTGCATACTCTTACATGGTCTATTATCCCAAATTCAGCTCATGGAATTCTTTGATATTATCATTGCAATACCTGTCACATAGGTATTTATGCTTGAAGTATTTCTTGAAATGTTTCCAAGTGATCTTCCTTTCAATGATCTTCTTTACCTACCTGTGGTGCTCCCACCATATGGATGCTCTTCCATTCAGGTTGAAGATGGCAACCCTAGATTTAATATTTCCTAAATAGTCTTGGACTTGGAAATATTTCTTCATCCCAAGAAGAAAAGATTCAGCTTCTTGAACCATATTTACCTCATCAATAAAGGTAGGAAGTATTTCCTTCTCAAACTCGTCACGTGAGTTGTTTCTGTAACTCCTCTTGCTCTTATCTCTATGGGATGAAGAGCTCGATCCCCTTGTGGATCCTTCAGATTCAAAAGACCCACTAGATGATCTCTTTGTCCTTCTGGAACTTCTCCTACTACCTTCTGGTTTTATGTATGATGCCCAGGACCCAAATCTCATCCACCTTTGGATGTCTTTCAAACTCTATAACATGGCGGAATTTAGTTGATGTTCCTCTTCCTGATCTTTAATCAGGATTCTCATGGTGGCTACAATGTCTGGTGGGGTTTCTTGAAATATTATTCCATTAGACTTTGTACCAGTATTTCCCACTTGGAAATTTTCCCCCATATCATATTCTTTGTTCTCATAGGGACTATGTGCATCATACCTTTCGTAGGTTCTCATGGCTGAGCCAAAAACCCACTTTTTCCAATCTGTACTATGACTCTGAAAAATGTGTTAACAATAGTATTTGTTAGCAGCATAGTAACTTCAAAATTAAAAACCATTTACTTACTTTCACCTGGTCCATCCAGGTCCAATGTTGTAACCTTAGGCTCTGATACGAGAATGTAACATCCCCATACCCCATAATGGAGATATTTTTAAAAAATTCCTTAAGAACGCATCTTCTCCTTCGAAACATCGGGAATGGACGTTAACAAACACTTCAACCTTCATTCTCAGGCATAGAAAGCATTGTAACAACCTTTCCACCCTTCACAGATCTCTTATGCGACCAGAAACAACATTTCCGCATTGGACATGTTCTTTTCGCACTTCACCCTCCTCCTTCTGCCCTTCCGACCTCAGAACTCAGAAGTTGAAAACTCAAAGGCTCAACAAAGTGAATTATCAACCTTATTCCTTTTTCACTTCCTCTTTCTGCCTTCCACACCTCGGAACTTAGAAATTATAAAACTCAACGGCTTAAAGAAGTGAATTATCAACCTTCCTCCTTCCGCCTTCCACACCTCGGAACTCAAAAATCAGAAAACTCAAAGGCTCAACAAAGTGAAGTATTAAAATTCCTCCTTCCACCTTCTGCACTTGCTCTTTCCACCTTATACCTTCCGCACTTCTTATTTCCACCTTCCACGCCTTGGCACTTGTAAATCGGAAAGTTATCTTTTTTCCTTAGAATTATTTTGTGCTTCTAGCTTCCGCTTTTTGACCTCGGACTTCAGAAATCAGAAAACACACTTACTACCTTTCTTTCAAATTTCCTTTCCTCCTCCCATATTCTGCCTTATGCAGGGGGATACTAGGGTGTAGAAACATAATGATTCTTCCCTATTCAACCTTTCCCCCTCTAGTTTCCACCTTCCACCTTCCGCAAGTGGATTCCAAGGAGAGAAAAATAAATGATTCTTACCTTAGCTTCAATTTTATCCTGTAACACACTTCTAGCCTTCATAAACTTAAGAAAAATTATAACAGAAATACAAGGCATGTACATAAGTAAAATGCATAAAACATACAAGGTATAAACAAGCAAATACATGGACATTCCTACATAGGTAAACCTCTACTTGGTCATCAACAAGGGTTCAACATGAACATAGAAATTCATAGGAAAATACATTGCATAACCAAGAAGGACAAAGAATACTTATATTGGTGATTAAAATATCCCGCAACTAGCTATTTCGCTGCAATGTTTCACCCAACCATAGGCCAGTGTGTTCATCAATCTCTCAACACATTGCCACCCCCGATTTGGGAATTATTTCCACAAGGAATTAGGGAACAAAAAAATTATGCACAACCATACCAAGCACACACACAGTCAAGCCAACCTTTAGTTGGGTTTATCAGACTATCCAGCCAATCCAATGCCAAGTTGGGTTTATCAGGCTAAAAGCTTACAAGCCAAATAATGTTGGGTTTATCAGGATACAAGTTTACAAGCCAAATAATGTTGGGTTTATCAGTCTTACTCAGTCAATCTAGTAGAAAGTCGGGTTTAACATATTGTTCACAGTCAAGCCAGATTCTAAAATAAGGACCAGCCGAGCCACATATGGATTTATCAGGAACCCAGCCAAGTCATCATTCATAGTGGGTTTCTCAGGCTATCCAACCAAGGATTGCACGTGACCAGAACACAACAAGACATAGCCAAGCCAATATCCAATTGGGTTTATCATGATTAAGGTAGTGGAAAGGAATAATGACTAAGCTAGTGGCTCATTCAAGAGCTAGGGACACTTTCACAAGGTCTATCTGGTCTGCAATCCACGTTACCTACATACCCAACAGAAGGAAGCATCCCCTTCTCTGCTTCACAGTCCCTCGGGATATTCCTTCCCTTCAAGTTCTCTTTAGGGCATGCAGTGAGTATTTACCAACCACTGTTACCCTTTCCTGAGGTTCCTCTCTGCACTAGGTTTATCAAGCCCATTCCTCTTATATTCCACTCCTCAATCTTGCATACAGTTCAAACCCAAAATAGGGTGCACAACCCAGTAACCCATAGGGAGAAACACAGCAAAACAGACTTACACTCACTATGTGAAAGAAGAGACAATTGAACAACAACACTGTGGAAACCACAGATGACCACACTTACTCATAAAATCAAGTGATCTCCACTACTCATTCACTCAGCAAAACAAGGAGACCACTGAACATCTGCATGACTGAGGATAGTAAACAACAGGTGAACAACCCAGGACAAAACTCGGTTCTACCCATGGGATTAATGCACATCACACATGAACAAAATCATGACTCTCCCTAGCATGCTCCATGAACAACGCAAATAATACCCCCAATGTTCAGTGTGACTCGGGGATGAGGCAATGGGAATGCATTCCCACAATTTCTTGTTGTAGAAGCAAGAATGTGGCCTCCCGGAATGCAGACTTGCAGGCTTTCTAAGACAAGCCATAAGACTTCCATGCCTTTATCTACCGTAGGAATTAACTACATCAATGAACTTCTGGAAGAAATTGATGATTGAGGACAGAGGATGATAAAGTAGCTGAGGGTACATGTGTTTCCGCATTAACACCTGGTCACACCCTATCGGCTCAGGAGGTTTGACTAACTCCCCACTTTATCCCTTGTGGAATAATGCACCCATCTCTTTTCATGTTTCAGTTCCATATCTAGCTGTGGTATTTTATTAAATTGTGGCATTTACATGATATTCACAATGTTCTATACATGGCTTAGCACCAAAACCATAGGTATCAACCTTAATAACCTATGCACAAGACTCCATATCAATGGAAGGACCCTAGTATTGAGCTCCATGCCATGATCTCAAAACAATATATACATGATGTACAAATATTAATACCATGGGGTCAAAACCGGGGTACTATAGACAAGACCCTGAGAAACATATTGACATATGTGAAAAAGAATGGAGAAGATTAGGCTATAAAGGTGAACAAGTCTGGCCTCACTTATTCTCAAACACACTAGATTATCTACCGAATAAGTGGTACAAAATGGAAGGAGAAAGAGAATTTCAAAGAGAATTTTATCAATGACATCAAATTCTTTCCCTAGGATGAATTATTGGTCGAAGCAAGAAAACAAATAAAAAGCTTCCTACAACCACCAAACAACAAAATAGCGACAAAAGATCGACTTAGACAATAGAATGCTACATGTAACAATATTAGGTCAACTGAAACCCAACACTCAACAAGACTTCAGTTAGAAAGAAAAAAAAAAAAAGGAAAATCTTCCAATGGAAATCAGAACACCCAGAGACTTCAAAACCAATTAGAACAATCTTAAAAATTCAAACATTAGAGAAAGAGGACCCTGAAAGATTAACATTAGAATTCTTTCCACCAACATTTTCACAATTCAAATAAGGTATTCAACAAATCAATCAAAGTAAAGAACCATAATGGGTGGATGTCAAGGTTAAGACAAAAGAAGTAGATATATCCAATGACGATAGACCTAAAATCACAAAAATAGGAGACTATTTGAATGAAGAACAAATGATAGAAATCATCAACTTATTAAAATAACTTCAGGATGTTTTTCCTTGGGATTACAAATATTTAAAAGGACTTGTTCAGGAAATGGGTGAAACAAAAACCAACATCAAACCCGAGGGAAAACCAGTAAAGAAAATTCCATACAAACTCATGAACAAATATAAGGAAATAGTAAAGAAAGAAATCGACAACATGCTTGCAGCTGGAATCATTTACCCTATTGGTAAGTAAGAATGGGAAAATCCAATGGCGGTCCAACCCAAGAAACACAACCCGACACGACTGAGGATCTGTGTCAAATTTCAAGAACTTAATAAAGTAACGCTTACAAACTCATTTTCGACCGCTTTTGGAGATGAAATTCTTAACGAAGTCACGGGACATGAGTGTTATTCATTTACATATGGATTTTCAAGATATAATAAAGTACCCATTTCTAAACAAGACCAAAATAATACTACATTTGTATCTTAATTTGTATCATTTGCATATAAATTCATGCCATTCGGATTGAAAAATGACCCAACTGTATTTTCAAGAATTGTCGTCAAAGCATTTCAGGAATATATCTACGAAACTATGGTTTTATATTTCGATGACTGGAAAATTTACTCTATGATGAAGAATCACTGTAAATGAATAATATTTGTGTTATAAATATGATAATGAATCTAATTATCCCTAAATATCAAGAATTTCATAAATCCTATTGAGACGTGCAGTGTGCAAGGAAGGCATTAAAGTAGATTGCAAACAATAAAATCATTCTCGACTTAAAACCACTAGTGGATCCTAAACAAGTAAAATTTTTCCTCGAACATAGGGGATATTATAGAAAATTCATTCAGCACTACTCTGATATGACTTACCCCTTGGAAAAACTATTAAAATAAAATCATGCATAGTATTGGACCATCGAATGCGCTGCATTGTTCGACATCTTAAAGAAAGAATTAGTCGAAGCACCCATACTATGATTTCCAAATTAGTCAATCAAATTCTGTGTACATGTTGATTATTCTGGAATAAAAATCAGTACAATCCTAACTCAACCTGGTGATGATGGAATGCACCATCCAAACACATACAACAACATAAAATTAATTAAAGCTAAGAGGAACTACTCGACAACTGAAAGAGAAGCACTTAGAATGGTATTCTCACTCCAGAGATATCAACATTATCTACTAGATAACCCATTTTTGTTCTACACATACCACCAAGCACTCAAATACTTGGTAAATAAACCTTTACATCACAGAATAATTTGTCGATGGTTGCTACTATTCCAAGAATTTGAGTTTGAAGTCCTAGTTCAACCATGCAAAACAAATGTTGGACCCAACCACTTGTCGAGAATAGACAAAGGTGAAGAACTGACCGGAATCGAAAATGACCTACCAGATGCTCATGTTTATTCCGAATTGAATTTTTATCTTCAAAATTAGTAGATATTGTGCAATTCCTAGAGGAAGTACAAGCTCTAGACAGAATGAATGAAAAGAAGAAGAAGATCCTAGTGGTCAAAACTACACCCTACACCATAGTAAACAGATTTCTCTACAAAATCAGGTTCTACGACGTATTACAGTGATGTGTTATCAACCATAAAAGACAAAGTATCATCAATGAAGCACATTATGGTTCAGCTGGAGGACACTTTTAGGCCAACACAACAACAAGAAAAATCCAACAACCGAGAGTATGGTGGCCGGCCGTACACCAATATTGTCGAGAATTCGTGAACAAGTGTGATCTATTCCAATGACAAGGTTGGCCTCTACGAAGCACGGAAATTCTTTTAAAATATACAAATCCAAGATAACATTTGAAATTAGGGTGATTGATTTCTGTTGCTGTTGCAACTATCATCCCAATTTTTTTTTACTTTTTAGGGCCTGCTACTCTTTTTAGTTTGTTAGAAAAGCTTTGAAAGTCTATCTTGACCTCACAATATTTGTTTAATGACTTAAGTTTTTTGAAAAAGAATATTTCTTTTATTTTACCTAATGTATCAGATGCACTCTTGATGTTCATCCGACGTATCGAAAGCGTAGTGTTGTAGCCACCTGATTCTCTGTGTCTTGCGCTTCCAAAAAGTCTTACAAAAATCTCTCGATACATTGGATGTAACTTGGTCTATGGTATCGAAAAACACTTATCGATTCTCTCGGTTGATTATCTGAAGTATTTCTGATGCATCGAATTATTTTGTTGTTTCTTTTTTCGATGTCTGCAGGATATGTTATTGTTCTATCCACCATTTTGGCTATTTGTTTCCGAGTGTTCCAAGAGCCTAGAGATGATTTCCTTGTTGATGCTTTGGATGCTTAGTCCGATGCATATCCAATGTCTTCCCGAAAGTGTTTCTGATGCTGGTGTGGGAGGTAGTTGTTTTCTTATCGATTAGTATTTAAAACATTTTAACCATCTTAGCAGATTAGTTTTTAACCGCCCGATCGACATCGAGCCCGTTCTTTTCTTCAATCCAAAGTGCTCATAGTCACTCATGGGATCAGTTCCAATATGATTTTCGTGCTAACGGGGTTCTCACCTGAGGCATTTTTATTATGCTCACCTTCATTTAAACCTATTTAAGCTCGTAAGGTGATTTTCCACAGGTATTGTTTCACGGTATTGTTGGCCATTTGGAGTCTACGGAGCTGTCAGTCAACTGAGTAAGTTTAGCTAACAAAGATCACGCCTTTTTCCAATTCACATCAGCGATCCATGTAGGATCTCACTCATTACTTGTCATGTTACTTGGAGAGTTTTATAGAACATCTTGGTAGGGTTAGGTTTGGTCTCTTTTCTACATAGGGTATTTAAACACTGGAGTCGATATTATTGTGAAGCATTGCTCTTGTTTAGTTAGCCAAGGCCACGATTTCTTTTACCTACCCCAGTAATTGTTTTCCTATAACCTGCCATGAAAACTTCCCTAACAATAATTGGTAGAAGGAGGGTAGCGGGCAGACGAGTGTTTCGCCGTCTACACCACTCCCTCATTTCAATAATCAAAGTGTGGCGAGTTTGCAGTTGTTGGCCAATACCATGGGAGGAATTTCCATTTAGGGTGAAAAACCTAGTTATCCATAAGGTTTTTCCTCCTGTGAATCTTTGAGGTTTTCCTTTCTCGGCGGAAAGGTTGATGTCGATATGCTCATAAATATATGTTACTGTGGTGAGAGCCTAAGGACCGGGCCAGCAGAGTACCTACCTGTGACCCTTGTCTAGTACACCCCTATAAATTTTTAAGCCTGTTGTTTGTTTTCCTTTTCAATAGAGCACGCTTAGGGTAGACACAGGAATTTAGTCATTATGCATTATGATGTTTCGGTAAAGAAATTTCTGGTTAAAATTTGTTTTTTGTTTACTATAGAGTTTATCAAATTGCAGTTATATGATTGGAATAGATTGAATCTAACATGTTGTTGTATGATAAAAAGAGTCTCATCATTCATATAGCAACATGCCTCGAAAATAGAAGAATGAGCTGCAAGCTACGGACAAAGATCCATAGATAGAGATCATAACCCGAATTGAATTTATATATGAAGATACCAAAGATGTCATGAGCATCGAACCTAAGAAAAAGTGGGGGGAAATATACCGAATGATCATGAATGAATCAAAGCATCCTAGATGCAGGATTGGAATATTTACCCATATATGCCAATATAGAGAGGTCAGCAATCATGAAGGTTTCCACGCGTCGAAAACTTTTTCCATGTTCAGAAGTAATAGGCTGGATCCTCCTGAGGGCTGATGTAACAAAAATGATTTTGTCTAATATTGAAGGATAGGGTTATGCTGCTTATAGCCCAACTTATGTAGCTATGACCTCTAAGCTACTGTTTTAATCTCACAGATCACATAAGGTTACCAATAATACATACTAAAACATACATACATAACAGAGACAAGAGTTAAGAACAAGTAGATGGAATAACATATTATATTAACATGAGAGGGTTCATACAATACAGAGAACTGAACCAAGTTCTCATCTGGCTCAACAGCCTAATATATATGATTTACAAATAGTTACAAATAACTACCTGTCGGTTCACTCAACTGACACAACCTTAGGTGGCCGACCTAATCTCTCATTAGTCGGCTGACCGACTTAGTCGGTTATCGTTCAAGTCGGCATACTGACTTGCTCCTCCAACATCTCCCCCACAAACAAAATGTTTCTTCATCCCAAAGAAATAGGGAGGTACCAAAATTTCTTTGTCTGTCTAAGTAGTCATTCTTGTGCTTGATCTTCATGGGCTGTGAAGTCTGATGGTTGGTCTTTTCTGTACGCAGACTTCAACAATTGCTTGAGCTGTCACTGCCAGCTGATGTTGGAAATCTGTCCAACTCTGCAATATTTTTTGTATGTCAATGGTTAGTGTATTCAAACTTGATAAGATCGACATTTTCTATTGAGTGCAAATTTCAGCTATTCTTTCCATGTCAGGACCCATAAACTGGTCCTTTTCCTCTGTTGTCTCTAGCAGTCGTTTCATCTACGGGAAGATGATGTCTATTTTTTCTAATTTTGGAATGGCTTGTTGCACCCACCGATGTGCTTCTCACTTGAGCTTCTACAGTTTGGTTGTTTCAAGCACTATTTTATCTTCAACTGTGATTTTGAGTGCTTCGTCAGTGCTTTTCCTCTTCTCGAGCGCTTGGAACTCTTGTCAAGTCTACCTGGTTTGCTGATAGACTTGCCTATAGTAAGCAGGACAGTATTGTCGTACTTCTTCTATAATGATAGACTCCTCCATGTGATATTGCAACACCTTCTATGCTTCTGAAAAGGCTGTGTGTTGCTCCATCAATAGTCAAACAGTTTCTTCTTGCTGCTCCTCTTTTGTGTCCTGAATTTGTTCCTGCAGCGTTGACACCATGCTCTCAAACAGCTGATAAGCTCTTTCTAGCAGTTTGCCGATGTCGACCTCTATCAGTCCTGGTATCACAGACTAGACCAATTTTCTACATTTTTTAACGAACTCAACTTGTTCTTTTTCCTTGTTGTCTAGCTCCTTGCGTCTGTACTGGCTCCTTGTCTCCGCTTCGACTGCTAGTGTTTCCAGGAGTTGTCCTAGCTCTGCCTCTCTCAACTTGGTTGCATTGACCGTAGTCGTCGACCCAAGTTGACTAATGTGGACCATTGTTGTCTGTCCATGATGGTCCTTCTTATTTTTCTTCTTCTTCTTTTTGTGCTTCTGTGTTTTTGCTTGTTTCGGCACCTGTGTACCTATAAGAGTCAAGTCTGGATTGTCTGTTTGATGGGTAGCAGTGATTGATGGTATTTCTGTTTGAGTCGATTGGATGACTACTGCATATGGTTGGTTGGATATAGGGGCTCCAGAATTGGATGTGGTTGGTGTTGATGGTTGTGTTGGAGGCTATTCTAATGCAGCTAATTGAATTAGAGGTTTGAGTCAGGGGGTGGTGGTGATGGTGTTGTTGAATGGTCGGGTGTGATTGGATTGGTGGAAGTGTGGTCAGGCGATGTATTGTGGATCTGAGGGGGTGAGTCGAGGTCAGAGAATAGTTGGTCAATTTCTCTATTTATGTCCTCCATATTTTCTCCTTCCTCATCGTCGGTCGGTTCAGAGGCTGGTAGGTGGGTTTCAGGTTCAGTCGGAGTGATAGATGTGGTTCGATGTGCGATAACTTCAGATTCTTTGTCGGGGTTCCTTTGGAACATCGAGATTATTATTTCCATAGTCTTCGGCCTCTGGAGTACTTGGCCAGGTTGGGAAACAGGTAGTCGAGATTTGCCAACATCAAACAAAGGTGCTTTGGTAGAGAGATTTTGCACCGTGGTGAATATCTCAGGTAGTTTTCCATTGTATGCCTGGAGGTCTCTGTCACGGTCGAACCTTTCCTTCAAAGCCTCTGACATAGCATTCTTGCATAAGTTGAGTGGGCTTACTAAAAGTTGTTTTGGTATTAGCTCTTCTATTATTTTTTCAGATACATAGGTGGGGGTGTAGACACGAGATCCACAACATTTTCAGCCGTCGAAGTGTGTGTGCTCTTTTCCTTCTTCGGTCGACCTTGCTGTGTCCCTACCTCGACAAAATTATGAAATTGGGTTTCCACTAGCACTTTGTTTGTTGCAGCATCTTCTATTATGTCGAGGGTCATAGCTACAGGTTCCTTCTCATCTTCTGAGGACTCTGCAATGATAATATTGTGCTTACCTTTCCCTTGTTGTTGTTGCTATGTTTTCTTCCTTTTTCTTGAAGCTGCTATCTCCTTCGATAATTTGGTTATATTCTCATTGGTGACAACATACTCTGGATTTTTAGTTTCTATCTCTCCCCTTGGCTCTTGAGTCAAGATGATATTTTATTCAGCCGGATTGGTTACCTGCTCTTCTGCGTGTGTCTCTTCCCTTTGTGTTGTAGGAGGCTTGATTATGATTTGCAGTTGACCAGTGCCTTTGACCGATGTCTCCTCTGACACAAAGGTACTGATGTATATGTTAAGCTCATAATCCTCCTCCTTCTCCTGGTCTGTCAGCAGTTCCTCTATCGAGAAGTATGTTTCCTTTTCCTTTGCTAGTATTGGTACTTTTGTTCCCGCCTGTCGAGATAGCTCCCGAAATATCTCGTTGACTATCGGATATTAGTCGAGGGTCTTTGCATTTGTTTTGGCACCCCACATGTACCACACCATGGTATGGTTGAGTTATAGCTGAATGTGGGCCTTTTTAGGAAGACTTCATCAGATGTTCTGAGGCACCCTCCATCTGGTTGTGCGGACTTTCAACTGCTGGAGCCAGTTTTCCAACAGCACTCTCCCATTTGCAAGTTCCTTCATTGTTCCATTTTGGGAGAATGGTTTGAATCTCCACATATGAAATCTTGTCGGTTCTTGAAATTGTTTGTCCCCCATAGGGCGCAAAGAGTACATTACTATCCATAACATAAGGGACGGGAACCTAATAATTCCTCCCGTCTCTTGGCATTTTTCACAGATGTTTTTGAGCATGTCGACGACATACTTAGCCCATCTGTATACCTTTTCATTTGTTGAAATGGTGTCTATTGCCTCCAACATATCCAATTTGAGGTCGCTTCCATGACATGCCATTGTGAGTGTCATGGCTATGATCTTGGCCACAATCTGTGGTGTTCAAGCTGTTATGTGGCTAATCATCAACCCTTTCAAGTTTTTTCCTGATGCTAACCCTGTTAGTTCTTCAACCAATCCTTCTTTTATACCGACTGGTACTAGGTATCCTTTGTTTGATAGACCTGTAAGTTTGTAAATAATTTCCCCAGAGATGTCGACTGGTCGATCGAAATAAAATCGACCATTGTGGTACTAGCTTATGATAAACTTTAATGTTGTTTCTTTTGTGCCTCCAAAACTAGCCATGAGCGGCGTGTTGACATAATTTGCAATGGAACTGTGTTGTATTTTCTCTGTAGTTGGGGTAGGCTTCTTGTCGACATAATCCCACTCTTTTATCTTGGCCCATAGTTTTTCCCATGAGCCCTCCTGCACCTTATCATTCTTGATTTTCTTTAGTCTTCTTACTAATGGTCTCTCTGCAATCTGTAGTTCCTTAGTTTTGGCTGAGGCTCTGATCTGTTTTGGTGCCATCTTGTCAGTCTGGGGGTCGATTTTACTACGGTGCTCTTGGTTTTCATTTGCCTGGTTGTTCCAATGCTCTCTCTGTTATAATTGTAGTGAATGCTCCTTTGGTGGTTATGTATTTATAGTTGATGTGTTGGATGTTTTTGTTGATGGGTGTATTAATGGCGGATGTGATGGTCCAGCAAGAACACTTGAGTGTGCATTAATGGTGATTTGGTTTTGGTGCTCAAAGTCATGAATGTGTGATGGGATTGTCGAGGTCATCTGTCGATGTCCGTTATGAAAATGGTCAATGGTGTTATGTCGATGGGCGTGATGTCGATTTTTGTAGTGGTGATTCCCTATCATTATTTTGTGCGTGTATAAGTACTATTTTGCTTTCTTTTTTTTTTTTAGATTTTTATAGCTTTTGTTTAACCGTTACGGTCGGTTTTTTTTTTGTAGCGTTTTAGTTGAGCCCCATTAACGAGTTTCCAAAATACTATGCCTTGTAACGTCCCTAGTCGAACTGATCTGTTGGTATGTATCTCTTCGATAACATAGGGTCCCATCCATTCTGTATGTATCTTTTTAGGTTTTCCTTTTACCCGACTATTGTATAGTATAGCAAGGTCTCCTACCAACAAGTTTTTGTTTTTGATGTTTCTATCGTGCCATGCCTTTTGTTGTTGTTTCTGGATTTCTTGATATTGTATCGTGATTAGTTGGTGTTCTTCAAGTTTACTTAGTTGTAATGGTCGGTCCTTTCTTCCTTGTTCGACATTGACATGTAAAATCTCTGCGATGATAGGTGTCTATTGTCGGAAGTGTAGTGGAACTACTACTTCTTGTCCATAAACTAGTCGAAAGGGGGTTTGGTCAGTTGAGCATTTGTATGCTGTTCTGTATGCCCATAGTACTACAGGTATATTCTCATCCCAATCGTCTTTATTTGCATTACATATTTTTGTTAATCATTTTGTTAATGTTTTGTTAAATGCTTCAATTGCTCCATTCGACTGTGGATGGTATGTTGTACTCCGATGGTGGTCGATTTGGAACTAGTCTATTAGGGTTTTAACAGTTTTTTTGATAAAGTGTGTTCCTTGGTCACTGATTAGGGTTAGTGGACATCGGAATCGGGTAATGATATTTTCATAGATAAATTTTGTGGCTATCTCACTTAAACATGTGTTGACTGGTTCTGCCTCTTCCCATTTGGTTACATACTCAACTGTGGTTATTATGTACCTTGTACCTGTTCTTTTTGCTGGTATGGGAAATGGTCCTATGAAGTCGATAGCCCACATTTCAAATGTCAAACTTGGGTTTACTGATATCAAGGGAATTTTCGAATTAGGTAGGGGTCGACCCAGTCATTGACATCTGTCACATTGGCTTACAAAATTTTTGTAGTCTTTGTGAATTGTCGGCCACCACAACTGTGACTGTTGGATCTTCTTTGCGGTTGTGTCTGCTTGGAAGTGTCCTCCAGCAAGTCTATAATGTGCTTCATGCATGATATTATTTCTTTCGTGTTCCAGTACACACCTCCTAAGGATGTCGTACAAGCCCATTTTGTATAAGAATCCATTTATGATGATATATGGTGTAGCTTTCATGGCTAAGATTTGTTTCTTCTTTGTACTCATGCCCTCTGGTGCTTGTCCATTTTCTAACAACTATGCTATTTCCTCTAATTCTGCTAGGATTGCTTCTATTAGAAATAGATGTGCATATGGTAAGTCATCTTCGACTCCTATCGGTTCCTCTCCTATGTCGATTCAGGATAAGTGGTCGGGACCGACATTTAATTTACCTGGTCTGACAACAAATTCGAATTCAAATTCTTGGAATAGGAGTAGCCATCGACAGATTCTTCCATGGTGTATAGGTTTATTTACAAGGTATTTTTATGCTTGATGGTAAGTATAGAAGATAAATGGGTTATCTAGGAGGTAGTGTCGGTATTTTTGTAGTGCAAAGACCATTCCTAATGCTTCTCTTTCTGTCGTCAAATAGTTTTGTTTAGCTTTGTTTAATTTTATGCTACTGTAAACTATAGGATAATCCATTCCATCATCTCTTGGTTGAGTTAGGATTTCTACTATTGCTAGACCTGATGCGTCGATGTGGACATGGAATTTAGTCGACTAGTTTGGAAACCTTAGGATAGGCACTTCGACTAGTTTTCTTTTTAGTTTTTCAAATGATATATGGAATTATTCTATCCATTCGAACTCTTTATCTTTCCTTAGTAGTTCTTCTAGTGAATAGGTCATGTCTGAATAATATCTTATGAATTTTCTGTAATATCCTGTATGACTCAGTAACACACTGACTTGTTTTGAGTTCACTGGTGGTTTTAGATCGAGGATAATTTTTATTTTTTCAAAGTTGACCTTTATACCTTCTTTACAGAAAATGTGCCCTAATAATATCCCTATGGGGGTCACAAATATGCACTTCCTGATGTTCAAAGCTAACTAGACTTGTCAACATCTTTCCAACATAAGACTTAGCCATTTGCAGTGATCTTTTAACATGGAGTATATTGTCTAGTCATCAAAGTATACTGCCATGGTTTTGTAAATATATTCTTGGAATGTCTTGACCACAATTCTGGAGAATACTGCAGGTGCATTTTTAATCCAAAAGGCATAACCCTATAAGCAAAAGAGCCAAATTCACATACAAATGTTGTCTTTTTCTGATCTTCTTTAGCTATTGGCACTTGGTTATACCCTAATAATTCATCTGTAAATGAGTAGCATTCATGTCCCACAACCTCATTTAATATTTCATCTACATAAGGAGTTGGAAATGGGTCTGTTCTTGTAACTTTATTTAGCTCCCTGAAGTCGACACAAATTCTTAGTTTGGTCAGATCATGTTTCTTAGGTTGAACAAACATTGGAATTTCCCATTCTGATTGGTCAATGGGGTAGATAATGCATGCTGCCAGCATGTTATCAATCTCCTTTTTGACTATCTCTTTGTATTTATAAGCTAGCTTATATAGTGTTTTCTTCACAGGTCAAATATCAGGTTTAGTGTCAATTTTGATTTCGCCCATTTCATGGACTAAACCTTTGAGATATTTATAATCTCTAGCAAATACATCCTAGAACTCTTTTAATAAGTTCACTATTTCTGTTGTCTTCTCTTCACTCCAGTAGTCTCAAATCTTTGCCATTTTTGGTCGGTCATCATTCGAGATATCAAATTCTCTAGTTTTGACTTTAGCATCTAGGAATTCCGGTGCTTTGGCTTCATTGATTGGTCGACTTCCTTCCTTAAACTATGAGAATGTGGTAGGAAATTCGGCTGCAGTCATTCGGTCAGTATCCTCCTTGTCGGTTGTTTGAACTTTGAGTACTGTGGGAATAGGTTTGGTCATTTTGACATGGTTTGATTTCCATCTAAAGCTTTTCCCTTTTGTATTTTCATTTTCCAACTGTAGTCTTGTCAACTATGGTATTGTCCCAGTTTGTATATTGTTACAGTCCATTGTCTGTCGATTATCTTTTAAGGGTTTTTTTTCTGTCGGCTATATAAATTCTTTAATCTGTTTTGTTGTTTCGACCAATTTCTCATTTTGTGGTATAAAGTTGAAATCTTTGATAAACTTTTCTCTGATTTCATGCCATAGGAATGTTTCACCTCGAGCTTCTTCCATTTTATACCATTTGTTTGGTAAGTCAGAGAGGGTTGATGGAAATAGGTGTGGCCATGCATGTTCATCTTTGTACCCAATTCTTCTCCATTCTTTTTCACATGTTCTTATATGGTCTTTTGGATTCTGTCCTTGAATGAATATAGATATTTGGGCTTGATTTGTTAGTTTTTTCCCTCCAAATATTTCTATGAAGAAATTTGACGATGTTTTCCATGTCTATAGTCTTGATTGATGTGTATCCCACCATCTAGCAGCTTGGCCTATAAAAGTTTCCACTAGGCTTTGTAGTTGGCCATGTTCACCGATGTTTTTGGATACTTGTTCTATATGCATGACTGGTGATTCTCTTTCTTTATACCTTGGTATTTGTGTACTATTTACATCTGTTGGTTTTAAAGTAGGGTATTCCCTAATTTTATTTTCAAATATATTTGGGACAATGGATACTATGAAGCACTGTTGAGTGGGCTTTTTCTGTACTTTTTGAACAGTCCAGCACCCTCTTGCTTGTGTTTCATAGTTCTTGACTTCACAATCATATAATTTTGCGTCTGAATTATATTGTACTGAGTCTTGATTCCCTAAATGAAGTTCTCCATAGATATTAGGTTCTGTATAATCTTCATTGTTTTGTATCTGGTACAGTTGTCGGACGTTAACTTCTTCATCAATAGGTTCTATCCAAGGTTCTCCTTGAGATGGGTGAATATGTACGATGACCTTTTTTCTGTTTCCTTTCAATTTATTCTCTCCTTTTCTAGGGATATCGATGATTTCATCTTTCTTCCCCAAGGTCGACCTACTAACGTTGGGAAGGAACTGGATCCTTCCTTAGGGTCAATAATTTTGAAGTCGACTTTGGTCGATATTCCTTTTATCGTTGTGTCGACATTTTTCTAGACTCCAATAGGTTCAAGTAGGCCTTGGTCAGCTATTTTCAGGTATATTCTTGATTCGTATAGTCGAGTTCTACCCAGTTGTTCCCAAGTGTCACGAGTTATGACATTTAGTTATGATCCGAAGTCGAGTACAACTTGTTGGACGTGGTACCCTTCAATTTCCAGGTCGACAAGTGGGTCGACATCACTTTTATCTTTTTTATTTTGACTGCAGATATTCTTTGTTTGTTTTTTGGTGTTATTTTTGTGTTTTATTTCATATAGTAAGTCAATGAATTGAGATACTGAATTATCTTTCTGTACTATCTGTATTAACTCTTTTACTGTGCTATGTCTATTTTCGTTAGCCTCTTCTTGTCAGGTAAATTCTTTAAATACATTTGTTGCATATTTATATCTTTGTTTTTCTTTAACTGGATTGGGATAGATATTATTTTCTTTTATTTTGCTTATTTATCACTTCTTGTTTTTGTCCCTTGTCGGGTTATGATATGCAAATTCTTTGTATTTATTACATCATTTTTTTGCACACACGACAAGACGTTAACATTTTTCTTTTCATTTATTTTCTCAAGCATAGTAGGGAAATCCTCTAGTGAGTGATCGCCTACTCCACAACTAGTACAGAATCCAAGGAATTGGTTTCGGTTGAATCCAACAAATTGGTTCCGTTTCCGGTTGAATCCAACAAATTGGTTCCATTGCTGGTTGAACCAGTATCTGCCTCAAGAGCAAAAACTTGGTTCCGTTGCCGGTTGAACCAGTATCTACTAAAAGAGGGATCTACATCATACCTGGAGGGATATGTTTTGGAGGCCCTCAGTAAAAGAAATCACTAACTAGATTGGAGATACTTATCTGAAATTTGCTGAACAAGAAAATAAAGATCCTCGTCGTAGCTCATACAACTTCTTGCAAAGGTACATTTTTTTCTCATATTTATGAAATTTTGTTTGCTAGTATCCACATAGAATTGCACCAGTGGTTATCCAGGTTGACAGAAAGAAAGAAAAACTTCAAAGAAGATCAGTCTCCTGCATGGACCCCGGAAAGAATTAAGCTGTTGAAAAGTGTGAACAATGCAATATCAAGAGCTGTTGACTTCTGGATAATGCAAACCCTTGAAGCATTTGTGACGGAGTTCACCATCGACACACATACTTCTTTCAGCGAAGCAGAAAGACAGTTCTTCAAAGGACCAAGGGGTAAGTACCTGAATTCATTAAGTTTGAAAATTAAAATGCTCTTGGATGAAAAAGGCATATTGATTATCCAATCATATTGCTATATTTGGTGCTACTAACCTATGTTTGAAAGTGAAAGTGACGTCGACGAGCAAAGTGGTTTTCTTTGCAATGGTAAAAGATACAATAAAACTTTTGGATCCTATATCCTAGGCCATAATACCGATTATACCTCAATAAGTCCTGAAGAATCTGAATCTGAAGAAACCCATTTTGTTAGAAACCCTCCTATAACTCCACATCGAAGACCTGTTATCCTTGAGAACCCTTCGTAGTCTGCAAGTAACCTTAGTAGTCCTGTCGCAGGTCAGTATACCTCAGTAAGTTCCCCTCCCCTGTTACCAGTATTCCCCCTATTACCAGTCCCCCTCCTCCTCCCCCTCCCCCCCCCTCGATTCACCATGGCCCATGTGAATGATGATATCAAGCTCCCAGTATTTAAAGGAATTGGATCAGAGGATCCAGAGCAGTTTTGATTCTTATGCGAAGCTGTTTGGACTGCTAAGAATATTCTGGATCAAAATACAAGAAGAGCGTAGGTGGTCACCTCTTTCAGAGACCGAGCTTTGACCTGGTTTATGAAGTTTTGAGTACTCAGAACTATGCCTTGGATGATATTAAAAAAGAAATGATCAAAGAATTCAAGAAGCCTAAATCAGAGTCACAATGTATAACTGAACTAAAATAAATTCAGCAAAAGCGAGGTGAATCAGTTTGGGACTTGGATCAGAGGTTCAAGGTTTTGTTGGATCAATTTAGTTTCATTATTGGACCAGAATAGCATAAAGAATGGTTCATCGCGGCACTATTGCCTCATATCAAGCCTCCACTTATGCAACATAAGGTTGTTGATCAGCAAGAGGCGTTGGAAATCCCTATGAAACTTGAAACATCTCCTGTTGGAGATAATTCTGGAATAGCCCAAATATAGGCACAGTTAGCAGAAATGGCTTTGGAGCTTCACGACATGAAAAAAGGGAAAGCTATTCGAGAAGAGGTTTGGTGTACACAATGTAAGATAGAAGGTCATGACAAAGAACAGTGTCCTGCATTAAGAATTTATTTGAATACTGGTGTACTGAACCCGTTTAACCCTAATGTCCTATATTGTGAGATATGTAGAACAACTAGCCAGCATCGACCTGGAGATTGCTATCTGCTGCAGAGATATGTTCAAGTACCTACGAATCCCTACTGCCAGTTCTATAATTCAGTTGGACACAATGAAGATGAATGTCGCAGCTTTGACCTCATGAGAGAGCGAACCTATGATGCTTATAGGGTACAACTCGATGCACAAGGCAACGATGGATATGGTTACCATGGTAGTACATCAGGTCGAGGTAATTTCATAGGTTGAGGCCAGGTTATTTTCTATAACTGTAATTAGGCAGGACATGTAGCTAGAGACTATCATAACCCAACTATGACATGTCGATATTGCAGAGCAGTCGATCATGTGATTGAGCAATGTCCACAGTTGATAGCCTAGATACAAGAAACAAATGGTGCTCCTACTCAGAATGTTCAGATTATTGTTGTAGAGAAAAGACCTGTCCCAGCCATTAACGTTGTTACAAGGAGTGGAGCTATGATGCAAGTGAAAAATAAAGGGAAATAGCCTGACGAGGCTTGGGTCCGTAAGACCCCAGAGAAAATTCCAGCCTTCGAGGTTGGAAGAGAAAAAGGAACATTTATGGAAGCTAAAAAAGACTTTGCTGATCCGAGAACATCAGTAGCAACTACGCAATAGCATCAACAGTAGTTACAGTTTCAAGAAGCTTCTCCAAATCAAGTAAGTACACTGACATCATTTTTACAGAGTTGTATGAAGCTATTAAGAAATCAGAATTCTTTGAATGAGTTACAGAAAGTTATTGCGTCTTGCAAACCTCAGTGAAGCTTTGATAGAGGAAAAACTGTTAATAGAGTTAGAAGGACTGGAAGATAAATGAGATTGCATGCTCATATAGGAGATTATGGTCCCCTATACAGCTGAGATTAGCCAATCAGCAGAAGATTGTGCCCTTGGGAAGATTCCCTAGTGTACCAGTGGACATTGATGGAGTCAGTACCTTAGCAGATTTTGAAGTCATTGAAATAATTGATGACAGCAACCCCTATCCAGCATTGCTATGAATTGAATGGGAAATAGACAATTATGCAGTAATCAACCTTAAGAACAAATAGATGACTTTTGAAGGAAACGACTTGAGAATCATAGTACCATTGGACCCTTCTCAAGGAGAAAGGTATACAGAGCCAGTCAGAGATGGAGATCATGATGTTTTGGATCATATTTACAACATCACAACTAAAGAAGAAGACTATGTTAACCCTACTATTGAAGGTATAATGGATTGGTAGTGTGACAATTCTTGCATGACTGATTCAGACGAAGGCCTAGAGAATTGGCAGAATAGACTTTATGAGCTACATGGACATCGATGTGCAAGAATTGCTAAGTATCTCAGATGGGTTGGCTCACAGACAAGAACCTTACCTACTTTTGATGGCTTGACAGACCCATAATATTTTATTGTACAATTCTCAGAGCAAGTACCAGATTCACAGAAAATGGAGACTCTAGATTCAATATTCAGAGTCGCAGCTGCCAGATGGTGGAATGGTCATAAAAAGTATATTCATAGTTGGAGAGCTTGTCAAAACCCCAAATTTTCCAAATGATTTTTTTTTTTTTAAATGCATATAAATTCAATAAATGCAGTCATTAAATGCTTGATTAGATATATGTACCAAATTATTATCTGCAAAAATCTGTTGGTTATGTTTAGCAGTAGAACAATTCTCTTCAGTTTACTGACTTTGTTTTCTTTTCATCCACAAGGTGAGATTGTCATGCAAAAACTCGGCTTACTTAGCTTTCGAGCTAATGTGGATAGTTTCATGTTCTTACAGATTTCCAGGTAAAAGGTTTGGGGCCGCTTGTCGCAATTCTAAAGTATAAAAAGAAATACAAGTTTTCCGCAAAGGAAAAAAAACTCAGTAAGAGATAAATGCCAAATAACTTCCAACGCTTGTTGAGGTATATTTGAATAACTATTTTTCTTTCTTGTAGAGGCAATTTAAGACTCATAATGATTACTGAACTAGTCCAAATCAAATTATTCGTGATGTGTGGAAATGTCCTACTGAATTTCTTTACCACTGAGTTATAGTAACAGAACTATTCAGTCCATAGTATGATTTCCTGTGTATATAATTACGTTACTTAGTAAAAAAAAATAAACTGACATAAGGTTTATGTATTAGTATTTCTATTTTTCCAAATCTAAGTTAAATGAGCTTACCATTTTACTCGAAGCTACTTTATAAGAAAGCTATATTAACGTTAATGCCTAAGATGTATAGAGTTTTTATTTTACTCAATAATCGTTTTCAAGCATGAATGGACTTTATCCTCATTAAAATAATTATTTTCATGAAACATGGTTCATCCTATTTTCCTTTTATGTATATAAATGGAACAAGCCCTTAAGGAGCTATAATTCATAAAAGAATAAATCTCTTAGTTTGTTTTATAGTTTATCTATTTATTTATGGTGAAACTTTAAGATAGATGAAAAGTAACCTTGCCACAATATAATGTATGATTATGAGTGACACACTATATAAGAGCTGTCATCATATAATAGTTACTACTTTTCTTTTTGTATCTTTTTACCATATACTATTATTTTATTTAATATAGATAAACCATTGAGATTAATGTGGCCAATAAAACCAAGTCATAGTTTTCTTCACTAAAAAAAATCTCCTTAGATTCTTCCACGTATATTTTTATTTTATGTTGGAAGTTGATTTTATGTAAAATCCATCATGCATAACATCATAATGCATTTACCAGCTTTGATCAAGTCATAGCTCAGTTTTCAAATTACGATTTACAACTTCATAAGGACTTTGAATTCCTTTACAAACCTTTTTAAAGTTAGGGTAAAATGGAACTACTTACCTTAGTATAATGGTTATAATCTCCACGAGTCAAAAGTAAAAGATTGAAATTGAATTTCAAGAAATAATAAACTAGAAGTATAAGGGTTGTCGTAACTTCTCCACGACCTAGATATTTACAAAGGTGAGAGTGTAATAATAATGTTTTCTACTTTCCATGCAGCGTTGTTAAGTGGAACCTTCGGAAATTAATGAGCAGGCGATCACACTACGTGGAGAAATGCTTTTTTGAAACTATAGAATCCAACCCACGGATTGTATAATATTTAACAACTACATGGCATTATTGTGATCGCAGGCTGCACAGTTATAAGGGCTCATCCATGAACCCTAGCTCATTTGTTACCACCGTAAATCTCGGCCTCCTACCGCTCTTGCAAAGATGCTGGTGCACCTTGCTTGCGCCGCTCCTCTACAAGGTTATTCTCCAGAAGTTGTCCTTCTATGAAGTCTGTCCGTGGCATGTTAAATAGTGTTGTTCTCCAGCTTTGCTTCTCTCTTCGGGGTTTAGTTAATTTGTCAATCCAAGCCTGAAACCCTTAATGATAACTGAACCCTTCTTTGGGTATTGTCGGATTCCTGTTCTCCAGTGTTGAGGTTACGTGTTTGCTGCAAGTAATATTCTTCTCCTTGCCTGTAGTATGGTTCCTCTTTGTGTGGATGGTTGTATTCAGCCACTGGTAGTCGCGTTGCCACAAGATTTCAGGTAAAAGAATACCGTAACTTCCCTTCATTTTACTGTTTGTTTAAATTATAAAATTATTAACTGGTTTACATATTTTAACACTGGTTGGTTTTCTTGTTGGAACAGGTCTCAGCTCTTCCTTTTGCGTGTGTTCTGTACAAAGCTTGAACAATAATCATCAGCTTCTGGTAAGCCTGGTTAAGCCATGGCACTTTTTCCTTGTGGAAATTCCTTCGGGACCTTCGAGGGTTGGCACAAAGGGTCCTGTAACCCTTGTAACTTAGTTTCTTCGGTTATCTTGTTTAGTACTTAAGATAGTTGAAGCCGCCCTGCAATATGCGAGGGTGCTCCGGTTACGGCCGAGACTAAATCAGTTAATTTCTTTGTATTTTTTTAAATGCTGTGTGAGAAATATTTAAAGTGAGGCAAATGGGCTATACCCCTCAGATACTTATGGGGACCGAGGCTTGAAAGCCATTAAAATTTTCTGTTAGTTTTATGGTATAAAAACTTGAGGCCGTAGGCCTGTCTTGAGAAAAGGGTTTTATACCCCTCGCCTCTTACTTTTACTGTAGATGTAATTCTACATGGTTTTCACCCTGCATCTAAAACACATATATATTAATACTATTTTCTTTATTCATATTTCTTTATTTACTACAGTACTGAAATTTGAAAGTTTATTTATAACCCGGCTCTGTGTTTAATATGGTTAAACTCCATAATTGTCGATTTACTGATTTACTGGTATAGATTGGATTTAAAGGGGTAAACCCTAATTGACAGTATTTATAAATACATATAGCCTCTTAAAAAAAATCTTTAATAATTGGTAATACTCTTTTATAGCTGTGGAAATTTTGATTAAAGATTACAATAAAGGTTAAGCTCGATAGTAGAGCATCCTGCATTTCTGTTATTTAATTCCTACTCAAAATGCATTTGATATTTTTACTGTTAACAACATTACTAGGATTTTTTTTTTTGTACCTAGTTTATAAATTGACTTTCTTGTTCAAAGAAAATGTAAGTATTGGTGTATGATTTATACCCTTTAATGATATAGGGTTATTATGTCCTCCTTTTTACCATAATTTTAAGTACTATTAGTGTACTTGTAGTTCAGACAATACTATTAGTTCTGGGTTGTACCTAAAGTATTAAGAACACTACTTTCTGATATTAGTAATAATATTCTTATAATGCCTAAGATAAAAGTATATTATTACTAGTATAGTAACTACATTAACCTTTCTGAGAGTAATAATGCCTCTTCGTTAATATCCTTTATTTATTTTAAAAGTACATTTAAAAGAATATCACTTCGTTGTTTTAATTCCTGTACAGTTTATGCTAATACTATCTATGTTCTTTGGTAACTAAAATGTCTTATTAGTTATGATATTTAATTATATACAAAGAATTTAATTATCTCTAACTAGAGTCTATTTCATAAGCATAGATAGTAACATTCATTCATGCTCTGAGAATAATAAATCAAATTAACAGCTATAGAAACTGTTCAAGCTCCATCCCAATAAAAATAGAAAACTAAAGAAATGACTATATCTCTAACATACATAAAATCTCGACCTGATTGGTTTGTCAGTAGAATTTAATCATATTTTAACTAGTCCTACCTTCAGTTTGCCATTGGATATGAAATAAAATTATTCAAATCTGGTAGAAGGAAACTGTATAGTTAACAGTAGATAAATCTAATCTAACCCTACTCTAGAGTGGTTATAATACTCTTCTATCTATTCTTTTCCATTAAATAGGATTATTGAGAAAGATAGATTGTTCAAAGGAAAAGTTTTTACCTATGAGTATAAGCAGCTGTCAGCAAGATAGATAATATCTTCTGATATTAAACAAAGAACAATTTACTATTCTATAATCTCATCATGCATCTTTTATAATTCTACCCCTGTGCTAGAGTACAGTCTGGTAAAACCCAGAGGTGGAAAAACACAGAGGGTCATTATTTCTCATCAACATATTCTAATACTGATGAACTAAAAACATCTAATTCACTAAACCAGTAAAACATTCATGTCATAACATTCTACCATTTACAGTTTATTAAAATCATAGACAGTCAAGTGTTAGAACCTATTTAAGCTGTGGACAACAACAGCAATGGGAGGCCGTTCCTCCCTACCAACTCCTAGAGAGCGCTCAAATAGCGACTCCTCAGGACCCCCGAGCTTGCTCTGGTCTCCCTGGCTGGAACTAAGTGCAGCAAAACAGATACAGTCTTCAACTCAGTATCAACTCAGAACTATTAGTCAGTTCTCTCAGCTCAAATAGTTGTAATCAGCATCAAGTTACTGCAAACATTCACTCAAAACACTTCCTTGCTATCTTTCCCTCTTTCCTCAAATGAAATTCATGAATAACATTCAGCTAAATGAATTCTTTCTGGAATAAAAACTGAGCAGCCTTAGCTCTCTTCATTGAGTACTTTTAAAGATTGCCTAGGTCTTAGTTGGGTTAACTGTCATTTAATGAGCCACCTACTCACATTCCACTTTCTTGGGGAATCATGACCCCAAATATAGGGAAGTTTCCACCTGCAACTTAGGAAATGCTTGAGGATGCTGCCACTTGTCTTTTGCCTTTCCACCTAGTTCCATCTACCAGTTTGACCAGTAACCTCTTTTAACAGCTCTCCCATGCTGTTGTCTCCATAATTTATTTATTATTAATAAAATATTCTCAATTACACTCCATAACTGTTGACTCTGCTGAGTCATCAATCCCTACTTAGGATTAAGTTTAACATAATGTCTCAGAAATAAAATAAAACAATTACATAATTTTACAAAATTGGGGTATGTGACAGAGCTTGTCAAACGTTTCTTCGCCTGAGATTCATGGATCAACCTCAGGAGGTACAAATCATATTTAATGGTAAGACTAGCCCTCAGGAACATTTGGAGTAGTGTTATGAAGCATGGAAGCATGTACCTTGTGAAGAATGGGTACATAGGTTTGTACACACTCTGGAACCTGTAGCAAAGAACTGGTATGTGGAAGTGGAGCTTCGCCATGGTACTATAAGTTGGGTTAGCCTTGTTGATAGTTTTGTGCTCACATTTTCTATTAATAAGGATTTCCCTGCTTTGGACGCAGCTATCAGGGTGATCCATACTAAGGTGTTTGATGATAAAGAAATAGCCAAGCACCAACCTGATTGGAAGGAACAAGAAGCTAATGCAGTAGAATGCTATAACTTCACCATTGATGAAGACGATGACCCTCGCAACATTAATATTCCTGATTCAAAAGGACATTGCGAAGTACATGAACCAATAGTCGAATCCCCTGAAGTAACTTAGCCCTTGAAAACAAGGAAAGTAAACATTGGATCAAAAGAAATGCCTAAGTACACTACCATTGGAGATTATTGGGACGCAGAAATGGTGAGAAAAGTGACTAAGCTTCTCCATGAGTATCAGGACTTATTTCCAACGATGTTCTCAGAAATGAAAGGTATCCTTGGTGATATAGGAGTGATAAAAATACCTTTCAGACCTGATGCGAAGCCTGTGAAGCAGCGCCCTTATAGGATGAATCCTAAGTATAAAGAAAAATTCAGGATGGAGCTAGATAAGATGCTCACTGCAGGAATCATTGATCCTGTCGAAGAGTCCGAATGGGTCATCCCTATGGTGGTACAAGAAAAGAAGACCAAGGGAGAAATCAAAATCTATGTTGACCTGAGGAAGATGAATGATGCCTGTCTACATGATCCTTTTCCTACTCCCTTTACAAATGAAGTTTTAGACAATGTCAGAGGTCAAGAAGTGTATTCTTTCACTGATGGATTTTGAGGTTACCATTAGATCAGAATTGCTCCAGAGGATCGACATAAAACAACCTTCGCTACAGAAATGGGATCTTTTCAGTATACTGTTATGCCCTTTGGATTGAAGAATGCACCTGCTATGTTTTCCAGAGTAGTCATATCTGCATTTAAGGAATTTATTCATAATTTCTTGGAAGTTTACTTTGATGATTGGAGTATCTTTGGTTTATTGAAAGATCATATAGCCAGTTTAAGACTTATGCTGGACAAGTGTAGACAGCATCAGATTTCATTGAACCTAAAGAAGTGTATCTTTTGTGCACCCTTTGGAATTCTTCTAGGTTACATTGTATGCACACAAGGATTGATGGTGGATCCTGTGAAGATAGCCATTATTATCAACTTACCACCTCCGAAGTCTATTAAGCAACTTTGCACTACGCTTGGTCATACTGGATATTACAGGAAATTCATTAAAGGATATGCTCAGATTATAGCCCATATGGAAAAGAAATTGAAGAAAGATATTAAGTTTGAGTGGACACCTGAATGTCAGGAAAGCTTGGACATTTTGAAAGAAAATATGGTAACTGCCCCTATCTTAGTATTCCCTGACTGGAATAAGGAGTTTCATGTTCATGTCGATGCATCTTCCATTACTTTAGGTGTAGTATTGGCTCAGTTAGGTGAAGGTAATATTGATCACCCTATTTCTTTCACGAGTAGAAAATTGTCCACAACAGAAAAGAATTATACTATGACAGAACGAGAAGGTCTATCTATGGTTTATGCTTTGCAGAAATTTCAACATTATTTGTTAGGATCTCATTTTAAGATGTTCACTAACCATTCTGCTTTGAATTATTTGGTTAACAATCCTGTGTTAGGTGGAAGGATATGCAGATGGCTGATTTTGTTTCAGGAGTATGACTTTGAGATCATAGTTAAGCCAAGAAGACTCAACCTAGGGCTTGACCACTTATCGAGGCTCGAGTCACGAGAAGAACCCACTAGTTTGGATGAAGGTCTTCCTGATGCCCAGTTGTTTTCCATCCAGATGGTTGATGACTGTTTTCAGGATATTTTTCAATACTTGTCTACAGGGTTTGCACCCTCTGAAATGACAATAAAACAGAAAAAGCAGCTGGTGGTTAGAGCAGCTAAATTTACCTTGATAGCAGGGCAGCTATATAAGATGGGACCAGATGAAATACTGCACAGATGTGTCTTTGAGCATGAAAAGCCATTGATTTTGGCTGAGGCACATTCTGGAGCAGCAGGAGGTCATTATGCAGGAAAATCTATGGCACAGAATATTCTAACAGCTAGATTGTGGTGGCCTACAATTCATAAGGATGCAAGAGAGGACAAGCAAACCATCCAGGAGGGATGAGATGCCTCTAGTTCCACAGGTAACTTTACAAGCATTTGACAAGTGGGATATTGATTTTGTTGGACCAATCAATCCCCTTGCAAAGAAATCTAGAGCAAGATACATTATTACAACAACTGATTACCTTACTCATTGGGCCGAAGCTCAACCAATCAAGGACTATAGCACTGCTACAGATGCGAAGTTCATCTTTGATAATATCTTGTTGAGGTTTGGATGTCCTAGAATTCTTATGAGTGATCAAGGATCACATTTTCTGAATAAGACTATTGAAGCATTGACTGAAGAATTTCAAGCATATCATCAGAAGAGTAGTACCTACCATCCTCAAGCAAATGGAACTGTCGAAGCCTTTAATAAGATTCTTGAGCATGCTCTGACGAATATATGCAATGTTAACATAAATGATTGGGATCTTAGGATTCCAGTAGTATTATGGGCTTATAGAACCACTTGCAAGAAGTTGACAGGCCACACACCTTTTAGGCTGGTATATGGACAAGAAGCTGTTATGTCCATGGAGTACATTGTTCCTAGCCTCAGAATATCTGCCTTCACAGAGATGGATAATCCAGTTGTGTTAAATGAAAAGCTGGCGAGGATACTGGAACTAGAAGAAGACAGATTCATTGCAAGTTTCCAGCAGCAAGTGCAGAAAGCTAGAGAAAATGCATGGCATGATAGACACATTAAGAAGAAGAATTTTTAGAATGGTGATCTTGTGCTCTTGTACGACAAAAAATTCATGAAGTTCCCAGGTAAGTTCAAGAAACATTGGAAAGGACCGTACATAGTTCAGAAAGTTACCGATGGTGGCACAGTTCAGTTAGCTAAATTGAATGGAGAAATTTTTCCCTCCATGGTGAATGGAAGTAGATTAAAGAAGTACAGGGATGAGACTGTACCCCCTGATCAGAAGTAATAGCAAGAAGAAGAGTCTAAGTACCAAGAACAGTTGAAATTGGGTACTAGACTATAATAAAGCTATTCTCAGAGAAGATTTGGCGGATTGTTGGAAGTGTCGAAGGTTGGGGAAGAAAATTATGTCGTAGGTAGAAGTTTGAAGTTTTGTTGAAGCTTGTGTTAGGATGGGTCGAAGTTCAATATTGTGTCGAAGGTCCTTATTGTGGAGAATATGAAATTAGTGTTTGTGTCGAAGAAGAAAGGTGTGTCGAAGCTTAAAATGCGACCATTGGAAAATTAGATTTGGCGGCGCCGGTATGTTAACTGCATTGACAGCCTGTAATGATGAGATTTTGGGAAATCTAGCACCATTTGGACAAGATCTACAGCCGCTCTGTCAGATTTGGTGTATTTAATGCAAATTTATGGTATATTTGGTCATTGGATTCTATAAGAAGACACCCAGGCCTGCAAATTTCACATTACACATTTTCTTGAGTTGAGTCCATGTCAGCTGATCGCGAAGTCCAGGAATTATGGAGCGAATTCAGACAGAGGGGTCTGCATAACCTTATGAGCAACCAACCTACATCTGCACCTTATGAAGGGACTCCCCCAGCACCGAATCAACTAATGCAGACATGATCAACCAGAAAGAAATTTAAGGAAGAAGTTCATTCTAAGTGGAACGAAGAAAGACACAAGCCATTAGGAAAGACACTGGAGGATCCCGTGATGAATCCTCTCGGAGAATTCAAAGACTTTGGTGAGGATGAGAACGTTGCATCACAGCGTCCACCATATCTTCCACCTGTTCGACCAGGATTTCAGCCACCTCGGTGGACAGCCAAGTTCACATTATGCACCCCTTCGCTGCCATAGGGTGTGCAGTTGGTCGAAACGATGATAGGAAAAATAGACCGGCTCAAGTACACAAACCAGGATATGAATGATCATGGGAAGTTTCCGCAGTTCGCACCTAGGAAATACTTACTCTCTGTCCATTATCCGAAGGCTAGTATGACGCTACTAGAAGTGAAATAGTGGGTTGTTGGCTTGTTGAATATGCTAAATGTCCCCCACTTTGGTTGCAGCACGCAGGTTACCGTGGTGGTCAAGCAGCTATTGGCGTTGGTGCATGATGGGAACCTATGGATAGGAAGCTAGAAAATAGCTATTGATGGACAACCGATTCATAGGATTACAGGCTTACCAAAGGAAGGGCCTGATCCTGGGATTGAGTTTGTCAGAAAACATGAGGATACAAAGCTAGCGCAGCACATGAAGGACCGCTTCGGTTTGACGAAAGGAAAGAGAGGGTATCAAACCTCGACAATTTGGCACCAAAACATTCGCTTCAATGTAGATCTCCTAGCATGCAAATTAATGCAGAAGTGAAGACCGAATGAAGTACCTGCCCCAATTGTCAGTATTGCTCCGAACTGTGCCAAAGGCTACAGTTACAAATGGGCAGAGTACATTGCTAGGGAATTCCTCAAAGATGTTTGTGATGTGCAGGAGAAAGGTAGCTCCTTTCATTACTCATGGTTGTTAGTGCTTATTGTAATGGTGGGATGGAGGAGCCTACAAAGGCATAGTTTGTTGATGTGCCTCTGGAGATTCCTGGCGCAGCAAGGTATGCATATCTTTGGGTATTGCAGGATAAGGCCTTGCAGCAGATGACAAACTACGTGTCCACCTTTTATGCAATGAATATTTCATATGAGATCCTGAAAACATCGTGGCTCAGTAATGAGCTATTTTCTCAGTACATTGGAGTGGCCAACTTCAAGGCTGACATGCACAATGTCTTCATCCAGGCCCACACAGGTAATAAACATGCATGCTAGAAGTTGCCATGCGTGGTGACCCAGGAAGACATCCTCACAGTAGTTCAGTAGTGGCTGGCTGAATGGATGAAGGACGCAGGAACAAGGCCCAACATACCAGTCCCCCCAGTGGCAGATGTGGGCGCAGGTCCTAGTCAACCACCGTAGAGTGACCCATCAGAATAAAGCAAAGAAAAAGATGAGTCACAACAGAGTGGAGATGACCATGGTGGTGATGACGGAGCTGATGAAGAAGAAGAAGAATCGGTAAAGACAATTTTCGACCCTAACCACCCAGATAAGCGCAAGTCTCCAAAAGTGGAAGAAGTTACGAAGCCTTCGCCCAAAAATAAAGCTAAGGAATCTAAGGGCAAGAATATCGTCGAAGAGCCTGCTTTGACGATTGAAGATCTTGATTAGGCTCTGACGAAGTCTGCAGAAGTATTAACCAACAAATGCTCAGAGTTTGTAGCTACACACCTCGATGCGCTCAGTGGCGTGGCATAGCAAATTGAAGAACTTAAGGCATTAGCAGAAAGATCAGCGACTGGTGTTATAGCAAGTAGTGCCCCAGTAGGCACACAGCTAGATACAAGGCAATGGCCCACCAGAAACAATAGAGGGCAAGTACCAATTGCATCCCTCATAATAACTGATGTAGCATCTCGATCGCAGATGAGTATGACAGTTGAGATAGACTACGCCAAGTTGTCTATGCCGGAGTTGCGTCTTTGTCAATTGGCAATCATAAACGAGATCCGAGAAAGTGACAGCTACTCACACATGCAGTTGAAAAATACCACGAAGCAGAGAGAGAGCCTTACAGCGCAGTTGGAAGAAGCAGAACAGAAGAAGAGGGAAGCATAAAACAAGTGGGCTACACTAGAGCGAGTATTGGATGAGGCATGTCGAAGTCTCCCCGACTTCAACATGCATCCTGAAGAAGAACCAGAGCAAAGAATCATCAAGATGAAATACTATGCACAACAGTCTCGAAGCGAGATAGAGAAGATGAAAAAAGAACATGAGGCTCAGATTGCGGAGCTTCAACTTCGCATCATTCCTGAGAGTCCACCAAAGGTCAGGGAACAGTGTCGCAGAGATATTCAGGCCTCAGCAACGAAGATCTCAGATCTTGTGAGTAGTGCATCAAAGCTGCTGGACAAAAGTTTCAAGGCCTGCGAAAACTTATAGGACAACCCAGAAGTCGAAAAGTTGCAAGGAACCATCAAGCAGCGACAGACAGAGCTGGACGCAGCAAAGGCAGAAATTAAGACATTTCCTTCTATGCAGAAGATGCTTAAGGTGAAGCATAGAAATGAGCTCCAGCAAGAAATTGAGTCCTACAGAAGGAAATAAACACTGTTGGTGAACTCTATGCAGCCTCTTATTAATGAGGCCTTGGAGTTGAGCACTGCTGCGGACAACCAGCTCAAAGTCTTAAAGGAGTATGATGCGTTCGTACAAGGAAAGGCCAACGAAGCATCTTCAACAACATTACAGGAGATAGTGGAGAAGGAGCAAGCAGGAAAAGTTATCATGCGCAGCCTCAACAAGCAATTTACTATCTTCGCCAACAAGATTCTTCCACCAAAAAAGCAGCAGAGTGTCCCGGGATGGGACACTAATGAGTTTTAGGGGCCTGTTGGGGGACGGACCTTGAAGGTCCTTAATTTTGGCAACTCCATGGTTTTGGTGCGAAGCTTGTAAGCGGAGCTGCGGTCCAAAATAGTCTTAGGGGTTTCGAGGTTGGGTCGAAGCCCCTCTTTTTGTAAATAACCCATGGTTTAAGCCCATGGTTTAAACCCATGGTATTGTAATAGTGCACTTGTATAAATAGGCACTTATGTAAAGGAGAAAAAAATATTTTTTGAAGGTTTTTGAATGATGATAATTTGATGCGAAGAAGCTAAGGCCTATTTTTGGGTTTAAGGTTAAGTCACAGCTGAGTGCATGGACGACCTCTGTAGCTGAGTGCGCAGAGGGTTTTGAAAGAAAGGTTCTGCAGCTAAGTGCACAGTTTTGGGTTGTTGAGAAGATCTGCAACTGAGTGCGTAGATCAGAACTGTGTGTTTGTAAAGAGTTGAATATAAACATAGTTTTTTGGACATAGCCCCTACACTGGGGGTGAACCACATATATCTTATGTTGTGGTGGTTGTTGTTATTTTGTTCCTGTTATGTTTTATGCATTTGATAAGTAGATGAATGATAAATTAAGATAAACTATTAAGTATTAACTTCACTCTGAATATCCAGTTAAGGGTTAAGCAAATAACTGTATTTTTATCTAAATTGCGAAGCTATTTAAGTGAATATCGAAGCTCTGTATTGCATAATTATTCTTTGTTAAGTCTAAAGGTACAGTAATATCCCTCTTTTGCCTGTAGAAACCTGATTCTATGGCACCCCATAGCTATTTCGAGTGAGACTGCAACCTATTCGCAGGTTGTTGTCGAAAGGGCCAACACTGTGGGTCTCTTTGTTGGTGCAAAGATAAAAGTATAAGAACCTAGGTCTTCCCTAATCCCCAAAACTTATGTGTCGGCAAATTTTATATGGAAAACCTGTAAGAAACCATTGGATTAATAATCACTCATAAATAACATAGTCCAATTGGCTAAGAAGGTATTTCTAGCATTTGTCATAGTCGCGGACAGTTTCTCCTAGATTGTATGAAGTCGTTTTTAATTTCTTTGCTGCCAGACGTTTTGCATCTGGAGTTTTAAAAAATGATAGAAATTGCATTTTGACTTTGGCTTTAGTTGCTCATGGGGTTCTCTCATAAAATTTCATATACCAAGTTAACACCATTTTCTCAAGGCACCAGTGAATTGCGCCATCTGTCTGTCTTCATCTATAACTTGTTTGGCCTCCCAAGTCGACTCACAAATGAACCAATGTTGTCTAGGGTCCTCGTCACCCTCATATAGAGGGATGTGTGCTGACCCGTGCCCCATGTCAGAGTCACTGTCACTGTCTTCTTTGGGAAATTGCGGTGGTGGAGGTGGTGGTGGGGGTAGTGGGGTTATTTTCTTATTCTTCTCTGCAGAACTAGTGTCGACATAACTTTTGTTTCTATCGATCATTTTTGTTGTCATTTCTTCTTCGACTAGCAGTCGGTCAGTGTCGAATTCTTCTGTCTATGTCCAACTGCAATTATTTGTCTGCAGCTCTGAATGTCCTGTGTTCTCCAAAGCTGTATTTGGAAGGGAGGGTGCTCCTTCATGTGTCAGGTAAAGTAAGTGGATACTTCGGTTGGAGGGTATCGCCTGAAGCGTAACCCAATTTCCTTCTTCTGGTCGACAGATAAGTAGATGATTATCATCATTTCTCTCACTATCTAGTTGGCTCCATATACCAAAGTCACCAGCTCTTAGTCTAAGGTCATCTTCTACAATGGATTGTATCCAGGTACTCGGATTCGTTGGACATAGAGGCCTTACCTCTTGGGGAACTTCGAATTGGAGAGCTTCTCGCTACTCTATCCACAAATCTTCTTCCATAGGGGACGCCTCTTCTTCCACGCCTTCTTCTTGTCGGTCATGACCCGACTCCGGCAGATCTCTCTCCTGGTCGATCACCCTAGTACTCATTCCTCTTTGGAGCACTAAGGCTCTTTCTCTTCTTTCTTCCCTTCTTTGCAGCCTCTTCTCCCTCTCTATTTTCTGGAAGTCCGCCATACCTTTGTGTGACATTGGCCTTTCGATTTCCCTTTTAGGCTGACTTCTCATCACTAGTGATCGGTATCTTCTTTAGTCGACTAGAATCCACTTCACTTTATCCTAACATATGACCAGCTACCCCCGCATAGCCTACCTGACACTTTAGAAATCCCAGATAGTTCTATTTACTTGCTTAGTAAGTATTCCCAATCCCTTTCGGCAATGAATTTTTCCCACCTCTTTTTTTTTTCCGCCCAGTTAGGGTTTAATGGCGGTCCATGTAGTGATGGACGAGGTTCAACTATATGACCCACTCCTTTGTCGATCAGAAACTTAAACAACGAGGTTGGTAACGAACAGAAGAATTTCTCGATGAGTTATGTGTAGAATTTCTTCTTGATGGTTTCCACTGAAGTTCTTTCTTCTACTGCTTTCTCCTCGCAGAATTCGTTAGTGATATTTTCGAACCACTCCGACAGGTTTTTCCTTCCCCCTCGAATCTGTTTTTCTAGTAGTTGTTGATATTTAGTCGCTTCCGGATTTTTCATCCAGGAGTTTCTTAAAAAGCTAGGGCAGTGATTCTACAAACTTCTCATGAGTCTCTGTAAAGAATCTTTCATTTGCTTGAGTAGTCATCAATCTGTTCCTCGGTGCATAATTCTGCAAATAATTTGCTACTTTACACTCCCACCAATCCTTAATATCTTATTCTGATATCATCTATTTGCATACATATTAGACATGTACTACCGGCAATGAAACCAATGTTGTAATCTCATAGATCACATAAGGTTACCAATAATACATACTAAAACATACATACATAACAGAGACAAGAGTTAAGAACAAGTAGATGGAATAATAGATTATATTAACATGAGAGGGTTCATACAATATAGAGAACTGAACCAAGTTCTCATCTGGCTCAACAGCCTAATATATATGATTTACAAACAGTTACAAATAACTACATGTCGATTCACTCAACCGACATGACCTTAAGTGGCCAACCTAATCTCTCATTAGTCGGCTGACTGACTTAGTTAGCTAATCGACTAAGTCGACTATCGTTCACATCGGCATACCAACTTGCTCCTCCAACAGCAACCAACACCAGAGACCTATCTAACTGAAGGATGGTTAAAAGAACTTAATCTAGATGTTTTGGACAATGTCAAAAGAATGATGTTTCCTGGAAAGAATTTTCATACAAGGCCTTCTGAGGAATATGAAACTATGAACCTTCACACTCCCTATAGATTTATAGCAGTGATGTTGAATAGGATATTTGGAAGAGAAAATGGAAATAATTTCAAACTGAGCTGGGTACCCCTAATCTTCTTTGTGGCCACTCAAGGCACCATTTTCAACTAGGATAATATAGTGTCTAACAGTTTGTCTTCATGCATAAGTACAGCACTGGGAGGAGTCTCGCAAAAGAAATCAGATTTCTATATGAGCTCATTTTTTATCGACTGTATTTTTTTCACACAGTTGTTCCCAGCTTTGAAGTGCCAATGGGATAAGGTCAAGTCTCCTATCTATGCTGCATATCAGTTTTTGTGGTCACACAAATATTTCAATTACTATAAGAGTATTTGTGAAGAATTCATAATGCCACTGTACTGATTAATATTCCTTGCTGAGTGTGATTGCATGTCTGAAAAAACCTTGAAGATTGTACAAGATAATGGTCATTATTACCTCAAAGAGGAAGGCCTATATCTGAGGATTTTTGGCAGAACAAGGACCCCTTCTATTTTGCCAAAATACACTACAGATTATGTTATTCACAAGGACGTAGTGAGGAAAATTTACATTGATGGAGTTGGTAATTTCCTATTTGAATAGAAGAAGGATGTATACCCCCTAGTCTCATTTTATATAGGAAGTTATAGGTTATCGAAAGTGAAGAGTGCACCATAGTTTGTAAAGGAGTTAGAGTACTTTTTCTTTGGAGAGATAAGTTTTCATAGAAATGATTCTGAGGATAAGGTTGCTAATTATTATGCTGCAACAGGAGTACATTTTGAGTATGCCAACTACTAGGATAAAGATGAAGAAATATTCTGAAATGCACGCAATATTATAGCTTTGAGGAATATATTTAAGCAAAAGATAATGACCGTATGTGGAAAGGGAAAAGCTATTGAGCAGTAGAAGAACCAAGAGGAGGAAGCTGCTAAGAAAAGACAAGAGGAGGAACTCATACTATCATAAGAAGCAGAACGGTGGTTAGCAGAAGAAGAAGCTGAGAAAAGAAGAGCCAAAGAAGAGGCAAAGAAAAGTTTAGCAGAAGAAGAAGTTGCAAAAAAAGAATCAAAAAGAAGAAGCTAAGAAAAGGCGGGAAGAGGATGAGAGGTTAAGACTTGAAGCAACTGAAAAAGAAAGAGAACATGCAGATAAAGTAGCTGAAGAGCTTCAACAAAAGAAGAAGTAGGAACAAGATCGTGCAAATCTAGAGCAAACTCAGTCTTATGATGATCTGATAGGATCCTCTATTCCATCTAGCAGCATAGTAGAAGAAAATCCAACTCTGACATTAGGGATTGAACTAATCCCTTTTATCCCATCCTAAGAGCTGGAGGTGGCCGATTTAAATACCATTTTTTAGACAAGAATAAGAAAAGAATTGTCATGAGAATGGAGAAGAAAGTGGAAATCGGGGAAAAGTAGGGAGTCATGGTGACTGAGAAAACAAATTTTGATGGTACTGACAAGGATCCTAGACTTATGGAAATGGAAGGTGTATCCTTATCCCTTGCTAATGAAGATAATGTTGATAAAATTATGACTGATCTAGAACAATATAAGAAGAAGATTGCTCAAATGAAGGAAAATCTAAAAAAGGAAAGAGGTGAAGGTCAGAGTCTGAAGAGGAAGCATGAAGATACTCTCAGAGATTGAGAAGTCAAAATAGGCATGCCAAATTTTACAATATAACAAGGATGCTCTACTATTATCAGTGAACATCATTGAAGGAGAGAAGAAAGACCTCAAGAAGCAGGTTGTGGAAGTAGTATAGAAAGAAGATACAGCGAGGAAAAGAGCAGAGGAGATGGAAGCTCAGAACCTTTTACTTAGAGAACAACTGCAAGTGGCGAAGGAAAAATAGATGGACGTCACTCCATTTTCAAATCAAGCCTCGATGCTGAAAAAAGAGATAAATCAGGTTTTGTTGAGCCTTGTAGGGGAGATGTATAGGGTTAAGAAAATTGAGGTCATATTGAAAGAGCTAGAACTCAACTCATCAAAATTCTAGAGAAGATTATCAGGTGTGGTAGAGCTTGTAAAAAATCAGTTAGCATGGATAGGAATCCATTCAACCTTTCCAGGTAATATGCATCAGAAATCTGTAGGAGATCTTAAGATGGAGGTAGCTGTACTAATTTTTTGGTGTAGAACAGTGGTCAGATTAAACACATCCATTGATAAAACTAAAGAAAATTGTGCAGAATTTTACAAAGGCATAAATATGGTTCACTGTTGGGGCGCGCACCTTAACGGTCCCTAATTTTGGTAACTTCACGGTTTTTGTTGGAGTTTGAAGCGGAGTTGTGACTCAAATTAGTCTTAGGGGTGTCGAGGTTAAGTAAAAGCCTTCTTTTTTTAATAAACCCACGGTTTAAGTCCATGGTTTAGGGTTCGGGGTGCCCATGGTTTAAGCCCATGGTTTTGTAATAAGTGCACTATAAATAAGCACTCTTGTAAAGAAGTCAGTTTAGGCTTTTGATGTAAGATGAATTAATGCGAAGCTAAGGCTTGTTTGTAAGAAAGGTTAAGTCCCAGCTGTGTGCATCGACGACCTCTACAGTTGTGTGTGCAGAGGATTTTTGGGTGATTAAGAAGATCTGCAGCTGTGTACGCAGAGGCCTGCAGCTGTGTGAGTGGCTTTGAGGACTTGAAGGGATCTGCAGCTTAGTGTGCAGATCATAACTGTGGTTTTTGTAAAGAGTTGAACAAAACACAGTTTTGTGGACGTAGCCCCTAAACTGGGGGTGAACCACATTATATCGTGTGTTGTGGTTTTGTTGTGTTGTTGTTATGTTCTTTTATGCATTGATACATATATAACTGATAAGTAAGATCACTGCAAAATACTAACTTCGCTGTGAATTCTCAGTAAAGGGTTAAGCAAGGCATTGTTTGTTTATCTAATCATGAAGATAAATAAGTAATATCAAAGCTCTATATTTAATGAGTATCATTTGTTAGAAGCTAAAGGTACAGTAATATCCCTCTTCTACTTGTAGAAACTTGATTCTGCGGCACCCCATAGCTGTTTCAGGTGAGACTGCAACATGTTCGCAGGTTTTTGCTGAAAGGGCCAACACTGTGGGTCTTTTGTTGGGGCGAAGTTAATGGTATAAAACCTGGGTCTGCCCTATAGCCCAAAAAATTGGTTCCGTTGCCGGTTGAACTCAGTATCTGCTCAAGAGGGGTTTACATCGTACCTCGAGGGCTATGTTTTGGAGACCCTCAGTGAAAGAAATCGGTGATTGGATTGAAGAGACTTATCTGAACTTTGATGTACAAGAGAACAAAGATCCGCGTCATAGTGCAAACGACTTTTTACAAAGGTATGTTTTTTCTGATGTTTATGAAATTTTCTTTGGTAGTATCCACATAGAGTTGCACCAGTGGTTATCCAGGTTAACAGAGAGAAGGACGGACTTCCAAGAAGTTCAGTTTGCTGATTGGACCCCCACAAGAATTAATATATTGAAAAGGGTGAACAACGAGATATCCCACGTTGTTGATTTCTAGACAACGCGAAACCTTGAAGCATTTGTGACGGATTTCGCCATTGACACAAGTACATCCTTCAGCGAAGATGAACAGTAGTTATTCAAAGGACCAAGGGGTAAGTACTTGAATTCATTTAGTTTGAGAATTAAAATGCTATTGGCTAAAAAAGGTATATTGCTCATTGAATCAGACTGTTAGATTTAGTATTACTAACCTATGTTTGCAAGTGAAAGTACCTTCGACAAGCAAAGTGGTTTGCTGCGAAGTGGAAAAAGGTACAAGAGAAATTTTGAGTCCTATACCCTATGTCAGAATACTGAGCCTAACCCCGTAAGTCCAGCAGCCTCAGAGCTCGAAGAAAACCCTTATATTGGAAACCCTCCAGTAACCCCGTAGCGAAGACCTATTATCCCTGAGAACCCGTCGCAGTCTGAAAGTAACCCTAGCC
>LPNX010129690.1:8056-95876 GCA_001517045.1 Pseudotsuga menziesii | reverse complement strand
GACCGTAAATTAGCCACCAGCGATCGCCAAACCAAAAGTGGTCATTGATATGCGGATTTTGGTCATTTTTTTTGTCACTAATTTCTCATTTTCCACTAGTGCATTAAGCTCCCTGTTTTCAAAGGAACTGGATCAGAGGATCCAGAACAGTTCTGGTTCTTATGCGAAGCAGTGTGGACTGCTAAGAACATTATGGATCAAGATACAAAAAGAGCGCAGCTGGTTACTTCTTTTAGAGACCGCGCTTTGACTTGGTTCATGAAGTTTTCCAGCACTCAGAACCATGTCTTGGCTGATATAAAAGAAGCAATGATAAAGTAATTTAAGAAGCCGAAATCATAGTCGTAGTGTATCACTGAGCTAAAGGAAATCCAGCAGAGGCGAGGAGAATTAGTGTGGGACTTTGACCAGAGGTTCAAAGTTCTGCTAGATCAAGTCAGTTTCACCATTGGACTAGTGCAGAATAAGGAATGGTTCATTGCAGCTTTGTTACCGCACATCAAGACTCCACTCATGCAACAAAAGGTTGCGGATCAGTAGGAGGCTTTGGAAATCGCTATGAAGCTTGAAACAGCCCCTGTCGAAGATAATTTTGGTATCGCTCAAATACAAGCGCAGTTGGCAGCGATGGTTATGGAGCTTCGCGATATGAAAAAAGGGAAAGCTAGTCGTGAAGAGGTTTGGTGTACACGATGTCAGACAGAGGGTCACGAAAAGGAACAGTGTCCTGTGGTAAGAAATTTCCTGAATTCTGGTGCACCAAACCCGTTCAACCCTAGTGTTCTATATTGTGAGATCTATAGGACAACTGGCTAGCAATGACCTGAAGACTGATATCTTCTGCAGAGGTATGTGCAAGTCCCTAAGAACCCGTATTTTAAGTTCTATAAGTCAGTGGGACACAACGAAGATGAGTGTCATAGCTTTGACCTCATGAGAGAACGCACTTATGATGCTTATCGGGTACAAAATGATGGCCAAGGCAATGATGGATATGGTTACTATGATAGTACATCAGGTCATGGAGCTTTTGGAGGTCGTGGTCATGGCGGTATGGCTGGCAGAGGACGAGGCCAGGTTGTGTGCTATAAATGTAACCAAGCAGGACATCTAGCTAGAGACTGTCGGAACCCAACTACAACATGTCGATATTGCAGAGCTGTCGACCATGTGATCGAGCAATGTTTGCAGCTGATAGCGAAGATTTAAGAAAGAAACAGTGCCCCTACTCAGAATATTTAGCTGATTGCTGCAGAGCAACGACCTATCCCAGCCATTAATGTGGTTACCAGGAGTGGAGCTACGACGGAAGTGCAGAACAAGGAGAAACAACCTACCGAGGCTTGGGTTCGTAAGGCCCCAGAAAAAATCCCAGCATTTGATGTTGAAAGAGAAAAAGAGAAATTTATGGAAGCCAAGAGAGACTTTATTGACCCCAACACCTCAGTAGTACCTGCGCAACAACCTCATTAGCAGTCGTAGCTGCAAGAAGCTTCGATAGATAAAGTAAGTACACTGCCCTCCTTTTTACAGAGTTGTATGAAGCTCTTGATAAATCAAAATGCTTTAAATGAGTTGCAGAAAGTTATTGCTTCTTGCGAACCTCAGCGAAGTTCTGGTAAGGAAAAAAATGTTCATAGAGTGAGAAGAACTGGTAGGGAAATGAGATTGAATGCTCAGATAGGAGAATATGACATGACTGATGTCATCCTGGACCTAGATTCAGAAGTAAATGTCTTAATTAAGCAGAAATGGGAACAAATGGGAAAACCTACTCTGGAATGGTCCCCTATACAGTTGAGATTAGTCAATCAGCAGAATATTGTGCCCCTAGGAAGACTCCCTAGTATATCAGTAGATATTGATGGAGTCAGTACCTTAGCAGACTTCAAGGTAATTGAAATAATTGATGACAGTAACCCCTATCCAGCACTACTAGGCATTGAATGGGCAATAGATAATGATGCAGTAATCAACCTGAAGAAGAGGCATATGACTTTCGAAGGGAAAGGACTGAGATTCATAGTCCCATTGGATCCTTCTCAAGGAGAGAGGTACACTGAGCCAGTAAGAGATGAAGACCAGGATATTTTGGACGATATCTACAATATCACAGTGAAGGAAGAATATTATGTTGATCCTACTACCGAAGGTATCATGGATTGGCAGTGTGACAGCTCCTGCATGATAGATTCAGATGACGGCCTAGAGAATTGGAAGAATAGACTTTATGAGCTACATGGACATCGATGTGCCAGAATTACCAAGTCTCTCAGATGTCTTGGCTCACAGACAAGAACCCTACCTATTTTTGATGGTTTGACAGACCCAGAAGAGTTTATTGTGCAATTCTTAGAGTAGGTACCAGACTCATAGAAAATGGAGACTCTGTATTCAGCATTCAGAGCCACAGCAGCCAGATGGTGGAATGGTCACAAAAAGTACATTCATAGTTGGGAAGCGTGCCAAAAGTCCCTTTGCCTAAGATTCAGGGACCAACCTCAGGAGGTGCGAAGCAGGTTTAATGGTAAGACTAGTCCTCAGGGACATTTGGAGCAATGCTACGAGGCATGGAAGCATGTACCTCATGAAGAATGGGTACATAGGTTTGTGCACACCCTAGAACCTATAGCAAAGAACTGGTATGCGAAGGTCGAGCTTCGCCACAGTACTGTAAGTTGGGATTGTCTTGTTGATAGTTTTGTGCTGACATTTTCTATTAATGAGGTTTCTCCTTCTTTGGATGCAGCTGTTAGGTTGATCCATACTAAAGTATTTGATTATCAAGAAATAGTAGAATACCAACCTGATTGGAAGGAACAAGAAGCCAATGCAGTAGAATGTTATAACCTCGCAATTGACGAGGATGATGATCCGCGCAACATTAACATTCCTAAGTCAGAAGGACATCGTGAAGTACATGGACCAGTAGTTGAAGCACCTGAAGTGACTCAGCCCCTGAAGACGCAGACTGTAAACATTGGGTTAGAAGAAAACCCTAAGTATGCTACCATTGGAGATTATTGGGATGACGAAATGGTAAGCAAGGTGACCCAACTTCTCCATGAATATTAGGACCTATTTTCGATGAATTTCTTAGAGATGAAAAGTATCCTTGGTGATATAGGAGTGATAAAGATCCCTTTGAAACCTGATGTGAAGCATGTGAAACAACGCCCTTATAGGTTGAACCATAAGTATAAGGAAAAAGTACGAATGTAGCTGGATAAGATGCTGGCTGCAGGAATCATTGAACCTGTTGAAGAGTCCGAATGGGTCAGTCCTATGGTGGTGCAAGAAAAGAAGACTAGGGGAGAAATCAGAATCTGTGTTGATCTGAGGAAGCTAAATGATGCATGTTTGCATGATCCTTTCCCCACTCCCTTTACAGATGAAGTTCTAGACAATGTTGGAGGTCAAGAAGTATACTCTTTTACTGATGGATTTTCAGGTTACCATCAGATTAGAATTTCCCCAGAATATCGACATAAGACAACCTTCGCTACATAAATGGGATCCTTCCAGTATATAGTTATGCCCTTTGGGTTGAAGAATTCACTTGCCATGTTTTCTAGAGTAGTCATATCTGCTTTTAAGGAATTCATACATAAATTCTTAGAATTTTATTTTGATGATTGGATTATCTTCGAGTTATTAAAGGACCACATAGCTAGTTTAAGACTTATGCTGGACAAATGTAGATAGCATCAGATTTCCTTGAAATTGAAAAAGTGTATCTTCTGTGCCCCTTTTGGAATTATGCTAGGTCACATTGTATGTAATCAAGGATTGATGATGGATCATGCAAAGATAGCCATTATTGTGAACCTGCCACCTTCGAAGTCTGTTAAACAACTACACACTACGCTTGGTCATACTGGATATTACAGGAAATTCATTAAAGGATATGCTCAGATAACAGCCCCTATGGAGAAGCAGTTGAAGAAAGATATTAGGTTTGAATGGACACCTGAGTGTCAAGCAAGCTTGGATATTTTGAAGGAAAAGATGGTAACTGCCCCTATCTTAGTATTCCCTAACTGGAATAAGCATTTTCATGTGCATGTCGATGCATCCTCCATTGCTCTGGGTATAGTATTGGCTCAGTCAGGTGAAGGTAATATTGATCACCCTATTTCTTTTGCAAGTAGAAAACTGTCAATAGCAGAGAAAAATTATACTACTACAGAACGAGAAGGTTTAGCTATGGTTTATGCATTGCAGAAGTTTCGACATTATCTGTTAGGATCTCATTTTAAGATGTTCACTGACCACTCTGCTTTGAAGCATTTGGTTAACAAGCCCGTGCTAGGTGGAAGGATATGCAGATGGTTGATCCCGTTTCAGGAATATGACTTTGAGATCATAGTCAAACCTGGAAGACTAAACCTAGGTCCTGAACACTTGTCGAGACTTGAGTCAGGAGAAGAGCCCATTAGTCTGGATGAAGGTCTTCCTGATGCCCAGTTGTTTGCCATCCAGATGGTTGATGATTATTTCTAGGATATTGTTTAGTATTTGTCTACAGGTTTTGCACCCACTAAAATGACAACGCAGTAGAAGAAACAGCTGGTAGTTAGAGTTGCCGACTTTACCTTAATAGCAAGACAGCTATATAAGATGGGACCAGATGAAATACTACGCAGATGTGTCCTGGTGCATGAAAAGCCATTAATTTTTTCTGAGGCACATTCTAGAGTAGCAGGAGGTCATTACGCAGGAAAAGCTACAGCACAAAATATTCTGACAGTCAGGTTGTGGTGGCCCACAATTCATAAGGATGCAAGAGAGTACTGCCACAGCTACGACATCTGTCAGAGGACAAGCAAACCATCCAGGAGGGATGATATGCCTCTAGTTCCGTAGGTAACTTTACAAGCCTTTGACAAGTGGGCTATTGATTTTGTTGGACCTATCAACCCCCCTGCAAAGAAATCTGAAGCAAGATACATTATTACAGCAACTGACTACCTTACTCGTTGGGCCAAAGCGCAACCAGTCAAGACCTGTAGTGCTACGATAGCTGTGAATTTCATCTTCGATAACATCTTGTCAAGATTTGGGTGTCCTAGAATTGTTATGAGTGATCAAGGATCACATTTCTTAAATAAGACTATTGAAGTATTGACTGAAGAATTTCAAGTATATCATCAGAAGAGTATTTCCTATCATCCTCAAGCAAATGGAACTGTCGAAGCCTTTAACAAGATCCTTGAACATGCTCTGACAAAGGTTTGCAATGCTAACAGAAATGATTGGGATCTTAGAATTCCAGCAGTACTATGGGCTTATAGAACCACCTGCAAGAAGTTGGCAGGCCATACACCTTGTAGGTTGGTTTATGGATAAGAAGCAGTCATGCCCATGGAGTACATTGTTCCTAGCCTAAGAATATCTACTTTCACAGAGATGGATGACCCATATATGATGAAAGAAAGGACGGCAATGATACTAGAACTTGAAGAGGACAGATTCATTGCAGGGTTCCAGCAACAAGTACAGAAAGCTAGATAAAAAGCATGGCATGATAGACACATTAAGAAGAAGCAGTTCTAGAATGGTGATCTTGTGCTTTTATATGATAGTAAATTCATGAAATTCTCGGGGAAGTTCAAGACACATTGGAAAGGACCATACATAGTACAGAGAGTTACCGATGGTGGCGCAGTCCAGTTAGCTAAATTCAATGGAGAAATTTTACCTTCCATGGTGAATGGAAGTAGGTTAAAGAAGTATAGGGACAAATCGGGACCCCTTAATCAGAAGTAATAGCAAGAAGGACAGTCTAAGTACCAAGAATATTTGGAATTGGGTACTAGACTATAATGAAGCTGTTCTCAAAGCTACAAAGTGTTGAATATTGTCAAAGTCTGAAGGTTGAAGTTTGCTTGCCGTGTAGATCAGGATGGGTCGAAGGTGAATATTATGTCGAGGGTAATCATTGAGGCAAAGCTGAAGATAGTAGTTGTGTCGAAGAAGAAAGGTGTGTCGCAGCCTAAAATGTGACTGGCGGGACAAACTTGACTTGGAGGCATCGGCACGTGAACTGCCTATTATGATGAGATTTTGGGAAAATCTAGCGTCATGTGGACCGGATTTACTGACGTTCCATCAGATTTGGTGTCATTAATGCACCATGATGACAGATTTTGTTACGGGATTCTATAAGAAGCTACACCGGCCTCCGAATCCTGCATTGTGCACTTCTTTGAGTTTACAGTTAGCACCATGTCGAATGATCGTGAAGTCCAGGAATTGTTACAAGAGTTCATGGAGAGAGATCTGCAGAACCTTATGAGCAAACCTCCTTGCGAGGAGGCGTCTCCAGCACCAAAGCAGCCAATGCAGATATGATCAACCAGAAATAAATTTAAGGCAGAAGTTCACTCTAGGTGGAACGAAGAAAGGCACAACCCCTCAGGAAAGACTCAGGAGGATCCCGAAGAATGGAGGCATGCTGTTTGTCTTATGCAAAAGTACAGTGGCATGTAAACACAGGGGCACCGCCTATTAAGGACCCAAAGTTGTGAATGGTCAAATGTTTGAAAGGACATGAACGGGAGGTAGTTTGAAGGATGGGGTCGCTGATAGAAGGCCCAATGACCCCCATGACCACCATAAATATGACGGAGGCAGACAGCAGCATAAGAGATGGTTGTATTCTACTAAGGATGAAAGGATCAAGGATCAAGCAAGCCGCGGCCGTGGTAGCAGTAGCAGAAGGGACGATGATGCAGCTATAGCAAGCCATTTTCTGTCTTCGCCAACAAGGTTCTCCCACTAGATGAGCAGCTGAGTGTCCCACGACGGGACACTGGTGAGTCTTAGGGTCCTGTTGGGGCACGCACCTTAACGGTCCCTAATTTTGGTAACTCCGCAGGTTTTGTGGGAGTTTGAAGCGGATTTGTGACTCAAATTAGTCTTAGGGGTTTCGGGGTTAAGTAAAAGCCTTCTTTTTGTAATAAACCCATGGTTTAAGTCCAGGGTTTAGGGATCGGGGTGCCCATGGTTTAAGCCCATGGTTTTGTAATAAGTGTACTATAAATAAGCACTCTTGTAAAGAAGTCAGTTTAGGCTTTTGATGTAAGATGAATTAATGTGAAGCTAAGGCTTATTTGTAAGAAAGGTTAAGTCCCAGCTGTGTGCGTGGACGACCTCTGTAGCTGTGTGCACAGAGGGTTTTTGGGTGATTAAGAAGATCTGCAGCTGTGTGCGTAGAGGCCTACAGCTGTGTGTGCGGCTTTGAGGACTTGAAGGGATCTGCAGCTGAGTGCGCAGATCAGAACTATGGTTTTTGTAAAGAGTTGAATAAAACACAGTTCTGTGGATGTAGCCACTAAAATGAGGGTGAACCACGTTATATCGTGTGTTGTGGTTTTGTTGTGTTGTTGTTATGTTCTTTTATGCATTGATAAATATATAACTGATAAGTAAGATCACTTCAAAATACTAACTTCGCTGTGAATTCCCAGTAAAGGGTTAAGCAAGGCACTATTTTTTTATCTAATCACGGAGATAAATAAGTAATATCAAAGCTTTGTATTTAATGATTAACATTTGTTAGAAGCTAAAGGTACAATAATATCCCTCTTCTGCTTGCAGAAACCTGATTCTGCGGCACCCCATAGCTGTTTCGGGTGAGACTGCAACCTGTTCGCAGGTTGTTGCCAAAAGGGCCAACACTATGGGTCTTTTGTTGGTGCGAAGTTAATGGTATAAAACCCGGGTCTGCCCTATAGCCCAACATTCACAATCAGTGCATGATTTTAATAGGCTCCATGGATCAAGTTTTCCTAGTCGAGGAAGAACATCTGAAGAACTTGCAAGAGAGGTTGCAAAAGGGAGAAGAAAGCATATCCAAGCTCGAAGCTGTTAGTGATGAAGACCTCAAGATTTGTATTATACAAGCATCCTGCCACAAAATCTTGTTGGAAGAATCTTTGATTCAGAGTAAACCCAAGGTGAAGAAAATTGACCATCAGTTGTCAAAGAATGAGGTGGCAGTTCATGTATTGGAACCTACAGAATACTAGATCATCAGTGAGCAAGAACAAGCTTGGAGCATTTTTGTCAAGACACCAACTGGGATCCTTTAGTTTTTTTTTATTCACAAACCAAGGATTATTTAATATTTTGTATTTATTCCTTTCTAAGTGCATGCACTAAAGGATGAAATTTTGTAAAGGAAGAGGCAAGGAAGCCAAAAAGGTTGGGGGGGGGGGCTCAGGAGTCATTTTGTTTTTGTATAAGTAGAGGTAAAGACTCATGTGTGAAGGGGATTTTCCATGCTATATTTTTTGTGAATTTTATTGTAAGAATAACTACTTCCTTTTATAATAAAGAAAGCCATATTTTCTGTTGGCGAAGGAGCTATGAAATTTTAAATGCATGTTGTAGATTGGTTGAATGTCGAATTATTTCTGTTTCAGCTTATTCTATGAACTGTGAGATTGTTCTGACTTATGAATTACTTCCATGTTATGAACGATTTCCTATTATTTTTATGAAACTTATGTAGTATATTGAGTAATGAATGTTTCAATAAACAATGAGCTATCTCTATGTTCATCTTTCTACGTTTATTCATGTATTCTAAATTATGAACAGCTATCTGTAATATTCTTTATGCATGTTTTACAATATATTACTCATCATTAAATATAATCTTTCTCCCTAGGGATAGGTTAGATAGAATTATCTAGCTTAGCATAGTTGTTATTTGTTTGTGATTCAGAAGCAAAAGGATTAATAAGATGAGAGGTAAGAACCTGCACATCATGTTGTGAACTCTTTGTTGTCTCTATCGACTACACTTAGATTAGGAACTTGCATATCATATATAAAATAAAACAAAAAATATACTTAAACGGTGGACCGGGACGCAACCGGTAAAGAAAGATTAAATCATTACTTAACCTACGGTAGAAGGACCGTAACCCGGATGGATTCCCCATATTAAAAAATAACGAGCTAATTCTGAATGTTTATTGGAGAGAATCCCTACTGTTGTTACCTGGGATTTTCCAGGCCTCAATAGTTTTGGTGCTAGAAGGAGGGTTGTCAGTGCATGGCTGGCTGAGGAAATTTGTTTTCTCGGGAACACTCCACTGGTGACAGTTCTAAAACGAGTTTCCCTAAAATACCTAGTCCTGAATAAAAAGTCACAAAGTATCTCTATTCCGTTGATAACGAGGTGGTTGATGATTTAAGGAGAATCATAAGGGCATATGCAAAGAAGATTAGGGGATTTACTATTATTTATGCCTTTCCTAGAAGATAAGTTCGTAAGAAAGACCGTCCTTACCATGAGGATTCAGTGTTAGTGGAAGAATTTGAAGAGCTGGTAGAAACAACCTTGCAAGAAATTGTGCAACCTCTAAATCAGTTACGACCAGAATCTCGTCACTACTCACCTTTTCGAACCCCTTTCCAATATCCACCTCCATCTCCACCTAGAATCATGGAAAATGTGAATGCAAATCAGCCTCCCCCACCACCTACTTGGAGGGATAGATCCCCTCTTAACCTTACTCCTCCATTACATGCCATGCCTCAAAATTTTGATAAGTCATTGCCCATGTTTGAACCAAATGAAGGAATTTTTGTGGATGATCATTTGCAAAGTTTTTACCTAGCTTTGGAAGGTTTACAAGCAGCTGAGCATGAAGACGTAGTCTATAGATTTTTCCCAAACACTCTCAAGGGTAAAGCAACCTCATGGTATTTTTCCCTACAGGAAAACTCAATCCCAAATTGGAACACCTTTGAGAGATTGTTTAGAAACAAGTATGGAACCTAGAGAACTACTGCTGCTTTAATGAAAGAATTGATTGCCCTCAGAAAGGAGAAGAAATAAAGGGTGCATAATTTCACTCAGAGGTTTGCTGCCCTCTAAATAAATTTGATGCAGCTGAGAAAGTGGAATCCAAATTGCAGAGTATAGACCAATATCCTGCACAATCAAAAGAAAAAGATTTTGGAAATATAAATCCTTTGTTGTTAACTAAGCCTAAAGATGACCGGTCACAGGAATTAGATGGTGTGATCAAAATGGTGCAGAAACTTTCAAATAAAATAATTGACATGGAAAAAGAGAAGGAGGCCAAGAAGCAATTCAAACCTTATTACAAAAAGAGAGACGACAGTGGTCCATCCAAACCTCCCTCTCATAGTCCCTCTGCTATGAACTTAACTAAAGTGGGGATGGAAAATTTCTATACATTCCATCAGTACCCTCATTCTGAAAGAAACTACCCATAATGGATAAATTCTATGACTTTAGTGATGAATCATTTTCTAGATTCCAAGTTAACAGAAACTGTGGATGGAGGAGAGAAAGATCATAAACCAACAGAGATGAAAGAAAAAGATACTATGGCTTTATGGGATTTTGCACCCCTATTTAGTATAGAGGATGAAGGATTCACTGAGGAAGAGAAAATATCATAAACAAATGTTACAACAATGAGTCAAGGCCCATTGAAATAAGATAACACGATAGCGCCCAAAATAAAGAAACTTCAGGAGAACATGAAAAAGATCAGAAATAATACTCAGACCGTTAATATACCAGAGTTTGTCATCACAAGTCAAAATCCCAAGATAGTCAGTATGCCTATGAAGTCTGCAAAAAAAAAATTTGAAAATGTCAAGAAGAATTCCACTGAGCATGAAATGGGATACTGCAGAATAGAAAATATTAAAAATACTAAGGAAAACATCTCTTTTTTTGAAATGTGTAACTTACCCCAACAAAATAAAAATTGTTAAAAGTGCTTGAGACACCAATAACGAAACCCTGGAATGATAACCAATCTGAGGAAGAAATCAGTGAAGCAAGTATAGGGGGGAAGTCTAAATATAGAACACCAACATTCCTACTTACTTTTGAAATTTCCAATTACAATGTGCATAACTATTTGGTAGACTCTGGAGCATCAATGAACATCATCCCGCTCTCAGTCTGCAAGCAGATAAATGGTCAACCCAAGCTGACTGCAGGTCAAGTTGTCCAATTAGGTAGGACTATAGTTAAAGTGGTAGGAGAAATGGAGGATTTTCTAATACATTTGTCAGCATATGAGAGGGTTTTTCAGTATATAGACATTGTGGTAGTAGACATCCCTAACACCTATGGGATGGTGTTGATCTGGGACTGGTTGGAGAAATTAGATGGTTATTTTTCCTCATATTGGTCACATTTGTGGTTTCCCTACAAAGGTTTCCAAAATCAGATAAAGGTGTTGAGGGAGCCTCAGATGAAACACAACGTAACATAGTTGGAGGGGAAGAATGAACCAATTAAATATGTTTTGGGGAACTATTTCCTTGAGCTTGAAATGGGAAATTATCAAGCTGAAGAAGCCAATGACACATTGGATACCCAGCCCGATCTCCTTCAGTTTTCACTGGCTGATAATATTGATTAAAATATAGTAGAGTTAGTCTCAGATGTAGATAGTAGTTATAATTAAGTAGGGGTAGAAAATAAATTTTGGATTCTTTATTTTGATGGTTCCAAAACCTTGGAAGGATCAGGAGCTGGCTTTGTCTTGATGGATCCTGAAAAAAAAAAAAATATTTCCTTTCCTGTAGATTAGAATTTGAGTGCACTAATAATATATCCGAGTATGAAGCATTAGTCCAGGGACTAAAAAAAGCAATGGAGTTAAAAGTAAAAAATCTAAAAGTGTATGGAGATTCTGTAATCATTGTTAAACAAGTCTGAAATAAAATTCATTGCATATCACCACATTTGAATGCTTATAAAAATGAAGTATGGGATTTACTAAAAATCTTTGATGCATTCAATATCAATTCAATTCCTAGGTTAAAGAATGCAGCAACTAACCTGTTAGCTACTTTAGCTGCAAGGATGGTACCAATGAATAATAGATGTTCAATTTAATTGCTTTTTAGTCCTTCCATTCCAGACAATATTACTAATCTGAGGGTGTTTGATGATGATCAACAAATTTTGGAATGTTAAACTAATGATGAAACCTTCAAAGGAGCCATAATAGACGATGAAGAACATCGATCAAACCTCCAGAATGGAAATTTCATTCCTAAAGGCGTCAAAATGTTCGATCTAGACACCAAGTTTATAAAACCAACAAATGTCAAGACACACAGTTCGTCTTTGCAATTCAAGCTGATTAATATAGGGTCAGAGGATGATTCCAAGTATGTGAACCTGGGGAAATGTTGTTCACCCGGGGAAAGGAGAAAATTCATCATCTTGTTCAGATAATACAAAGATGTCTTTGCTTGAACATATGAAGACCTCAAAACCTATGACACCAAAATTATACAACATGTCATTCTAATCAAAGTTGGAGTCAAGCCTTTCCAGCAGCCTCTAAGGAAATGCACCCCAAACTATAACCTCTAATTCAAAGAGAGGTGAAGAATATTGTTGATGCTAATATCATATTCAAGGTTAGACACTCAGAATGGGTTTCAAATATGGTGCTAGTACGAAAGAAGTATGGAGAGATCAGACTTTGTGTTGATTTCAGAAATTTAAACCGTGCATCTGATAAAGACAATTACCCTGTCCCACCCATGGAGAAGATATTACAGATGGTCTCAGGCTTTGAGTTGTTTTCTCTATTAGATGGATTCTCAGGCTACAACCAAGTGTTTGTAGCAGAAGAAGATAGACTAAATACCACTTTCAGAACCAAGTGGGAGACTTTTGCATATAGAAGAATGCCCTTTGGACTCATTAACGCTGGAGAAACTTTCCAAAGGGCTATGGATATAGCTTTATGTGGTCTGATTAGTCGTAGTGTAGTGGTTTATTTGGATGATGTCACTATATTTTCTAAGAAAAGAGAAGAATATGTGTTTCATTTAAAACAGATTTTTGAACATTGTAGAAAGTATGGCATTTCTTTAAACCCAAAGAAATGTGCGTTTGTTGTTACAGAAGGAAAGCTATTGGGTCACGTAATTTCAAAGAAGGGGATATCGATAGAACTAGAGAGGATTAAAGCAATATAACAGATACCTTTACCCCATCATAAAAAGGGCATGCAGTCTTTTATGGGGACAATAAATTTTGTGCGAAGATTTGTTCCTGACTTTGCTCAAATAGTCAAACCTTTGCAGCAAATGGTCAAGCAAAGTGTCCAATTCAAGTGGACTGATTTAGAGAAGGGTGCATTTAACAAGATCAAAAAATCAATAGCTCATGAACCATCCCTTAAAAGTCCCAACTTTGAGAAAATACTTCATCTTGTACACTTTTGCTTCAAACAATTCATTAGCAGCAGTGCTTACACAAAAAGAAGGTGAGATGAGTACCCCATATCATTTATGAGCACTAGCCTACAAGGGGATGAATTGAATTACCCCATAGTTGATAAGAAATATTATGTATTCTTTAATGCGGTGAAGCAATTCAGACCATATATAGTGAATAACCGTACCAAAGTGATAGTTCCACACCCGGCAGTCCGATCTCTTTTCATACAAAAAGAGTTAGTAGAAAGAAGAGGTAACTGGGTAATAGCCTTACAAGAATGTGATTTAGAATTCAAACCAGCAACCATAGTCAAAGGGCAAGGGATTTGCAAATTGATGACTGAGAGTCAAGACAATGAAGATAACGATTGGAAGAATGAGGCTGAGTTGCACATGGTTGATGTATGTCCTTTATTTACAGCTCCAGAATCTTGGTACAGAAACCTGGTCCATTATGTTCAACAAGGATACTTGCCTGAACACTGGAATTCCAACAAGAGGAGAGCATTAAGCCTAAATTCATCCTCATATCATATTACTGATGGAGTTCTATTTAGAAAAAACTATGATGGAGTTTTTCTCAGATGCTTGGAACAAGAAGATGCAGCTAAGGTTGTTGTAGACTTACATGATGGCCCTGCTAGAGGTCATTTCTCAGGAGATACTACTTCACATAAGATTTTGAGGGTTGGTTATTATTGGTCGAGTATATTCAAGGATTCTCATGCTTATGTTAGGAAATGTGATACTTGTGAAAGAAGTGGTGGAAGACAAACAAAGGTAACATGACCATTAAATCTGGTTATTATTTCTGAGAAATTCGAGAAATGGGGGATTGATATTATAGGAGAGATCAATCCAAATTCTTCATTGCGGCACAAGTACATCCTGACAGCAACAGACTACTTCACCAAATGGGTAGAATCCATCCCATTGTGGAAAGTGAATGAATATGTAGTTATGGCCTTCTTGCAAGATCATATTATGACTAGGTTTGGGGTTCTAATTTCCCTGGTTTTTTGTAATGCTTCTTATTTTTCATCTATTAGACTAATTGCATTTGCAAATGAGAAAGGGATTAAGTTACATTATTTTGCTAACTACTATCCATAAGGTAATGGTCTAGAAGAATCTACAAATAAAAATCTCATTAGGATTTTGAAGAAAACAGTCATAAAAAATCAAAGGAGTTGGCACATAGCTCTTCCTAATGCATTCTGGGCTAACTGAGTCACACCCAAGAATTACTTAGGTGTGTCACCCTATACTCTAGTCTACAGGAAATAAGCCATCTTGCCTCCCAATATTTTGTTTCCTTCCTCTCAACTAGCTCAAGCCTCTACTGGAACTGAAAATGAGGTCATGTAGATTCAAATCAATACTCTGCTAAAGATGGAAGAGTCTAGATCCAATTCGAAAGAAAGGTTTAAGCACCAATAGGAAATCATGAAAAGAAGGTTCGATAAGCACAAAGATGGAAAGAGGGAATTTGAAGTAGGTGACTTCATTCTTAAATGGGATCACCCACATGATGAGAAGGGAAAACACACTAAATTTCAACGATTATGGATAGGCCCTTTTCAAATTGAAGAGAAGTTAGGCCCCTCAACCTATAAATTACAAGATTTACAGGGGTGGGAAGAGAACTTTCCAGTCAATGGTTTAGTTCTCAAACCGTATTTTTCTTAATGCTATTTAGTTTTCTTTGTACATAAATATTTTTTGTTTCAGTTGTGTTTTCCTTAGTTTAATTCTGCTTTATTTACACTTTGATTTCTTATAGTCTGATTTCTTGCAGTTTGTTTGCTTCAATTTATGTCTTCAATAAACGAACAAAACCTTTGGCATTGGAGTTCATTAGAGTTCTAAATAGAATGAAAATCTTTTGACTGAAGGACTGCTTGCTATTTGCACATATAGCATGATTAAAGATCCTTTAAGATTGGTATATTATCTTAATAGATTGTGAACACATTGAAGTCCTGTTTAATCCCTGTAAAATCACTAAGGTCAAAAAAGTCCAAAATACTATTTGGAGGCTCCATCCACTTCACACTAAAGTCTGTCCTAGGAAGCTAATAGAAAAAGACCCATGGAAAGGAAGCAGGGTGAACAGTTGTATGGTATTTAAATAATCCCATGCCACAAATGAAATCCAAAAGGCCAAAAGAGTCAAATCTCCCAGAAAGAAAGCATACATCAAAATACATACTAAATAAAATTAGTTGGATAAGGTTGCTCAAAGGTTCTTCTCCGTCTGTGAGCTGAAAGAAAAATATATCTCACACAAAAGGAATTTATGGATGGAAGAACCTAAATCAAATTTCAAATGAAGAAATAAATCCGGGAATACTCGAAAGGGAAAAAGTCCAAAATCATCAAAAGAATGCAAAAGGCATGGGAATGAGGAACAAACGAATATATATATTCATACCCTATTACAATATTGTGATGTCTAAGTTGGAAGCAGTCTGAAAGCAGAAGGAAAATGAACTTCATATCATTGGCCTCAAAAGAGTTGTCGAGACTTTGAAATCCCGGTTCCCCTATCCTATTGGACCATGATCAATGTTAAAGTTTATAAATCTTGCACTCTAGAAAAATATGGGCATCTTAAAGAAATCTAGTAAAGTTTGTTTTAACAAGATACTTTAAAGCAGTCTTTGTTCAAAAGTCAGTTGTCTAAAGATATGTTTCCACAAGATAGTCACCAATTGTTGTTGTTGCAACTATCATCACAAATGGTTTTGACTTTTTAGGGCCCCCATACTCTTTTTAGTTTGTTAGAAAAGCTTTGAAATTCTATCTTGACCTCACAATATTTGTTTAATGACTTAAGTTTTTTGCAAAAGAAGATTTATTTTCTTTTACCCGATGTATCGGATGCACTCTTGAAGTTCATCTGACATATCGAAAGCGTAGTGTTGTAGCCACCCGATTCTTTGTTTCTTGTGCTTCTGAAAAGTCTTGCAAAAATATCCCGATACATCGGATGTACCTTGGTCTATGGTATCGGAAAACACTTTTCGATGCTCTCGGTCAATTATCTGAAGTCTTTCTGATGCATCAGGTCATTTTGTTGTTTCTTTTTTCAATGTCCACATGAGATGTTATTGTTCTATCCACCGTTTCGGCTGTTTATTTCTGAGTGTTTCGAGAGCCTAGAGAAGATTTCCTTGCCGATGCTTTGGATGCTTAGTTCGATGCATATCTGATGTCTTCCTGAAAGTGTTTCGGATGCTGGTGCAGGTGGTAGTTGTTTGTCTTACCGATTGGTATTTGAATCCTTTTACCCGTCTTGACAGATTATTTTTTAACCATGTGATCGACGTCGAGCCCGTTCTTTTATTCCATCCGAAGCACTCGCAGTCACTCACAGGATTAGTTCTGATATTATTTTGGCGCTAACAGGGTTCCCAACTAAGGCCTTTTTATTATTCTCACCCTCGTTTAAACCTATTTAAGCTCGTAAGGGGATTTTCCACGGTTATTGTTTCACGGTATTGTTGGCCATTTGGATTCTGCAGAACTGTCAGTCGACTGAGCAAGTTTAGCCAGCAGGGATCACGCTTTTTTCCAGGTCATAACAGTAATCCAGGTAGGATCTCACTCATTACTTGTCATGTTACTTGGTGAGTTTTATAGAACAACTTGGTAGGGTTAGGTTTGGTCTCTTTTCCGCAAAGGGTATTTAAACCTTGCAGTCGATATTATTGTGAAGCATTTCTCTTATTTGGTTAGATAGGGCTAGAATTTCTTTTACCTACCCTAGTCATTGTTTTCCCAGACCTTGCCATGAAAACTTCCCTGACAGTCGTTGGTAGAAGGAGGGCAGTGGGCAGACGAGTGTTTCGTCGTCTACACCACTCCCTCATTTCATTAATAAGAGTGTGGTGAGTTTGCAGCCGTTGGCCAGTTGAAATAGGCATTTTTGTGAAATACCATGGGAGGGATTTCCATTTCAGGTGAAAACCCTGGTTATCCATGAGGTTTTTCCTCCCGGGCATATTCGAGGTTTTCCTTTATCGACGGCAAGGTTGACATCGATATGCTCAGAAAGAAGTGTTACCATGGTGAGATCCTAAGGACCACTGCAGCAGAGTACCTGCCTGTGACCCTTTTCCAGTACTCCCTTAGAAATTTTAAATCCTTTTGTGTGTTTTCCTTTTCAAGAGAGCACGTTCAGGTTAGACAGGGGAATTTATTCATTATGCATTATGATGATACAGTAAATAAATTTTTGGTTAAAATCGGTTTTTTGTTTAGTGTAGAATTTATCAAATTGTAGTTATATGATTGGAATAGATTAAATCTAACATGTTGTTGTGTGATAAAAATAGTCTCATCATTCATATAGCAACAAGCCTCAGAAACAGAAGAAGAAGGCATAAGCTACGGACGAAGATCCAGAGATAGAGATCATAACCCGAGTTGAAGTTATACATGAAGATACCAAAGCTATCATGGGCATCGAACCTGAGTACAAGTGGGGGTAAATATATTGAATGATCACCAATCAAAGCGTCCCTAATGCAATATTGGAATATTTACCCATATATGCCAATATCAAGAGGTCAGCAATCATGAAGGTTGCCACATGTCAAGAACTTTTTCCATGTTTAGATGTAATAGGTTGGATCCTCCCGAGGGCTGATGTAACAAAAATGGTTTTGTCTAATACTGAAGGACATGGTTATGCTTCTTATATCCTAGCTTATGTAGCTATGTCCTATAATCTCCCAACACCCAAGACCTATCTAACTGAAGGATGGTTAAAAGACCTTAATCTAGATGTTTTGGACAATTTCAAAAGAATGATGGTTCCTAGAAAGAATTTTCATACAAGGCCTTCTGGGGAATATGAAACTATGAAACTTCGCACTCCATATAGATTGATAGCATTGATGTTGAACAAGATATTTGGAAGAGAAAATGGAAATAATTTCAAACTGAGCTGGGTACCCATAATCTACTTTGTGGAAACTCAAGGCACCATTTTCAACTGGGATAATGTAGTGTCTAACAGTTTGTTTTCATGCATGAGTGCAGCACTGGGAGGATTCTCACAAAAGAAATCAGAGTTCTATATGAGCTCATTTTGGATCGATTATATTTTGTGCACATATTCGTTCCTAGCTCTGAAGTGCCAATGGGATAAGGCCAAGTCTGTTGTATATGATGCATATCAGTTGTTGCGGCCACACAAATATTTCAATTACTATAAGAGTATTTGTGAAGACTTCATAATTCCACTATATAGATTAATATTCCTTGCTGAGTGTGATTGCATGTCTGAAGAAACCTTGAATATTGTATAGGATAATGGTCATTATTACCTGACAGAGGAAGACCTATATCTGAGGATGTTTGGTGGAATGAGGGCCCCTTATCTTTTTCCAAAATACGCTACAGATTATGTAGTGAGGCAAATATACATTGATGGGGTTGGTAATTTCGTATTTGAATACAAGAAGGTTGTATACCCCCCAATCTCATTTTATATAGGAAGTTATAGGTTATCCAAAGTGAAGAGTGCACCAAAGTTTGTAAAAGAGTTAGAGTACTTTCTCTTTGGAGAGATAAGTTTTTGTAGAAATGATTCTGAGCATAAGGTTGGTAATTATTGTGCTACAGCAGGAGTACATTTTGAGTACACCAAATACTAGGATAAAGATAAATAAATATTCCAAAATGCATGCAATATTACATCTTTGAGCAAAAGATAGCGACCGTAAGTGGAAAGGGAAAAGCTATTGAGTAGAAAAAGAAACAAGAGCAGGAAGTAGCTAAGAAAATACAAGAGGAGGCACTCAGACTATCAGAAGAAGTAGAATGATCGTTAGCACAATAAGATGCTGAGAAAAGAAGAGGCAAAGAAGAGGACGAGAAAAGGTTAGCAGAAGAAGAAGCTGTGAAAAAAGAATCAAGAAGAAGAAACTCAGAAAAGGAAAGAAGAGGATGAGAGGTTGAGACTGGAAGCATCTGACAAAGAAAGAGAACATGCAGAGAAAGCAGGTGAAGAGCTTCAAAAAAAGGAGCAGGAGGAACAAGATCGTGGAAATGTGGAGCAAACTCAGTCTTATGATGATTGATGGGATCCTCTGTCCCATCTAGCAGCACAACATAATAAAATCCAGCTTTGACATTAGGGATCTAACTAATCCCTTTTATCCCATCCCAAGAGCAGGAGGTGGCCAATTTAAATACCATTTTTTATGACAAGAATAAGAAAAGAATTGCCATGAGAACTGAGAAGAAAGTGGAAATCAGGGAAAAGCAGGGAGTCATGGTGACTAAGAAAACAATTGTACACAGGACTAACAAGGATCCCAGACTTATGGAAAGTGAAGTTGTAGCCTCAGCCCTTTCTAATGAAGATAATTTTGATAAAATTATGACTGATCTAGAACAATATAAGAAAAATATTGCTCAAATGAAGGAAACTCTAAAAAGGGAAAGAGGTGAAGGTCAGAGTCTGAAGAGGAAGCATGAAGATACTCTCAGTGAGATTGAGAATTCAAAAGAAGCATGCCAAATTTTACAATCTAACAAGTATTCTCTAGTATTATCAGTGAACATCATTGAAGGAGAGAAGAAACACCTCAAGAAACAAGTTGTGGAAGCAGTACAGAAAGGAGATACAACGAGAAAAAGAGTAGAGGAGCTGGAATCTCGAAACCTTTTACTTAGAGAACAAATGAAAGTGTCCAAGGAGAAACAAATGGACATCACTCCATTCCATAATCAAGCCTCGATGCTACAAAAAGAGGTAAATCAGGTTTTGTTGAGTCTTGCAAGGGAGATGTATAGATTTAAACAAATTGAGGTCATATTGAAAGAGCTAGAACTCAGCTCATCAAAATTCCATAAAAGATTATCGGATGTGGTAGATCTTGTAAAAAATCAGTTAGCATGGATGGGAAACCATTCAACCTTTCCAGCTAATATGCCTCATAAATCTACAAGAGGTCTTAAGATGGAGGTAGCCATACTGAATTTTGGGTGTATAAAAACGGTCAGATTAAATGCAACCATTGAGAAAACTATTGAAAAGTGTGTTGAATTTACAAAGGCATACATCTAGTTCACAATCAGTGCATGATTTTAACAAGCTCCCTAGATCAAGTTTTCCCACTCAGGGAAGAACATCTGAAGAACTTGCAAGAGAGGCTGCAAAAGGGAGAAGAAATCATATCCAAGCTTGAAGAAGTTAGTGAGGAAGACATCAAGATTTGGATTATACAAGCGTCAGGCCACAAAATATTCTTGGAAGAATATTTGAGTCAGATTACACCCAACGTGAAGGAAATCGAGTCTCAGTTGTCAAAGCATGAGGTGGCAGTTTGTGTATTGGAACCTGTGGAATACCAGATCATCAGTGAATAAGCACAAGCTTGGAGCATTTTTTTCAAGAGACAAACTGGGCCCCCTTAGTTTTGTGTTATTTGTGGAAATTGAACTAGGTGATAGATTAATTTTACTCACAACAATTAACAATTGATCATGCAAAATCACTCACAAAGAGACTGAAAATTGGAGCTGAACACTAAACTGTATTAAATCAGTGTACAATATCCAACCCTGTAAAATAATAGGTTGCTGAATAAATAACATACATCAGGGATTCGAATGCATGAGGAGCAATTCAAATCTAGCATAAAGCAGGCTTACTAAAAATAAGCAAATCCCCCATAGGTGTAAAAAGTTGATCCCAAATCTGTCATGGAGCTCACGAATTGGAAAAATGGCTTAGGCAAGCTAAAGAGTGGTGGAATGGCAGCTCATACATGCTTTTTCATGGAGAAAAGAGAGGAGGATGTGTAGGACAAAAAACTAGTCAACCTCACCTAGTCTAGCTTTTCCTTTTGCCTTAAAACACTGAAAAAGCAGGGAATAAAGAAAAAAAAGTAGAAGGACGCCTAGGAGGCCAGGAATAAAGAAAAATTGATTCCTTTAGCTCTCCCATGCACTACATGAGTCAAATAATTCAAGTTTGACCATTATAGATAGGCAAATGACAACTTGCACAAGGTGGGACACATGAACTAGGCTAATAAGACAAAAATAATGAAATTAATGTCTAAGTTGTTAAACTATGGGTTGATTATTCTAACACCCCCCCTTAAGCCGGACTTATGAGTAATATATCAGAAAATTATAGGGCCTAGCAACAAGGCTTAGTCACCCTTTACATACTGCATGTCCATTTAAACAAGGAAAGAGGCAAAACCAACTTGGGAAAATCCTCCCTTAAACATGGACTGTAAAACAAAATTGTAGAATCTTGTCTTCACTCATGCTTGCACAGCATGATCAGTAATCCCCAGTAGTTATTTGAGATTGCTGAAGGTCTTCTCACAAAATGCTTTGGTGAAGATATCAGCTACTTGTTCTGAAGATGAGCAGAAGAGTAGGTGAATGGTGCCATCATGCACAAGTTCTCTGATGTAGTGCATATGGATCTCAACGTGTCTGGTTCTCTACTTCTGAATTGGATCTTTGCAAATTCGAATGGTACTTTGGTTATCATAGTAGATGGTATTTGAGTACTCTGGTTCGAAGCCACACTTTCCAAGTAAACCCTGCAACCATAAACATTGAGTTGCTGCATTAACAACTCCTCTGTACTCTGCTTCTGTAGATGAGAGTGCAATGGCACTCTGTTTCTTACTTGACCAGCTGATTGGCCCTTCTGCAAGAATGAACACATATCCTGAAGTGGACTTTCTATCTGTGCTATCACCTTCCCAATCACTGTCAGTAAATCCAATCAAATCAAGATCAGATTTTGCTTTATAGAAGATCCCATGTGTCCTTGTTCCCTAAACAAAGTTAAGGATCCTTTTGGCTGCTTTCCAATGGATCTCGTGAGGTGATCCATGTATCTATAAGCCACACTTACTGCATAACAAATATCAGTTCTAGTATGTGTCAGATACGACAAACATCCAATCAATTGCCTATACAGTGTATTGTTTACCATAGGTGAAGAATCAGCTTCTTCCAGCTTCACTCCTGAAACGAAAGGAGTTTTGCTTGCTTTGCAATCCTTCATTCTGAATTTTTTCAGCAAGTACAAGTCATATTTGGACTGGTGCACCTTGATTCCACCTTTGGTTTGAGCAATCTCAAGCCCCAAAAATTGACTTAAGAGCCCCAAATCTGTCATGGAGAAGGCTTGGTTCATAGCTCCTTTTAAGGAACCAATCTCAGCCTTTGAGCTTCCTGTAATGAGGACGTCATCAACATATAATAAAATTATCATTAATGAACCATTAAATAACTTCAAATAGACATTTGGATCTGATTTGCACCGAACAAAATTCAGTGATAGCAAGAAGCTATCGATCTTGGCATACCAAGCCCTGGGGGATTGCTTTAGCCCATACAATGACTTTCTCAACCTGCACACAAGAGAAGGGTTAGTAGAAAAACCTTGAGGCTGCTGCATATATATCTCTTCAGTGATATCTCCATTTATGAAGGAACATTTTATATCCATGTGATGTACCTCCCATTGCCTTGAGGCTGCAATGGCTAGAGCTAGCCTGATGGAATCCATCTTTGCCACTGGGGCAAAAGTCTCATTGTAATCTATGCCATGAACCTGTGAGTAGCCCTTGGCTACCAATATATCCTTGTACTTCAGTGGTGAACCATCAGCAGCAAATTTTGTCTTATAGACCCACTTAGATTGGACTAACTTTCTTCCTGGAGGAAGATCCACTAGCTCCCATGTGTTGCTCTTCTGGAGTGAGATGAACTCCTCCTTCATGGGTGTTTTCCATCTTGGATCTCCTACTACTTCTTCATATGTTTGAGGATCAGACTCCACCATCAAATAGCATTTTTCAGCAAAAATAGGATCCTTCATGCATAGACCACTCTCGAATTGAGATCTAGTCCTCCTTGGGTCATTGGGATCCCCAGCTAGCTCTCCTGCTGCATGTAGTGTCTTGGCTGCCCATTCTGGCCTTGTAGGGCTGTTAGGGTCTATAATAAACTCATATACATCAGACAAATCAGAATCATCATGTTCAACAAACTCTTTACTTACTTCTTGAGGTTCAGGTGGTGAAGAGGCTTCACCAACTTCCACTGCTGCAAGGGGTTCTTCTTCAAACTGAACACACCTTTCAATGAAGGCTTTGTTTGTGCTCAAATTTATCAACTTGTACCCTTTTGAATCTTCAGAGTATCCAACAAAAATACACTCTTGGCTTTGGGGCCGCAAAGCCTTCCTCTTCTCTGTCAGGATTCTAGCCCAAGCCTTTGAGCCAAAAATCCTGAAATGGGTCACATCTGGCTTATTCCCACTCCATGCTTTGAAGGGATTCATACCATCAATATGTTTGTGAGGCACCCTATTCTGGATATAGGCTGCATAGTTGATAGCTTCGGCCCAGTACTTTGGTGGCAAATTTTTGGCCTCCATCATGCATGTTGCCATCTCCTTCAGTGATCTGTTCTTCCTCTCAGCAACACCATTTTGTTGTGGTGTGTAAGGGATAGAATGTTGCATCTGAATACCTGCATCTGCACAATAATTAATAAACTCAGACTTGACATACTCACCACCATTGTCAGATCTGAGGGCCTTGAGTTTCCTTCCAGACTGGTTTTCAACCAAAGCCTTAAAGACTTTGAATAGGCCAAAAACTTCAGACTTGTGTTTCAGGAAGTGAACCCAGCAATACCTAGAAAAGTCATCAATAAAATTCAATGCATATTTGGCCTGACTCATGGACATATGAGGGAATGGGCCAGAAACATCACTGTGGATCAGCTCGAGGGGTGCAGAGGTTCTCTCATGACTAGCTCTCTCAAATTTGTGCTCTGGGTGTTTTCCTAGGATACAACCTTGGCAGACTCCTTTGGAAAATTTTATCTTGGGCAACCCTATGACCATCTCTTTTTCACTAAGATCAAAAAGATACTTTTAATTTAGGTGGCCAAATATTTCATGGAAAACCTTGCTGGCTTCATTAGTATGAATGAGAAGAGTAGAGGGGTTTGAGTAAGGTAGGAAGTGTGAGAACATGTATACCTTTTGAGCATGATTTGCAACTCCTTTTGCAATGACTCTATCACTTGAGATCTCTGTGATCTCAACTTCATCGGGGGAGAATATGACCTTCTTAGGAGACCCAGTGTGGGTCATCTGGTACACTGACAGGAGATTGGAGGCAAGACCAGGCACATACAGCACATTGCTGAACTGACCATGATCAAGATATATCCTTCCTTTGCCCGTACTTTCAGTGAGAGTCATCTCCCAGTACAATAGATGGTCCTTTCGACATGTCCAGTGAGGAGAAGGCCTCCTTAGTCAAAACCATGTGTCTTGAAGCTCCAGAATCAATGATAAAACTGGGTGAGCTTGATGTGACAGCAACTAGAGCATGAAATATCTCTCTCTGTCATCTGAACTTGATCCTCCTTCTCTCTTCTTTGAGCTTTCTGGAAGGGAGATACCATTCTTCTCTAGGAGTTGGGTCAGCATGTCTATCTTCTTTTTCATACAAGAGCTTTCAGAGTGATTGCCCTTATTGTAGTATATGCACTTGTTCATTTCACCTTTGTTCTTCTTCTTTTGGTAATTCTTCTTGGGACCTTATGGATCCTCGGGAGACTGTTTCTTGTCTCTCTTTTTCTCAGGTGGCTTTTTAGCTTTCTTTTTTCCTTTTGAATCCACCTTCGAATCTCCAGCAATCAAAGCTTGATCTTTGAGTGGTTTGATGGTGCCCATCATCACCAACTTATCCTGTTCTTGTGTGAGAGATTCCATGAAATCTGCAAGGCTAGGCATCTTCCAGGTTCGAGCTGTCAGTTTTGTGGCATAGAAGGTCGAACAAACACTGAATAGTCAGGGCCTAGCTTTGAGAGGATGGATAGTACGAGATGATCATCTTTCTTTTCGATCCCACACTGTTTCACCGGCAAAACTAGTGTTTTGAACTTGGAGAAATATAGCTGCAGGGATTCAAAGCTATTTGGACTCAGAGAAATCAGCTCATTTTTTATTTGATGTCCCCTCATCTCATCTGTCTTTCCAAAAATATCAGCAATATTCTCCCATACTTCATTCGGTGATGTCAATCCATCAAGATGGAAAAGGAGGTCTCTAGAAATAATCAAACACAGGAGGCCATAATCCTCATCCCTCCTGTTGTGCCATTTTATCTTCTCTGTAGCTGCATTGGGCTCTACTTCTGTTGCCATAGTCACCCTGTAGAGGCCTTTCGCTCTCAATAGTATCTCCATCTCTACTTTCCATTCAAAGAAATTGAAGGGAGTCAAGATAGTTTTCTGTGATTGATCCATAGCTTAGAAAATCTGTCCCGGCTGTCAGTAGAAGGCTCCTAGTCACTGATGTCGAACCTGCAAAACAATTTTTGAAGGAGAGAAACAATATACAATGGCTCTGATACCATGTGGAAATTGAACCAGGTGATAGATTAATTTTACTCACCACAATTAACAATTGATCATGCAAAATCACTCACAAAGAGACTGAAAATTGCAGCTAAACACTAAACTGAATTAAATCAGTGTACAATAGCCAACCCTATAAAATAATAGGTTTTTGAATAAATAACATACATCAGGGATTCGAATGCATGAGGAGCAATTCGAATCTAGCATGAAGCAGGCTTACTAAAAATAAGCAAATCCCCCATAGGCGTAAAAATTTGATCCCAAATCTGTCATGGAGCTCACGAATTGGAAAAATGGCTTAGGAAAGCTAAAGAGTGGTGGAATGGCAGCTCATACATGCTTTTGCATGGAGAAAAGAGAGGAGGATGTGTAGGACAAAAAACTAGTCAACCTCACCTTGTCTAGCTTTTCCTTTTGCCTTAAAACACTGAAGAAGCGGGGAATAAAGCAGAAAAAGCAGAAGGGTGCCTAGGAAGCCAGGAATAAAGTAGAATTGATTCATTTAGCTCTCCCATGCGCTACATGAGTCAAATAAGGCAAGTTTGACCATTATAGATAGGTAAATGACAACTTGCACAAAATGGGACACATGAACTAGGCTAATAAGACAAAAATAATGAAATTAATGTTGAAGTTGTTAAACTATGGGTTGATTATTCTAACATTATTCTATATTTATTCCTTTCTAAGTGCATGCACTAACATTAGAGGAAATTTGGGGTCTAAAATGGGCCTTATAAGAAAACGTGCCAAAATAAGTTTTTGTGAGTTGGAATTCAAGAACCAATATAATTTCAATAAAATAAGTCAACCATAATGGTTGAATTGACATATTTGTCATTAAAAAAAACTACTTTTTTTGTTCGTATTTTCAACATATCTCATTGTGTTTTTACTCAAATTCCGATCGAGAGAGCTCGTTGGATGCGGAATTTGATTCTGCATCCAACGAGTACCCACACTGCATACTTTTGATGGACCTCGCTACCCCAAAAACAAGAAATACCTGAAAACACGTGATGATGACATCATCATCACATTTTTTCAGGTATTTCTTGTTTTTGTGGTAGAGGGGTCCGTAAAAAGTATGTAGTATGGGTACTCGTTTGATGCAGAATCAAATTCCGCATCCAACAAGCTCTCCCGTTCGAAATTTGAGTAAAAACACAGGGAGATATGTCGAAAATACGAACACAAAAAGTAGTTTTTTTCTTTCTTCCTCCAAAATTAATCAATATTATTTTATTATTTTAACTATTATTTTATTATTTTCCTAAAGAGGCTCATTTTAGACCCCAAAATTCCTCTAATGAGGAAAAAATTTAGTAAAGGAAGAGTCAAGGAAGCCCAAAAGGTTTGGGCGGGAACTCAGGATTCATTTTGTTTTTGTATAAGTAGAGGTAAAGAAGATGTGTGAAGGGTATTTTCCATGCTATGTTTTTTTGTGAAGTTTATTGTAAGAAGAACTACTTCCTTTTATAATAAAGAAAGCCATATTTTCTATTGGAGAAGGAGCTATGAAGTTTCAAATGCATGCTGTAGATTGGTTGAATGTCAAATTATTTATGTTTCAGCTTATTCTACGAACTGTGAGATCGTTCTGACTTATGAATTAATTCCATGTTATGAATTATTTCCTGTTATTTTTATGAAACTTATGCAGTATATTGAGTAATGAATGTTTCAATAAACAATGAGCTATCTCTCTATTTATCTTTCTACGTATATTCATGTATTCTAAATTATAAACAGTTGTATGTAATATTATTTATGCATGTTTTACAGTACATTACTCATCATTAAATATAATCTTGCTCCCTAGGGATAGGTTAGATATAAATAGGTAGCTTTGCATAGTTGTTATTTGTTTGTGATTTAGAAGCAAAAAGGGTAATAAGATGAGAGGTAAGAACCTATGCATCACATTGTGAACTCTTTGTTGTCTCTATCGATTACACTTAGATTAGGCACATGCATATCATATATAAAATAAAACAAAAAATATACTTAAACGATGGACCGGGACGCAACTGGTAAAGTAATCTTAAACCGTTACTTAACCTACGGTAGTCAGACCGTAAACCAGACGGATTCCCCATATCAAACAATAACGAGCTAATTGGGAACGTTTATTGGGGAGAATCTCTACTATTGTTACCTGATATTTTCCAGGCCTCAACAACTTCATAGTGCCATTTTCGACACCGGGTGGATGAATAGGAGCATGATATATCATCACAATGCTCAAATATGTCACCAAGTGGGCAGAGGAAGAAACTGTCAAAACATGTTCAAGTGAGATAGCCACTAAGTTTATATGTGAGAACATCATCACAAGATTTGCTTGTCCACTGACATTAATCAGCGATCATGGGTCCTATTTTGTAAACAAAAAAATTGCCACTTTGACAAAAGAACTAATGATCGAGCATCGGAAAAGAACAACATATCATCCTTAATCTAATGGTGCAATTGAATATTGTTGGCCACTTTTCCTAACTTATGTGACCCAGGTTTTGCACATCCCTTCAACCCAACAAACACCCGAGATATCAGCCTGATAGAGCAAGCCCTGTCGGAAACACCTGCAAAGCAGGTGCAGTATCACCCAAGATATCTCCTCTATGGGTAACCATTGGAACCATGTTTCCATGATTTGTCGAGGGATTATATTCCCTTGGCGTGCGGCCAAGGAGCTCGACCAAGTCATGAGGATGGAGTCATTTATGCCAAACTGTAGCACACACCGCACATATATTTTATTAACTACTAACAGTGTGGCACAAATTCGACCTTAGTACTTTAAACATAAAGGAATATAATATCAAGATAACAGACAGGTGCAATATAACAGATGTGCCACAGTGATTGCGTTGTAAACATGCACTAGTACTCAGAAGCAGCACATAATAACCTATTCATGCATTTGCAATTCTATTGACAGTACGACATTTGTTCATTGCATCATAAACATAAACATAAACAACCATACACATTCAATCATCAACACACAGGAGAGTTCATGTGGAAACCCATCTGCGAAAAACCACAAGGCGCTCTTCATTTGGCATGAGAAATGTATGGTGCCTTCAGCCTGCATTTGACTGCAGACTGTCTTAGATATAGCTTTCTACTCAGACTCTTTCTTTCTCTCATGCTCTCTATCTTATTCATCCTAAATACTACTACCATATACTGATCTGAACACGGCCTGGATCAACTTCTCCAGCATTTGCACCTCTCTAGCAGAGCTTCTCTTCTACTGCACTACCTCCGACTGCATCCTACAAACTTTTGATTAATCTACTGTTGGATACACCAAGAACACAGAGAGGGGGGGTGAATTTGTCTGTGCAGTCTTTATTACTTTTTCAACTTTTTGTAATCAACAACTTATTCAATATTATGCATTATCACATTATCATTATATCATCATCATCACATAGAAAGCACATCAACACAGTACATAATATTTTTACGTGGAAACCCAAGTCCTGGGGGGGGAAACCACATAATCCTTTTTAAAATAGTTTTCTAGAAATAACTGGAAGGAAACAACAACCCCGTTATTACAAAGACTTCAATTTTCTAGCTTCAACTGAAAGGAGGCTACAACCCCCTGATTTATAGGCTATGACCTGAAGGAAGCCACCACTCCCTAGTTTTCTGGCTTCAACAGGAAGGAGGCTATGACCTCCTTTCCTTGCCCCATCCTGCCACCCTGATATGAAGATAGAAATAGCTGAACCACAACCGCACTGATCCTTCAGACCTATTAATCAACACTTGTGCTACACTACACAATATGTACCACACTGCACAACCTGTACCACACTGCACAACAATTGCCACTACTAGCCACTGCTCATTATCTGATCACTACTCATCAACCGATCACTATCCATTGTATCACAATACTCATCAACATGTACAATCAATCTGTACCAATCAATTTTTTTCTCACATCAACTAACTCATTCAATCGAAGTTTGCACACTAAAATCAGTCCACCTAGGTCAAACCAACTGCTCATACAACTCATCCAATCTAAGTCAAACCAACTGCACATAAGGCAACTTGTGCCAAGCTTTCTCAACTGTACCAAGATGGTTGTGTACCTATGCCAAATAAATCATATATTTGTGTTAACCTAATCAAGTTCCTTGACAGTCAACCAACCCTTCTTAGTTGGCCTAGTTCATCAAGTAAAAGAGTCATTTGATCAACCAAGAGACTTTACATACTGTCAACCAAAATTTTTCAAAACACACTCAACTCAATGACACCATAACCAACCTCAATCATAGGTAAGGAATACTTGACAGTTAAACATGATATACTTCAACCAAATAACCTCAACCAATAAGATAAAATACTTAACCAACTATGTCAAACTCAATCAATATCATAAACTCTTAGACACAAAAGGATTTTCCACTCTACTCAAATCAAGTCAACAAATCAAACAAATATCAAGCAAATAATCACTTACAACACTGTGAAAGGTTGTCATTAACAATCCAACTCCACTTAGGTCAAAGACACAATGATAAACAATTGTAAAACTAGTTTTCAAAGAAACTGTTTAGGTTGATCAAATAAATAACTCACATTATCTAATACTTACATGTCAACTTCTCATTCAATACTACACTTATACAACAATCAAGATAATCACCAAGATCTATCTAAGACAATCATCAAGATCTATATCAATATCACATCAAGTTATATGCCAAGAAAACCATCATCATAGCTTCCATAACATATTGAATTACTTTAAAGAGATATACCAATATATAGCCTCACATACTAAGATCAAATATGAACTCTATCCATGAGAGACATGTGCCATTACAAGGGAAACCATGAAGCACGAACCATACCTTATTGAAGATAACAAGATGGAGAAAAAGTATAAAACCCAAAAGAAACTCTATATCATGTCATCACACAGCCCTCATAACAATATTTCCAACGAGCCAAAAAATTTGTAATTCCTATTTCGTATGAGAAAGTTATGCCTATTTTAGTGAAGCTGCCTAGAAATTTTTTTGTCACACAATTTCGCACTTTTCTCCAAAATGTGCAAAATTCGTAACAGAAGTGGAGATAAAAAAATGAAATTCTTGATATTCTATATATATGGGTTGTATAGAAAAAATATTACCTTGAGCCAACATGCAATTCAAAATGACAAATAATTAAATTCTATTTTGTTTAGTCGGCTCACCCAAAAAGGTGGGGATCCCCAACTTCAAAAATTCATATCTCTTCAACCGTAAGGAGCCACGTGACGTGCCACCTACTGTTGGAAATGGAATGACAAGTGATATCTCCCCATGATGGGTTTATTTGCAATCCCATGGTCCAATATCCTTAAAATATTCAATTTGTTCAGGATGTCAAAGACCCCACACATGAGGGTGTGAAAGACCATACCACCAACTACAAGAGTTTCAAAGTCTTCTTCAACATATCAAGGCACGTCCATGGGCTCTACCTCCATCTAAATCCCAATATCCATTAAACCACAAATAGGACCATACATCATCATGGTTCAAGGTCTCCATATCATTAAAAACATATCCAATGGTTCCACTATATATCTTCATCACTATAATAGTACCAACACCCCAAAAGAGGGGTGCAAAGACCTCACCACTAGTTTTCAACACCTTATGGGCTTCATATGCATGATCATAAGGCTACTACATGGCAATGACCATGTAGCATCCAAGGGACATCAAAATATTTATGTGGGTTCAAGACTTAAAATATCAAGGACACCAAGGACCCCATAAGAATGGCTTCCAATATACCACCATCAGTTTGGGTTCCAACACCTAAGTCTCCACATGCAAGGGTATCAATATCTAAGATTGTGGACTCAAGGACCTCACAAGAACTTAACAACCTCAAGACCATCCAATGCAAGAAACGGGATTCATCATCAACACAACAAATAATTTACACACATGAGCCACATCATCCATCCAACAACCAATCAAGAGACTAAGACAAGTACAAGCATAACAAGAAGCACAAATACTAGTAACCAAATATCAACCATGAGTAAGGAACTCGACAATGGACTCAAATGGGACCAAGATACAACTTAGGGGCACTTGAGCAAGTCAATGGGTAACCAGGGCTTTTTTCATTCTTCCAAGGCCTCCAATGGCTTCGATCTTGGGCTTGGAAAGGGTCAAAATGGATCCTCTTGCACAAAACAAAAACAAACTAGACACTAACCCTCAAGGGATCTAAAAGGGGCACCAAGGAATCAATAGTTGGCATCAATGACCATACACTGTTGGAATTAATGACAAATTAATCAACAATCTCCCCCTTTGTCATTGATGACAACACCATAAATCCTCTTCAGAACAATCTCCCCTGTCAACAAAACTTCTCTCCCCCTTTGGCATCAATGGAAAAGGGACTTTCTTTGACCATACTGCTCCCTCTTAGGGAATGCTCCCCCTTAGGAAATTCTCCCCCTGTCATCAACTTCTCTTCTTTTTCAACTTTTCTTCGTCTTTGGATTAATGACAACAAAAACTTCTTTTGGCACTAATTCTTCCCTTATCATTGATGCTTATTTGATGGACTTGTATTTTGTCACACAGATACTTCTGGAACCAACTACTATATGATACTCAAATCTGATAATCAAGTACATATCTCCTTTTACACATTCTTTGTACACTTCATATCACTAGTCAATAGTCTTCAAAATGGCATTGGGTCTTTCCCAATATTTTCATCATTTCTATTTTGATCTACTAACTTTATTCTCCATACTTTGGTATGATGATGGTTGTTCATGTCATTTGATTTAACTTTCTTTCTTCTCCAAACTTTAACCTATCCCTGCACCCTGCAATGTTTTGCGAAATGACCATAATGATAACAATTGTAACACTAAATTGAAAATGTACTTTTATTTATTTCTGGAGTGATTCTTCCATGAGCTCTGCAATGAATGGCTTTGTGACCATAGTTGTAACACTTGTAGCAATGACCATGGAACCTTATAGGATATCTCTGAGCAATAACTTATCTTCATTCTTGCTAATCATGGGATATTCTAAAAATACATGTATTATTGTTAGCCTTTTCTTCTTTTACTATAGATATTTTGCTTTCTTCAATGTTCTTCTCGATCTTCAAATTTGTCTTTAAATGAGTAGTTTTTTTGTCTAGGTCTTCCCTCAAGGAGAGGATCTTGAATTCTTGCTTTTGACAAATTTCTATCTTTTCTTGGAGTTGTCTTGTTAGATATTCTTATATCTTCTTGACTTCTTCTACCTGTTTGTTGAGAGCAAAGATATTGTCCTCCATCTTTCCTTTTGAATTCTGATCATCGTCATGGAATTTTTGTAGTTGACCTTGTAGTATATGATTCTCCTTTCTTAGTTCTGAGAGGCCCTTTTCAAATTCAAAGTTTGTCAGACATACCTTCCGTAACTCTACCTTCAAGGATTTGATTTCAAGTTCTTGTTTTCTTCTTAACTTCTCTTCCAATATTTCTTTAGCCTTATAGGAACTTATCTCATTGTCTTTGTCTTGTAGCTCGCAGATCAATTCTTTTTCCTTATCTTCTAGTAGTCTTTTGAGCTTAAAAATTTCTTCTGAGTACTTTTCAATTTCTGTAGCTGAATTCTCAAGTTTTTCTTTCAAATATTTGGATATGGTTTCTTTGATTCTAGTAGCTTCTTCAATTTGGAGTTTCAGATTAATTATGGTCTGTGTGGCCTTTTCAGATTCTTCTTGATTCTTCTTCTCGGCTTTGTCCAATTGCTCTTTCAATACCTTTCTATTCACATAGATTTTTCACTTCTTGTGAAACATTAGTAATTTCATTGTCTATCATAATATTAGCTAAATTTCTATTACTCATCGGAGAGCAAGGATCTTCATCATAATCTGAAGTGTTGCATTCAATTAATTCAGAATAGCTCTTATTTTCTATACCTGATAAACATATATGTTTAAAATAATTACAAACAAAGTGTTCAAGGAACATACCTTCATACTTACCTGGATCTTGTACTGACTCATCTTATGCTTCGTGTTCTTCATTTAGCTGATTTATTTTGAACGAAAATTCTTTAGCTGAGTTGCACTTTCCAATTTTCTCCTTTTGGAGATCTATCAGATCTTCAAGCATTAATTCCATAACCTCTACTTCCTCTTCTTTATTGGATTAGTATTGCTCTAATTTGAGCCATAGTTCCCTAGCTGAGATGCACTTCCCTTTCTTCTTCTTTTGGATATCTGCTACGCCTTCAAGGATGGCTTCCATAGCCATAGAATTATTTTTCTTTGCTTCTTTCTGAGTTGATGTTTTCATTTTATTTGGAGCTGTATATACTGTAATAACTAAATTCCATACACCAACTGCCTCAAGATAAGCCTGCATTCTCATTTTCCAGATCAAGTAATAATTTGACTCACATGACAATGGTACTCCATTCACCGAGAACCCCATGGTGTGTTAAATATCTCCTTCACGCTGATAAGGATTTCTGTGAAGGACCCACTCTGATACCATAACCAACCTCAATCACAGTTAAGGGATACTTGATAGTTAAACATGATATAATTCAACCAAATAACCTCAACCAATAAGATAAAAGACTTAACCAACTATGTGAAACTCAATCAATATCATAAAATATTAGACACAAAAGGATTTTCCACTCTACTCAAATCAAGTCAACAAATCAAACAAATATCAAGCAAATAATCACTTACAACAGTGTCAAAGGTTTTCATTAACAATCCAACTCCACTTAGGTCAAAGACACAATGATCAACACTTGTAAAACTAGTTTTCAAAGAAAACGTTTAGGTTGATCAAATAAATAACTCACAATATCTAATACTTACATGTTAACTTCTCATTCAATACTACACTTATACGACAATCAAGATAATCACCAAGATCTATCCAAGATAATCATGAATATCTATATCAATATCATATCAAGGTATATGCCAAGAAAACCATCACCATAGCTTCCATAACATATTGAATGAATTTAAAGAGATATACCAATATGTAGCCTCACATATTTAAGATCAAAGATGAACTCTATCCATGAGAGACATGTGCCATTACAAGAGAAACCATGAAGCACGAACCATACCTTATTGAAGATAACAAGATGGAGAAAAAGTATAAAACCCAAAAGAAACTCTATATCCTATCATCACACAACGTTTGTAACAAGCTTTCCAATGAGCCAAAAAAATTGTAATTCTAATTTTGTATGAGAAAGTTATGCCTATTTTATTGAAGATGGCCATAAATTTTTCTGTCACACAATTTCACACTTTTATCCAAAATGTGCGAAATTCGTAAGAGAAGTGGTGATGAAAAAATGAAATGCTTGATATTTTATTTATATGGGTTGTAGAGAAAAAATATTACCTTGAGCCTGTTGGGGCCTGGAAATTCGCAGGTGGCAACAGTAAAGGATTCTCCCCAATCAGCGTTCCCAACTAGCCCGCTGACTGTTTGGTATAGGGAATCCGTCCGGTTTACGGTCCGGCTACCGTAGGTCAAAGTAACAACAAGGGTTTACCGGTTGCGGCCCGGTCCACCGGAATTTGTATTTTGACTTAATGTATGCAATGCATATGCCTACCTCAATCATGCAGGGTGATAAAGATGCCAGGAACTACACAATGTGCTGCGCAGGTTCTTACCTCTCGTCTTAGGTTCTCGAACATCTAAACCACAGGAAGTAAAACAACTAACAATCTAAACACCTAACTATCTATCCCGGGGGAGTCAGAAAATGATTATTAGTGAGTAATGCATTATCTCCATGCATAATAAACCAAATGACAGATAGCTGATATCTATGTTTACAACACATGAACAAGAAAATATTCTAACAATCAGATAGCTAACTGTTATATGAAAAACAGGCATTACTCTGAGTGAATTTTCCACTGAATAAATCAGAAACCATTCAACAAGACATAGGTCACAGAGTTAGAACGATCTCACGATTTATGGACATAAGCTGAAAAATAAAGTAGTTCATCTTTTTGCCATCCATTGCATAACATTTGGAAACTTCACAGCTCTTTCTCCAACAGGCAAACTAAAATCTTTATTGCAAAAGGAAATAGTTCTTTTTACAATAGGTCCTCCAGTGTCCCTGGAAAAAAGCCCTTTCTTTGTCTATCTTCCCTAGTTTTATACAAAAACAGAATTGGTTGGGTTTCCCAAAGTGACCTTTGGGCTCCCCAACGTTTCAATTCCTTATAACCTTTTACAAAATATTAAATTATACAAAAAGTTGACCGATCCTTCTCATGAGGGGGGTCCCGCTTGGTACTCCAAGAATTTTATCCATGCTGCTGCTTCAGCAGCGAGACCCTCAAACGAGTTGGGTTCCAGGAACTGAATGCTCAACTCGAATTTGTCAGCTTGGTTCCGAATGGCTTCAACTCTGGCCGTGTTCAAACGTACCTTCTCCTCCAAGAGCTGTATACTAATGGCTGTGTGTCCTATTCCATTTCTGAGGATTGGTTCATCAATAGCTCTGATGCATTGCACTTTGGCCTCTTCATCTTGTTGCCTTTTCTGCAACATTTCTGCAAATGCATCATGAGTTGGGAACTCGTGTAGTCTCTGTTCAGCTTCTGCCTGACAACGGTTGTATGTGACCAGGGCTCTCCTGAAGAATTCTACGCATGCTCCCTTCGTTTTCTTGACATTCTTCTGGAAGTCTTCTGCAGTGTTGACGGCGAATTCTATCAGGTCATGGTCCCTTTTCAAATCTTGTTTATCCTTGACTACTAGCTCAGTTGGGACTTCCTTGTCATCCTCCACCCTGGTTATCCTTGAAGTCAGTACTTCAAGGATGTCTTGCGACCTGTCCACAAAATAAGAAGCGGTGTTTAAGATTTCATCCAGTCTGCGATCAATCTGGAGGACCTGACATCTTTCCTCCTCTAGAGCAGTTTGCAGGTACAACACCTTAGCTTTCTGAGCCAAGATGTGTTCTTTAACCGGTTGCAAATCGACCTGCTGCGCCTTTGCTGCTTCTAGCTGCTTTTCCAGCTCCTTAACGCGCGAGGTATTGGATTCATATATGATACTTTGCTGCTCCTTCAGGTCATCTATCTTCACCCTCAGCTGCTCCTTTTCATCCTTTAACTCTTGTATTTCCTGTTGTGCTTTTCCCAGGGCTTCTTGTGTTGTTTCTTTCGCTTGTGCTTCTTGCTGAATGGCATGGATTTTGCTCTTTGTGGCCTCCATTTCCTTAAGCACCTGCTCATATTTTATTTTCAATCTATTTCCGTCCTCTTTTTCCCTTCTCAGTGTGTCCTTGAGCTGAGCGGAGGTTTTCTTGGATGATTCTATCTCGATCATCATTCGGTCTATGTTATCCTCCGTAGCATGTATCGCTGCCTTCCCAGCCCTTATGACAAACCTTGGATCTTTATCTGTCCCGACCATCACGGCTTTATCTATTATCATTGTACTGGTCATTGCTCCAGCCTCTACCTTTCTCTCAGTTCTCCTCATAATCCTTTTGGTAGCCCTGTCATAGTATACTGTGCTGAAATCAAGGACTTCTTCCCCTTTTTTCTGTGCAAAGGGTACTAACTGCAGCGTGGGGGTTGTAGGAGTGAGAGTAGTGGGCATTTGAAGGGTTTGAACCTCAGGGATTTCCTCACCCTGGCTCTGCTCTATTTGTGATCCAGCAGCCATTTGTTGTGTCAACTCTGTCTTCTCTGCTTCCTGTTCCCGAAGCTCTTCGTCCAGCTTTCTCTAGGCTTCCTCAGCTGCCTGCTTAGCAGCTTCCTCTGCTTCCCGGGCTGTTTCGCTTACTTGTTCAGCATCTTCCTGGGCAGCTTTCCTCTTTTCTTCTTCTCCTTTCTGGAGCCATTTTGTAGCCTCCTCTTCTAGCCTCTGGGCCTCTTCTCTTATCCTTTGGGCTGCTTCTTCAGCCTGAGCCTGCTCAACCTTCTCTTGTTTAGATCCTTTTCCACCCTTGGTGGAGTGCTTCGGTTTGAACCTCTTACTGAGTGCTGTCATGTTCGGGGCTCTTCTCAAAACAGATTCATCATTGTCGAAATGGTGGGTGTACTCATAAAAAACCTTGTGCTTTCTGCAATGCTCAGCCATTCTATCATGAGTGTCATTTCGCCTGAAAGTCATCTCCCCAAAATGGAACTTCCCTAGTTCCTCTATAAATTTGGGAGCTTGTTTTACATTGGAGAAACTGCAGCTGCCTAACTTAAATGGTAAGGGTGGATAGACAACCTTCTTTTTCCGAAATAAGAAATGACCAACTCCATCAATAAAAACCTGTCTAACAGCCTCCTTATGGATTATGTAATCTGTTGCATACTTGGGCAGCAGATAAGGTGTCCTTGATCCACCAAACATTCTAAGATACATCCCATTCTCTGTCAAGAAATAATCACCATATTCCTCTATTACCTGCATAGCTTCTTCAGACATGCAGTCACATTCCTTTCGGAAGATAAGAGTGTGCAGAGGCATAATAAAATGCTCACAGATTTCTCGATAATAACTATGGTATTGATGAGCCCCCATTAGCTTGTAGGCTGCATATACGGTCATTCTATCCCTGTCCCAAACACATTTGAGCCCGGGGAAGGGTTTGCGGCATAGTATGCATTCAATCAGGATCGAGCTCATATAAAACTCGAATTTTTTCTGTTCTACTCCTCCTTTTGCTGCGGCTATACAAGAAGATAGACTACTAGATACCAGGCTGGACCAGTTGAAGATGGTCCCTTCTGTGGCCACATAGAAAATTAGGGGTACCCATTCGAATTTGAATAATCTGCCATTAGCCCTCCCGAAGATCCTATTCAACATTAGAGCTATGAATCTGTAAGGGGCTCTAAGGCTGGCTGTGTCATAATCTTCAGTAGCTCTATGCCTATAGAGCTTCCCTGGTAATAGCATTCTCTTCATGGTTTCTATCAAATCCATCCTGAGATTGTCTAACCATTCATTGGACAAGAGAACTTGAGGTTCAGGCAGGTGGTAAGCTAAGGCCACATATCCAGGGCTAAAGGAAGCATAGCCCTGACCTTCAACATTACAGATAAGCATTGAGCCATGGTTGGTATGTGGTAGAACCCATCTCATCACCTCCTGGAATGGAAACAGCTCAGGCCTGGTGGCAATATTCATAATGGCTTACTTTTCTATATTTGCGTAAATTGGTTCTTCCTCCAGGCCCATATCTGGGACTTCCCTACGAGAAATCAGCCTGTATATGTCTCCCCACTTATACTCAGGTTCAACCCCCGTGACACACTGGGTGTCCTCATAAATATACTCAGTTGGTAGGACGGCCTCTATTGCTGTTTGTTCTTCTACCACAGGGGCCTTCTTTTTCTGTCTTCTGGACATTTTAAAATCCTCCTACAATGTAACATCATGATATTAAGCAATTCAAATTTGTGAATATTAGGAAGCAGTTTATTCTTTCTCTATTGTCTATATGACTGTAATGATATCGGATATAAGCTCTTCAAGTTAAAGAATTTGAACTAGTCATGCAATCTTTTGGGCTGTGCTATTATTTTATATCAGTGTGTAAGTAAGAAAGCAAATCTCACATGCATGCACAACCAATCTATATACTGACTATCTGAAACTATCAGCACAAAGACTCAGACTATTTCTGCAATATAATGAGCTATAGTACTAAAATGAATTTACTCATTAACCGGTCCACATCAAACCTACATTATTTCTCACAATGCCCTTTTTACCAATGAAACGATATGCAATGCTAGTGCAAAACGCAAGGCGTGACTATATTTCAAACTTATACAAAGCTTCAGCAAAGATAAACAAAAATGGCAATGCCGTTTGAGGACATGATAATTACATCAGTGCTACCATAAACCACGGGCACCCCTGGAATCATTTCACACAGGGCGCTTTCACCGGCACCCCCGTTCATTCTACCCTCAAAAAGTAAAAAAAAAACAACAGCGGTGCAGCCCTAGGGTTTCTCACGGTGGAAGACGATGAACAATGCAGCGCAGGCGTAGGTAATGGTTCGAAAAAAAGGGAAAACGCATAAGGGGAACGACCAACCGGGCATCTCCATGAAAAATTCGCGGAAACCCCTCCGAAGTATCGACAGACCCCATCATGACAAACACCAGACCGGGTGCAGGCGGCATAACGGCCGCCTGCACCTTGTCTTCCTCCACTAGTTCAAGGAGAAACAAAACGGCTGCGGGTAATACGAGGGTTCTATAAAGACAAAAACTCCCCCTTTCTAACCGCAGTAGCTATCCAGCCCCAAAATAATAGAAGATAAAACGTGGGCTCTTAAAGAAAGGAAAAAACTCTCTCCTCTCTAGACGCGACGGCAGTCGAAACAGATAGGTTAAACGCGGGCTTTTAAAAGCAAAGGCACCCTCCTACTAACCGCAAAGGGCTATCTAACCGGGGACCCTAGAGAAGAAAGACGGACGTAAACCATAAGGGAGACGGCTATGACAAACTCAGCTACGGGAGAAAAACTCGTCGTGCGAGCACAAAGGGCTTATAGGGACCTAAACATAGTCACCCCCACCAAATCCAACACTATCTAGCGCAAAACCTGAAAAACACTAGGCAAAGCGGTTACGATCCTACCTGGCAGGGGTTTGAAGCTGCTGTGGCAACAATGGCGGAGCTTCCAATCGACAGCTGGCGGAAGGTACAGGCACGACGCTCCACCGGATTCGCAAAGTTGACAGCGTTGACAGCTTGGGCGCAACAAAACAACAATAAAAAACCAAACACACGCCCCCCGTATATATAAAAACATCACACGTGCGACAGGTCAACTCAGTCGAAGCAGACACGAAAGTTATGTCGAGCGACTAAAGCTCAGACCTCTCCGCAATGGCAGACCATCCTCACTACTCCATCACCCGCAACGCACACAAACAAATGGGTCGAGCGAACGATAATTCATGGTCGGGCGGCGGCATATACATTGGTCGGGTGACCACGAGTTCAGCCACCCCCGCAACGGTGGATGCAACGGGGCAGTAACACCCTGCAGGGCTCCGATACACACAGGTTGGAAGCATACTAAGACTTTGAAATTCCCAACGATCCGCAATAGCAGAGACAAAAGTTTTTATCCCCCTCCGACGTGGAAAGAAAACAACGTCCGCAACCTAAAGGAAAAGTCCACTACCCACAACGGCGGAATGAAAACACCAACCCCCGCGTCACTCGGCGCGAAAAAGACAACCGATAATCGGAACTTCCGCGCAATGTCAGTCACGATAAAGGCCAAGAAGACCTGAAAGACACCCGCAACGGTGGCACGACAAAGCTGATCGAGAGCTTGTAAGCACCTGCTATAGCGGCGCGCCAAAAGGAAATGAAGAGCTGGACAACGCCCGCAATGGCGGGCTCGTCAATGAGCTAACCTCCGATACATTAAAGCTTTGTAACGAAGGTTTTAAAAGCCTTTGCAAAACAGCAGGAGCTCAATTTAAGATGAAAATTAAGGCATGAAATGAGGAAAACCAAGTGATTTGTAGCGACCAAAATGTCTGGGAGACGCTTTTAAATCCAAAGGCCAAAATCAATAGGTTGAAAACAAGGGAAAAAATCTGACTAATTCAAAGTAAAGGAGGGTCCCAAAATTTTTTAGAATTTTGGGCAAATGTTGCAGCTGCAACAATTGGCGACTACCTGGTGAAATCCAGATCTCTGGATTAACTTTCTTTCTAGGCTTGAAACTGCATGAATTAAAACTGAAATCTTCTAGCCATCTGCATTCCTAAGCCAATCTGGTTATGCATCAAATTCATTATAAGAAGCCTCTACTTTCGGGAAAGGGTAACACCAGCAGTGTTTCAGGTCTGAATAAATATTTAGAGGCCAAATAAATGAGGTTCATTTACCTGCCCTTCGAGGTTTATAGCTTTGACACCACAGGATTGTGACAGAAAGTGAACAGTGTTACCCTTTTGTTCCTCATTCCCATGCCATTTTGTACTTTTGTGTTTTCTGAACTTTAGTTCTTTTGATATGAGTCCTTCTGTGGGCCTTTCTTACTGAATTTTAATTCAGGATCCTCTATCCCATAGTGTCCTTTTGTGTGAATGATATGTTTCATATTTTAATTCATGGACGGAGAGGATCTTGTGGCCATTTGGTACTTTATGCTTTGAGATTTATGCTTTTTTGGAGCTTTGCTCTAATATGTCTTGTTTCTTTTGGAAGAAGTGACTCTTAAGAGCTTTTAGCCTTTTTCTTATTCATGGAATGGGATCATTTATATATGATAAACTGTCTCACTCTGCTTCCTCTCCGTGGGTCTAGTGCTGTCACCCCTTTGGGTTTTTAAGATGTAAGCTGAATGGAGCCTCTAAATAGTACTTCAGACCTTTTTTACTTCTGAGTTATTTACAGGGATTAAGTAAGACTTCAAATGAATGCACTGCCAGTTAGGAATACAACTACTAAAAGACATTCTATACTTTAAAACACAGTCCTTTTGCTCAGGATTTTGGTTAATACAGAAACCTGACGTTTCCATTGCATCCAAAAGTTTGCCTCTTATTCAAAAGCAAAAGAAAACTAGCAAAACCATAAGAAAAGAGCAGCATAACAAGCAATTAGAGAAAGAAAACATTAAAGCATTGATATCAGAAAATAGTATCAGAAACAAACAATTTATTTATGTACAAAAGAAAACATCAAACAAAAATTTTGCCCATTCCTAAAAATTTCAAAATTAAAGAACTAGGAATGAGCTAGATTTCAGGCCTGAATTGTCTAACCATGGTCCAACTGCGCAGTTATTGAGATGGAACCCATATCTAAAATTCTGCAATCATTTCTTTCAGCTTGAGGAAGCTGAAGGAGCTCAGGCTGAGTGTTCATCACAGGACTGGCCTTTGATGGATGGTGTTCTAGCTTAAGCTCAGTAAGATAGTTTCCCAGGACAGAATCAGCAAATTCGTTTCCTTCTCCTATTTTAGTGACGTTATGCTTCATGAAAGGCTCTCTTAAAATCTTAATCAAGTTTGGGCTGCCTTTCTGAGGTAACCACAGGTGAGACCAATCTGAAGCAAAGTACCCATTGAGCCATTAGAGGAAATTTCAACTCAAAATGGGCCTTTTAACTTTTATTCAAATTCCATGTCATCGTGTGCTAGCCAATGAAATTTCTTTAAATTTGAAATACCGTATAGGTCTTAAATACTTTTTTAATATAAATTTGGGAATAGGTATCATAAAAAAAACTACTTTTTTTGTTTGTATTTTTGACATATCTCCCTATGTTTTTACTCAAATTTCGATTGGGAGAGCTCGTTGGATGCAGAATTAAATTCCGCATCCAACGAGTACCCACTCGACATACTTTTGATGGACCTCACTACCCCAAAAACAAGAAATACCTGAATAAACGGAATGATGATGTCATCATTCCATTTTTTCAGGTATTTCTTGTTTTTGGGGTAGCGGGGTCCGTCAAAAGTATGCCGAGTCGGTATTCGTTGGATGCAGAATTTAATTCCACATCCAACAAACTCTCCAAATCGAAATTTGAGTAAAAACACGAGGAGATATGTCAAAAATACAAACAAAAAAGTAGTTTTTTTTCTTTTCTTCCTCCAAAATTAATAAATATTATTTTACTATTTTAACTATTATTTTATTAGTTCATTTTAGCAGGCCCATTTTGAGTTGAAATTTCCTCTAATGCTTGATGTCCAGTCTCGGTTTAGAATCATCCCATAACCATCAAGAATGTCTGCTACTATGATGTCAATGTAATGGCATATCCTTTTGTTTGCAGACAGCTGAATCATCACGTTCTCCATCTCTCCTACTACCTTGACACTAGTTTTTTCAAGTTGAGTGACATCCCAAAGAGTAGGCTTTATCTGTCCATTGAGTTTTTTGCAAACTATCAGAGGCATAACATTCATGGACGATCCAGAATCTACCAAACAATTATGGACCTTATGATTGAGGATTTCAAGGGTCACAAGGAAAGGTGGGGGCTGGTTTTCTTTGTCTTAATCAATTCAATCTTTTCTTCCATAGGTTGGTTTGTTGTGGGCAACTCCTCTTTCAAATCGCCAGCTTTGCTTTCTTCATCATCTTCTACCGGTTTGGTAAATTTAATGGGTGGATCTGTGTCCTGTTTGCCATGAATATCTGTAAACAAGTCATCTTTAGCCTTTATATCGGTCTGCCTTTCGCTTTTCCCCTGCAAATCTTGACCTTTTGACATTATTACATTATTCTTAATGGCCAAGTTTTCATCTTTTGTGGTTGTAATTGTATGCTGAGGTTGGAGAGTGTTTTCTTCAGTGTTAAACAGTGAAACTCCATTCCATGAAAACATAGTGTCATCCTCTTTCTTTACTATGGTCTGTTTCTTCTTTCCTTCCTCACCACTGTGCTTGGTCAATTCTGGATTCAACAATTTATTCATCACTATTGTCATTGAATGTAGCCATTGAGGACACTTCTTCTCCGAATGAGGTTGTTGATGAAAGGTACAGAAATTATCTCCTCCTATTTCTGTTATGTTTATTGATGCCACATTTGGTGGTGGGACCTGCCATTGATTATTATCTTCTTTCTTTGGATAGTATGGTTTATTGGTTTTCTGAACATCCCTTTCTTTTTCCAATTCTACAACTCGGTTGGACAGCTTCTGAAGCACTTTCATCATCTCCTGATAATCATGTGGTTGGCCTTCTCTAGATTTCGACAGCAATGAGAATTTTTTTACAGTGGTCTTTTCTTCAAGCAAGTCAGGATAATCCTCTATACTCTCACTTTCAGCCTCTACTCTCTCAGCCTATTGATAGGTTTCTGCCAACGTTGGCTTGATTTTCATTTTAGCAAACATGGCCAACTCAGGACCTAGAGCTGAGTTATAGTACTCAATCAAGACTTTATCTGAGGTCTTGTCATCCTGAGGGAAGTTTTTTAAGTATAATGAAAATCTTTGTGTGAAACTACGTACCTTTTCACTCTTTTATTTTCTTAATAGACCAAGACCCTTCATTAATGTTGCATGCGTCTTCTGAGTGGTATATTTACTCCTAAAAACCTTCTCAAAGGTATCCCAATTAGGAATAGAGTTTGCAGGTAGCCCAAAGTATGAGGAAAAAGTCTGCACACTACATCTTCATGTTCTCCAGCCCTTAGCCCTTCTAACGTTAGGTAAAAGCTTTGAAGGTGATCATCTACAGCAATGTAGTTCGCAGGGTCAAACTTAGGTAAAATCTTGTCAAAGGCTTGAGGCAAGTTGTGCAAAGGGGGAGTTAAGTTCAGAGGTGACCTAGCCCTCCATGTTGGCAAAGGGTTAGGTTGATTACCAGCCATGAGCAAAGGTGAACGAGAAACACTAGGAAAACAATCTGTCAAGGATAGGACTGGAAACTCCAACTTTGAGTCAGGATGCACTTTTAAAACATCTACTGATAGGATAGTCTCGGGAAACGAATTCCACGGCCAGCCTTTACTGGCGACCCTCCTTCTAGCGCCAAAACTGTTGGGGCCTGGAAATTCGCAGGCGGCAATAGTAAAGGATTCTCCCCAATCAGCGTTCCCAACTATCCCGCTGACTGTTTGGTATAGGGAATCCCTCCGGTTTACGGTACGGATACCATAGGTCAAAGTAACAACAAGGGTTTACCGGTTGCGGCCCGGTCCACCGGAATTTGTATTTTGACTTAATGTATGCAATGCATATGCCTACCTCAATCATGCAGGGTGATAAAGATGCCAAGAACTACACAATGTACTGCGCAGGTTCTTACCTCTCGTCTTTGGTTCTCGAACATCTAAACCACAAGGAAGTAAAACAACTAACAATCTAAACACCTAACTATCTATCCCCGGGGAGCCAGAAAATGATTATTAGTGAGTAATGCATTATCTCCATGTATAATAAACCAAATGACAGATAGCTGATATCTACGTTTACAACACATGAACAAGAAAATATTCTAACAATCAGATAGCTAACTGTTATATGAAAAACAGGCATTACTCTGAGTGAATTTTCCACTAAATAAATCAGACACCATTCAACAAGACATAGGTCACAGAGTTAGAACGATCTCATGATTTATGGACATAAGCTGAAAAATAAAGTAGTTCATCTTTCTGCCATCCATTGCATAACATTTGGAAACTTCACAGCTCTTTCTCCAATAGGAAAACTAAAATCTTTATTGCAAAAGGAAATAGTTCTTTTTACAATAGGTCCTCCAGTGTCCCTGGAAAAAATCCCTTTCTTTGTCTATCTTCCCTATTTTTATACAAAAACAGAATTGGTTGGGTTGCCCAAAGTGACCTTTGGGCTCCCCAACGTTTCAATTCCTTATAATATTTTACAAAATATTAAATTATACAAAAAGTTGACCGATCCTTCTCATGAGGGGGGTCCCGCTTGGTCCTCCAACAATTTTCTCCATGCTGCTGCTTCAGCAGCGAGACCCTCAAACGAGTTGGGTTCCAGGAACTGAATGCTCAGCTCGAATTTGTCAGCTTGGTTCCGAATGGCTTCAAATCTGGCCGTGTTCAAACGTACCTGCTCCTCCAAGAGCTGTATACTAATGGCTGTGTGGCCTATTCCATTTCTGAGGATTGGTTCATCAATAGCTATGATGCATTGCACTTTGGCCTCTTCATCTTGTTGCCTTTTCTGCAACATTTCTGCAAATGCATCATGAGTTGGGAACTCGTTTAGTCTCTGTTCAGCTTCTGCCTGACAACGGTTGTATGTGACCAGGGCTCTCCTGAAGAATTCTGCGCATGCTCCCTTCGTTTTCTTGACATTCTTCTGGAAGTCTTCTGCAGTGTTGACGGAGAATTCTATCAGGTCATGGTCCCTTTTCAAAGCTTGTTTATCCTTGAATACTAGCTCAGTTGGGACTTCCTTGTCATCCTCCACCCTGGTTATCCTTGAATTCAGTACTTCAAGGATGTCTCACGACCTGTCCACAAAATAAGAAGCGGTGTTTAAGATTTCATCCAGTTTGCCATCAATCTGGAGGACCTGACATCTTTCCTCCTCTAGAGCAGTTTGCAGGTATAGCACCTTAGCTTTCTAAGCCAAGATGTGTTCCTTAACCGGTTGCAAATCGACCTACTGCGCCTTTGCTGCTTCCAGCTGCTTTTCCAGCTCCTTAACGCACGAGGTATTGGATTCATATATGATACTTTGCTGCTCCTTCAGGTCATCTATCTTCACCCTCAGCTGCTCCTTTTCATCCTTTAACTCTTGGATTTCGTATTGTGATTTTCCCAGGGCTTCTTGTGTTGTTTCTTTCGCTTGTGCTTCTTGCTGAATGGCATGGATTTTTCTCTTTGTGGCCTCCATTTCCTTAAGCACCTGCTCATATTTTCTTTTCAATCTATTTCCGTCCTCTTTTTCCCTTCTCATGGTGTCCTTAAGCTGAGCGGAGGTTTTCTTGGATGATTCTATCTCGATCATCATTCGGTCTATGTTATCCTCCGTAGCATGTATTGCTGCCTTCCCAGCCCTTATGACAAACCTTGGATCTTTATCTGTGCCGACCATCACGGCTTTATCTATTATCATTGTACTGGTCATTGCTCCAGCCTCTACCTTTCTCTCAGTTCTCCTCATAATCCTTTTGGTAGCCATGTCATAGTATACTGTGCTGAAATCAGGGACTTCTTCCCCTTTTTTCTGTGCAAAGGGTACTAACTGCAGCGTGGGGGTTGTAGGAGTGAGAGTAGTGGGCATTTGAAGGGTTTGAACCTCATCGATTTCATCACCCTGGCTCTGCTCTGTTTGTGATCCAGCAGCCAGTTGTTGTGTCAACTCTGTCTTCTCTGCTTCCTGTTCCCAAAGCTCTTCGTCCAGCTTTCTCTGGGCTTCCTCAGCTGCCTGCTTAGTAGCTTCCTCTGCTTCCCGGGTTGTTTCCCTTACTTGTTCAGCTGCTTCCTGGGCAGCTTTCCTCTTTTCTTCTTCTCCTTTCTGGAGCCATTCTGCAGCCTCCTCTTCTAGCCTCTGGGCCTCTTCTCTGATCCTTTGGGCTGCTTCTTCAGCCTGAGCCTACTCAACCTTCTCTTGTTCAGATCCTTTTCCACCCTTGGTGGAGTGCTTCGGTTTGAACCTCTTAATGACTGCTGTCATGTTCGGGGCTCTTCTGAAAACAGATTCATCATTGTCGAAATGGTGGGTGTACTCATAAAAAACCTTGTGCTTTCTGCAATGCTCAGCCATTCTATCATGCGTGTCATTTTTCCTGAAAGTCATCTCCCCAAAATGGAACTTCCCTAGTTCCTCTATAAATTCGGGAGCTTGTTTTACATTGGCGAAACTGCAGCTGCATAACCTAAATGGTAAGGGTGGATTGACAGCCTTCTTTTTCTGAAATAAGAAATGACCAACTCCGTCAATAAAAACCTGTCTAACAGCCTCCTTATGGATTATGTAATCTGTTGCATACTTGGGCAGCAGATAAAGTGTCCTTGATCCACCAAACATTCTAAGATACATCCCGTTCTCTGTCAAGAAATAATCACCATATTCCTCTATTACCTGCATAGCTTCTTTAGACATGCAGTCACATTCCTTTCGGAAGATAAGAGTGTGCAGAGGCATAATAAAATGCTCACAGATTTCTCAATAATAACTATGGTATTAATGAGCCCCCATTAGCTTGTAGGCAGCATATATGGGCATTCTGTCCCTGTCCCAAACACATTTGAGCCCGGGGAAGGGCTGGCGGCATAGTATGCAGTCAATCAGGATCGAGCTCATATAAAACTCAGATTTTTTCTGTTCTACTCCTCCTTTTGCTGTGGCTATACAAGAAGATAGACTACTAGATACCAGGCTGGACCAGTTGAAGATGGTCCCTTCTGTGGCCACATAGAAAATCAGGGGTACCCATTCAAATTTGAATAATCTGCCATTAGCCCTACTGAAGATCCTATTCAACATTAGAGCTATGAATCTGTAAGGGGCTCTAAGGCTGGCTGTGTCATAATCTTCAGTAGCTCTATACCTATAGAGCTTCCCTGGTAATAGCATTCTCTTCATGGTTTCTATCAAATCCATCCTGAGTTTGTCTAACCATTCATTGGACAAGAGAACTTGAGGTTCAGGCAGGTGGTAAGCTAAGGCCACATATCCAGGGCTAAAGGAAGCATAGCCCTGACCTTCAACATTACAGATTAGCATTGAGCCATGGTTGGTATGTGGTAGAACCCATCTCATCACCTCCTGGCATGGAAACAGCTCAGGCCTGGTGGCAATATTCATAATGGCCGACTTTTCTATATTTGCGTAAATTGGTTCTTCCTCCAGGCCCATATCTGGGACTTCCCTACAGGAAATCAACCTGTATATGTCTCCCCACTTATACTCAGGTTCAACCCTCGTGACACACTGGGTGTCCTCATAAATATACTCAGTTGGTAGGACAGGCTCTATTGCTGTTTGTTCTTCTACCACAGGGGCCTTCTTTTTCTGTCTTCTGGACATTTTAAAATCCTCCTGCAATGTAACATCATGATATTAAGCAATTCAAATTTGTGAATATTAGGAAGCAGTTTATTCTTTCTCTATTGTCTATATGACTGTAATGATATCGGATATAAGCTCTTCAAGTTAAAGAATTTGAACTAGTCATGAAATCTTTTGGGCTGTGCTATTATTTTATATCAGTGTGTAAGTAAGAAAGCAAATCTCACATGCATGCACAACCAATCTATATACTGACTATCTGAAACTATCAGCACAAAGACTCAGACTATTTCTGCAATATAATGAGCTATAGTACTAAAATGAATTTACTCATTAACCGGTCCACATCAAACCTACATTATTTCTCACAATGCCCTTTTTACCAATGAAACGATATGCAATGCTAGTGCAAAACGCAAGGCGCGACTATGTTTCAAACTTATACAAAGCTTCAACAAAGATAAACAAAGATGGCAATGCCGTTCAAGGACATGATAATTACATCAGTGCTACCATAAACCACGGGCACCCCTGGAATCATTTCGCACAGGGCGCTTTCACCGGCACCCCCGTTCGTTCTACCCTCAAAAAGTCAAAAAAAAACAACAGCGGCGCGCCCCTAGGGTTTCGCACGGTGGAAGACGACGAACAATGCATCGTAGGCGTAGGTAATGGTTCGAAAAAAAAGGGAAAACGCATAAGGGGAACGACCAGCCAGGCATCTCCATGAAAAATTCGGTGAAACCCCTCCGAAGTATCGACAGACCCCATCATGACAAACACCAGACCGGGTGCAGGCGGCATAACGGCTGCCTGCACCTTGTCTTCCTCCACTGGTTCAAGGTGAAACAAAACGGCTGCGGGTAATACGAGGGTTCTATAAAGACAAAAACTCCCCCTTTCTAACCGCAGCAGCTATCCAACCCCAAAATAATAGAAGATAAAACGCAGGCTCTTAAAGAAAGGAAAAAACTCTCTCCTCTCTAGACGCGACGGTGGTCAAAACGGATAGGTTAAACGCGGGCTTTTAAAAGCAAAGGCACCCTCCTACTAACCGCAAAGGGCTATCTAACCGGGGACCCTAGAGAAGAAAGACGGACATAAACCACAAGGGAGACGGCTATGACAAACTTAGCTGCGGGTGAAAAACTCGTCGTGCGAGCACAAAGGGCTTACAGGGACCTAAACACAGTCACCCCCACCAAAGCCAACACTATCTAGCTCAAAACCTGAAAAACACTAAGAAAAGCGGTTACGATCCTACCTGGCAGGGGTTTGAAGCTGCTGTGGCAACAACGGCGGATCTTCCAATCGACAGCTGGCGACAGGTACAGGCACGACGCTCCACCAGATTCGCAAAGTCGACAGTGTTGACAGCTTGGGCGCAACAAAACAACAATAAAAAACCAAACACACGCCCCCTGTATATATAAAAGCCTCACACGTGCGACAGGTCAACTCAGTCGGAGCAGACACGAAAGTTATGTCAGGCGACTAAAGCTCAGCCCTCTCCGCAATGGTGGACCATCCTCACTACTCCATCACCCGCAACGCACACAAAGAAATGGGTCGAGTGAACGATAATTCATGGTCGGGCGGCAGCATATACATTGGTCGAGCGACCACGATTTCAGCCACCCCTTCAACGGCGGATGCAACGGGGCAGTAACACCCTACAGGGCTCCGATACACACAGGTATGCAGCATACTAAGACTTCGAAATTCCCAATGATCCGCAACGGCAGAGACAGAAGTTTTTATCCCCCTCCGACGCGGAAAGAAAACAACGTTCGCAACCTAAAGGAAAAGTCCACTACCCGCAACGGCGGAACGAAAAGACCAACCCCCGTGTCACTCAGCGCGAAAAAGACAACCGATAATCGGAACTTCCCCGCAACGTCGGTCGCGATAAAGGCCAAGAAGACCTGAAAGACACCCGCAACGGTGGCACGATAAAGCTGATCGAGAGCTTGAAAGCACCTGCTACAGCGGCGCGCCAAAATGAAATGAAGAGCTGGACAACGCCCGCAATGGCGGGCTCGTCAACGAGCTAACCTCCGATACATTAAAGCTTTGTAACGAAGGTTTTAAAAGGCTTTGCAAAACAGCAGGAGCTCAATTTGAGATGAAAATTAAGGCATGAAATGAGGAAAACCAAGTGATTTGTAGCGACCAAAATGTCTGGGAGACGCTTTTAAATCCAAAGGCCAAAATCAATAGGTTGAAAACAAGGGAAAAAATCTGACTAATTCAAAGTAAAGGAGGGTCCCAAAATTTTTTATAATTTTGAGCAAATGTTGCAGCTGCAACAGATCCAAAATGCAATTCAAAATTACAAATAATTAAATTCTATTTTGTTTAGTCGGCTCACTCAAAAAGGTGGGGTACCCCAAATTCAAAAATTCATATCTCTTCAGCCGTAAGGAGCCATGTGATGTGTTACCTACCATTGGAAATGGAATGATAAGGTCTATCTCCCCATGATGGGTTTATTTACAATACCATGGTCCAATACCCTTAAAATATTCAATTTGTTCAGGATGTCAAAGACCCCACACTTGAGGGTGCAAAAGACCATACCACCAACTACAAGAGTTTCAAAGTCTTCTTCAACATATCAAGACATGTCCATGGGATCTACCTCCATCTAAATCCCAATATCCATATAACCACAAATAGGACCATACATCATCATGGTTCAAGGTCTCCATATCATTAAAAACATATCCAATGGTGCCACTATATATCTTCATCACTATAAGAGTACCAACACCCCAAAAGCGGGGTACAAAGACCTCACCACTAGTTTGCAACACCTTATGGGCTCCATATGCATGATCATAAGGATACTACATGGCAATGACCATATAGCATCCAAGGGACATCAAAACATTTATGTGGGTTCAAGACTTAAACTTTCAAGGACACCAAGGACCCCATAAGAATGGGTTCCAATATACCACCATCAGTGTGGCTTCCAACACCTAAGTCTCCACATGAAAGAGTATCAAGATCTAAGATTGTGTACTCAAGCACCTCACAAGAACATAACAACCTCAAGACCATCCAATGCAAGCAACGGGATTCACCATCAACACATCAAATACTTTACACACATGAGCCACATCATCCATCCAACAACCAATCAAGAGACTAAGACAAGTACAAGCATAACAAGCAACACAAAGACTAGTAACCAAATATAAACCATGAGTAAGGAACTCTACAATGGACTCAAATGGGACCAATATACAACTTAGGGGCACTTGAGAAATTCAATGGGTAACCAGGGATTTTGTCATTGTTCCAAGGCCTCCAAGGGCTTCAAGCTTGGGCTTGGACAAGGTCAAAAGGGCTCCTCTTGCACAAAACAACCACAAACTAAACACTAACCCTCAAGGGCTCCACAAGGGGAACCAAGGAATCAATAGTTGGCATCAATGACCATACACTATTTGCATCAATGACAAATTAATCAACATATACCACTCAGATCTCACAACTTTTCTCCGTAACTTTAGAGATCTTCTCTCTAATAACCAATCAAAAGCAACTAAAGCGTAAAAACAACAACAACCAACCAACATAAAATCAACCCTCTAACTATTGAATCCCTCCTATTTATATTATTTTACATGACCACACAGGGTCGACTGCATATAGGAATTCTGTTAACTATCACCATTGGCGACCCCCCATGCTACAGCTGTTGTGATCATTACTTGGCACGAGGAACTAATGGCCTTACTTACAACATGCGTTCACTCATGTGGCATCCGCCGACTTAAGCCGACTTCAGCACCCATGATCGTCCTATCGCTTCCAGCCGTTACTCTGCACTTGTGCTACTGTTTTACACTGCAACATCTTCCTTCTGCGTAGTTCCCTTTTCCATGCAGGTGACATATTTTGCGTCTATTCCTTATTTTGTGCAGATTTCCTCTTCCACGTAGTTTTCTTTGTCCGCACATATTTCGTTGTCTGTGCAGATTTCTTCTATTCTTGTTGCGTGCTTCCTTTTCCTTGTTTGTTCTTGTGCGGTGGATTAATTCTTTCGTGTTTCTTCATTTTTGCTTATTTCTTACACACTTTCCCCAGGCCTAACAAGCCCCCAACACTCACATGTGGATCATCCCAAGCCACAAAGCAATGGACATAGGATGTGGGGCGACATGCGCGGTTGTTTCTTTACTCCTTAATTTTTTTTTGCTACGTTCCTTAGCCTTATGGGACCATGCCTTATGGTTTTAATCGCTGCCATTGATCATACCTGCAAACTAGTGTTCCATCCAACTTATGTAGTTTTAGCATGCCTACTTCAGTAATGTGCGCAACCACATATGGGCCTAGCCAGTGTGTTTTGATCTTACCTAGGTGCTTGAAGAACTTGTTGGCATACATCAGAACAAGTCCACCGACCTTAAACTATTTTTTTTTGATGTGGTGGTCATGCCATTCTTTCTACCACTATTTTTTCATATTTTGATTGAAGCCCGCAATGAAACGTTCTTCCTCCATTTGAATCAGCTGCGCAAGTCTTTCTTATACGGTGTCAGTATCTATCATTTTTGTTAGCACAACAATTTGTAGACTTGCAACAATGTACTCCATGGGCATGATTGCTTCTTGTCCATAGACTAAATGGAAAGGAGTGTATCCATTTAGTTGTTTGAATTTTGTTCTGTAAGCCCATAGTACTACTGAGACTTTCTAGTCCTAGTCATCTCTGCGCACATTACAGACCTTGGTCAATGCATTCTTCAGTATCTTATTGAAGGCCTCAACAGTTCCATTTGCTTGAGGATGGTAGAGTTTTGTTTTCTTGTGCTGGATTTGGAATTCTGTAGTCAATTCAACAATTAGTTTATTTACAAAATGCATACCTTGGTCGCTGATAAGGATCTTTAGGAAATCAAACCTTGTCACCAAATTTTCAAAAAGAAACTTCATCACAATTGCGGCGGTGCAACCTTTCACAGGGGCCACTTCCACNAAAATGCATACCTTGGTCGCTGATAAGGATCTTTAGGAAATCAAACCTTGTCACCAAATTTTCAAAAAGAAACTTCATCACAATTGCGGCGGTGCAACCTTTCACAGGTGCCACTTCCACCCATCTTATCAAGTAATCTATAGCAGTTATAATATAGCGCGCACCAATCTGTTTCCCTGGTAGACTAATAGGGCTGACAAAATCCACTACCCATTTATCAAAGACCTGCAGTGTAATTTGTGGCGCAAGTGGCATTTCATCATGTCGTGATGGTTTCCATGTTCTTTGACACTTATCACAATCACGATAGTATTTCTTTGTATCCATATGTACAGTTGGCCACCAGAGTCCAGCTTGCAAAATATTGTGCATTGTTTCCTTCCCAATGTAGTTTCTTCCTGAGACACCCGCATGCACTTCATCCATTACCCATTTCCTTTCATGATCAAAGACACATCTGCGCAGTATTTCATCTAGTCCCAACTTATATAGTTGTCATGTGCTTAGCATGTAGTCTGCGGCCTTGACAACTAGTTGTTTCTTTTTCCATGTCGTATAATCTTCAGCTGCATAGCCTGTATTCAATAAGTGTTTAATAGAATCAAATTCTTTATAGAAAACGTCAATAGCAAACATATGCACATCAGGAAAATTATCCTTTAATTTGTTTGGTTCCTCACCACTTCCAATGCGCGACAAGTGGTTTGGCCCAACATTCAGTCGGCCTAACTTTACAATGAATTCAAAGTAAAATTATTGAAATAGAAGGAGCCGCTGGCAAATATTCCCCCCCAACACTGGCTTATTGACCAAGTACTTCAGTGCAAAATGATCAGTGGACATTTTGAAGTGAACACCCAATAGATAATTTTGTAGCGCATAGACCATTACAAGCCCTTCTCTTTCAATTGTGGTGTAGTTCTTCTCTATTGTTGACAGTTTCCTACTTGCAAATGCAATTGGGTTGTCAATTGCACCCTCTCCTAGTTGTTTTAATACTATACCAAGCGTAATTGATGATGTATCAACATGTACATGGAACTCCTTCTTCCAGTATAGGAATATTAATATTGGCGCAGTGGCCATTTTGTGCTTTAGCTTATCCAGACTTCCTTGATAGCTATGTTCCACTCGAATTTGGCATCCTTCTTCAGCAGCTTCTCCATTGGGCAGTTATCTCCACATACCCTCTTATGAATTTTTGATAATATACAGTATGTCCCAATGTAGATCTGAGTTGCATGACCAATGTGGACGGTGGCAAGTCCAGAATAATTTCCACCTTCGTGCGATTGACCAGGATCCCGTCGCGGCATACTACATGGCCTAGCAGTACACCAAATGGTGCACAAAATATGCATTTTCTCAAATTCAGCACAATTTGATACTTGAAACACCTTTCCAACATCATGCGCAAATTCTCAATCTGGTCTCTCACCAGAACAAAGATCGTCTAGTCATCAAAATATACTTCAATAAACCTATCAATGAAATCTTTAAAATCAGAAACTACTATTCTAGAGAAAATAGAAGGGGCATTTTTAAGGCCAAAGGGCATTATCGTGTATTGGTAGCATCCCCATTATGTTACAAAGGTTGTCTTGTGGTGGTCCTCTTGTGCAATTCTGACTAAATGGTAGCCCGAGAATCCGTCTGTGAATGAGTACATTTCTTTTCCACCGACACTCTCCAAGACTTCATCTGTAAATGGTGTTTGGAATGGATCATGTAAGCAGACATCGTTTAGCATCCTAAGGTCAACACAGATCCTGACCTCTCCTTTTGCCTTCTTATCTTGAATCACTATGGGGCTTATCCACTCTGACTCTTCAACAAGTTTAATGATTCCTGCTTCTAGCATGTGATCCAGTTCTGCTTTCACTTTTTCTTTATAACATGGATTTAGTATGTACAGGTGTTGTTTTACTGGTCTTGTGTCGGGCTTGAGTGGAATTTTCATTTCACGCAAATCTACTACTATCCCCTTCATTTCCTTGAAGTTCATCAGGAATAGGTCCTAGAATTCAAGTAATAGATCAGTGATTTTGGATACTGTCTCTTCATCCCAATAGTCTCCAATGTTAGAAAATTTCGGATTGTTCTCCAACCCAATGTTGACTTTTTTTATCTCTGGCATTTTGATGAACTACTCACTATAAATGTTTCTTCCTTCTACTACGCAAAATCCTTCTGACTCTGGAATATTGAGGTTATTCTAATCATCCTCTCAGTCTCTAGAGAGGTTATAGCATGTCATCCAATGCTGAAATTTCTCACAGCACTGGGGGGAATGCGCAGTGCAAGTTTGAGAATACTCAACCTCTAGTTGGATCTCAGCGAATATCTTCTCCTTAATTTTCTTTAGCGCAATATCAACCGTTGGTTGCTCGTCTACAAAATGGAATGTGTATATGAAATTCTGTGCATCCTTCTCCCATTCTCTTATTTCTTGGCCCAACTCGATAGATGCATACCAGCCTCTGGGTGCCATTTTGAGAGTATGGATGAAGTGGTGAACCCACTCCTGGCGTAGTTCAGGTCATTCAAGAACATTGCAGAACACTAACCCAAGTGTTCAACAAGGTATGATAACCCTGTATACCTTTATGTCACAGTTGTGATCTCGTCTTCAAACCTTACTTCCAGTAGCTGTCTACACTGCGGCCATTTAGTTATCGAGCTTTTGTGCGTACCCCACCATCGTACGGGTGTATATTTTAGCGCAAATTCTAGCGCAGATAGTCACTGCGGCTCTGTTACTAATTCTTCAAACTCAGTCAAGAATGTTTCCAAGTTAGGCAGTCCTTCATACGTAGGCAGCGACCGCGACTGAGTTCCCACTTGTCGGACATACTTAGTTATCCTGGCACATCTCCTCATAGAAACTTCATGTAATCGGTTCTTTTATTTCTCAAGTACCTCTCCTAAGTCTGATGTACATGAACTCATGCATCTCCAACTCAGGTTACTATCTGCATTAGGAATAAGGTAATCCTCCTTAAGGGTAGTGACATTATAGATGTTATCAAGGTGATCACCTTGCCCTTTGTTGAACATCGGTTCAATGTATCTCTGTCCTTCCAGTGGATTGATGGGCGCAACTACCCTCATCTCATCATCTTGAAACGATGGGATCCTTCTTTTGAATTTATAATGGTTTGATTTCCCATCTCCCAATCGATCCCCAGCAACGCAGGATATGGATTAGTATCATCTACTATATTGATGACCTCAAAGTCTGCAAAATTGCGCAATCCTTCAATATCCACTTGGACATAACTCAATATACCAATGGGCAGGACCTTTTCCTAAATAACAAACCTTAATTGAATTGGGGACCATTTTAGGGGTGGCTTGCCCATTATTTCCCATGTCTGGCGCGTTAAAATGTTAACATCGGATCCCAGGTTGAGGATGATATATTCCATGTCATAATCACCAATTTGCATGGATATCCTGAGTTTGCGTCCCATTTTGAACTTTGTCTTGACACTGTTAACCTTCTTTGCCGATGGGTCTTCCTCTGAGAGCATTTCTATAAGTGCTTCCAACTCTTCAATTGCATCCTTGTCCTGGATTAAATCCAAATGACTTGACAGGAATGGTTTGAGATTACTAACCTTATCTACACTCTTGCTTGCAGTATCTTCTTCGAATATCTTCTAGAATCTCTTAGGAATATCTTTCACTTGGCCTAAGGTGGATGGTTGTTCCATTCCTACGAACTTTGGGCGTACATCCATGAATATGTGCTTCTAATTTTGAACATTAATAGGTGCTTTCTTTTGCATTGCAGATCGTACATGTGGTTGTGCTTGTGCCATAGGCTCTGTCTACGTAGCTTGATCTGCACCCGTCACAACACCTCCCCTTGTTATCACAGCTACTCTTGGTTCTCTTAGTTCTGTTACTATCATCATCTGTATGTTGGCATGAGCATTTGGGTTGGGAGAATTCAGCGCAAGGTTTGGTGCTAGGTTAGCTGCTCCAACCGTCCGGGATTTCCATCTAGCGATAAGTTGCGGATATTTCTCCACATTGTGCTCTTGTTTGCAATATGAGAAAGTCTTCGTAGGATCATGGAAGTCTCTAGAAAAGTATCCCTGCACTCCACAATTGTAGCATACCACTGGCCCTCTTCCTCATTCAATTCCTCCTCCTCCTTGGCCCCTGTAATTAACACCCCCCTCAATTGAGGTTGTGGTGGTTGCAGAAGGTATTGCGGTTGAGGATACTATTGTTGATATGGGTTATACGAAGCCATATTTTGAAACTATGGTGCCATCTGAAACTGTTGCGCAACCTGAAACTGAGGTGTGGCCTAAAACTCTTGTGCAGGCTGAAACTGAGGCACAGCATGGAACTGCACTTGTACTTGTTCAATATTTATTTGCTCCTTAGTCTTCATTAGATATGCATCTATCATTTTCTCTCTCAAAAGTTGGTAGGCCCTAAAATAATTTTCATCATGGCCTACAGATCTACAAAATTTACAATATAAAGTAGCTGGAGTACATACCGTCTTATGTATGAACATGAAATCTATGTCATGGTGTCCCCTTGTCTAACATATGTTGCACCAAGGAAGCCCCTTGGTACTCAATGAGTTCGGTGCACCAGACGAGATGTAGTTCATGTATGCTGGATAGTCACCTTTGGTATGTCCATTGGTCCAGCACCGCATACACTAGAGGTCTTCCTTTACCTTTTTTCCTCTTTTTATGTCTTGGAGTTTAATTATTAGATTAGCCAATTGTGACTGAATATGTATCATTCCTACAGCGCCATCTCCAATAGGTGAAGCCTCTAGCTTCATTGCCAACTCCAATGCCTCTATTTACATTGCAATATCTTGCTACATGAGTGGTCCCCTAATGTGTGGTAGTAGCGCAGCAATAAACCACTCTTTATGTTGCACGTCCAACATCTAGAAGCTTACTTTGGCCATCAGCATTTTGAACCGCTGGTCAAAGTCCCATATTGTCTCTGCTAGAGCCTGCTTAATCTCCTTGATCTAAACTATACATTGGGATTCATATTGTGGCTTTCTGAATTTTGATATCATTGCATGTCGAATATCCTCAAGAGTCTTCTATGGATACCCCAGTGGTACTACACAGTACTTCATATACCAATCCAGCGTGCGGCCCCGTAGAGTTGTAATCATTTGCACTTTTCAGATGTCATCATTGTTAACAAGTCGGGTTGTCTATACTACCTCGTAGAGGAACCAGTGTTGTTTTGGATCCTCTGTTCCATTCCCATTGAATGTGGGTAGTCTAATGTCTCTCCCCATAATTAGGGTGGTGTTGGGGTTGTTCATTGGATTCCCTGAATTTAATGGATTTACCGAGGTCACTGATGGGCCTCCTTGTGCACCAGTACCGACACTAGTACTACTAGTGTTCACAAGCTATTCAGGTGAGGAACTTTTAGGTCTCAATTTAGGTGATCTTCCTGGAATGTCATAGTCATGTCCTGTCCTTGGTGTCTCTACAAACTCTTCTGATTCTTCTCTCTAAAAAATAAACTATACTCCTCCTCTTCATCGTAGGATCCTTTGTCTAGGTGTAACTCACATCCATATTCACCTTCCCTGGGAAGGCTATAATCCCTCTTGCCTCCTGCTACCTTCCTCCTCTTCCCTGGTTGGAACCTCCTTCTGCTTCTTAAGAATCCAGTGTCCAACTCGTCTTCAGAGCTTCTTGGGAACATTTCTTCTTGCTACCTTCCATATTACTCCTAAATGTTACACATCATATCCCCTTCACTAACTGCGCGACTCAATCACTGAGTTGTAAAATACCCTTTTCATAAAGGAGCATTTTAATCCATATGTTTATAAACATAAGGTACCTTCTCGAGGTCCCTGGAAAAAATTTCTCTCTACCTCGGTATATGAGGTTATCACTTCAACAACAAACTCAATAACATATCCTTCTAATATGCTATCAATCCAAAAATCAACAGCTCTAGAAATAGGGTTACTTGCGCTACTTCTTGTGTTAACTGGTCAGTCCAATCAGCTACCCCTCTTCTCTTGAAGTTAGTATGTCGAGTTACTAACTCCGACAACCATTCTTGCAATATAATGGGAAATTCCATGAAGAAAATTTCATGGATATCCGAATATAGATATCATTGCACTCAATTCTCAGGGCTCAGTCGCAAACCCTCACTTTCCTTCTATGTGAATATCAACATCTTCGACTCCATCCAATCCTTGAATTCACTCTTATTCGAGTGCCACAACATTTCCCTCATTTTGATCAATAGGTCCTGGCAACAGAACCATTTTTTGGCCACTTTTCCTAACTCGTGTGACCCAGGTTCTGCATAGCCCATCAACCCAACACCTGCAAAGCAGGAGCAGTCTCACCTGAGATATCTCTTCGATGGGTAGCCACTGAAACCATGTTCCCATGATTCGTCGAGAGATTATAGTCCCTTGGCATGTGGCCAAGGAGCAGGACCAAGTCATGACAATGGATTCATTTACGTCGAACTGTAGCGCACACCGTGCATATATTTTAGTAACTACTAACAATGTGACACAAATTTGACCTTAGTACTTTAAACATAAAGGAATATAATAGCAAGCTAATAGACAAGCACAATATAATAGATACTCCACGGTGATTGCGTTGTAAACATAAACTAATACTCAGAAGCAGTGCATAATAACCTATTCATGCATTCGTACGTCTATTGATAGTATGACGTTCATTCAACCATGACAGGACTTGCATCATAAACGTAAACATAAACATAAACAACCATACACATTCAATCATCAACACACAGGAGAGTTCATGTGGAAACCCATCCGGAAAAACCACAAGGCGATACTCATTTGGAATGATAAATGTATGGCACCTTCAGCCTACATTTGACTACAAGTTGTCTTAGATCTAGATTTCTGCTCAAACTCTTTCTTATTCTCATTCTCTCTATCTTATTTATCCTAACTACTACTACCATCTATTGATCCGCACATGGCCTGGATCGAATTCTCTAGCATATGCACCTCTCTAGCAGAGCTTCTCTTCTACTGCACTACCTTCGACTACATCATGCAGACTTCCAACTAATATACCACTCAGATCTCCTAACTTTGCTCCACTCCTCCAAATATCTTCCCTCTACTAACCAATCAAAATCAACTAAAGAGTAGAAACAACAACAAAAACAATAACAACAACCAACATAAAAGAAACCCTATAACTGTTGAATCCCTCCTATTTATACTATTTTACATGACCATGCAGGGTCGACTGCATATAGGCAGTCCATTAACTATCACCATCGGCCACCCCCCAGGCTACAACTGTGGTGATCATTACTTGACTTAAGGCACTAACGGCCTTAGTTATAGCATGTGTTCACTCATGTGGAATCCGTTGACTTAAGCAGACATCAACACCCATGATCGTCCTGTCGCTTTCAGCTTTTACTCTGCACTTGTGCTACTGTTTTACCCTGCAGCATATTCCTTCCACGCATTTTCCCTTTTCCGTGTAGCTTACATCTTTTGCGCATATTCCTTCTTCTACGCAGATTTCCTCTTTCGCGCAGATTTCTTTGTCCGCGTAGATTTCCTTGTCTACATAGATTTATTCTATTGAAGAACACCGACTAATTGAAGTACAATACTAAGAAATCAAAAAACAAAAACAAAAAGTGTGGCATGATATAAATATCAAAAACCAAAATATGTCAATTGGAGACCTTGCACTATTGTACAATAGTCAATTAAAAGGGAAACCTAAGAAGATACACACCAAGGGGATGGGTCCATACATTGTGGAAGAAATCAACACTAACATATCGGTCCAACTAAAAACACTACAAGGAAATGTACTCTGGAAATTTGTCAATGGGGCCTAGCTAAAATGATACAAATCATTAAAAGAAATGATTGTGTAACTATAAAAAGTTAAAAAAAATCTATAAAAATCTAAACAAACAGCAGGAAATTTATGAAAAAAAATCAACATGACACGAACCTGGATAAATCCTATCGACAAGGTTGAGGCGGGAAGTAGTAAAATACAAATTGGGAGGCATAATGATTGATATGAGAAAAGTAGGCATGAAGAATTCCAACCATCTCAACGTGAAACCAATTGACACCATCACGATCAAGAAATACACTGACACCAAGAAGAAAAATGGTCCCATCAAGTCATCATGAACATCGAAACCTAGAGCACAAAATACGACATACCTCGAAAGAAACACTGACAATGTATCTTTCGAATTTAAGTCCATTATCAATACTACAATTAATACCACCACCCACTACACATTCTCACCCTAAAGGAAATTTTACTATAAATACCACATTGTAAGAGACTTGGTTGTTGTTCTACTAATAACTTGACCATCAGAGCACTGAAACATCAGATCCCATCAAACAAACCACTGAACTAGAGCATCAGTCTAACACAATGGCACCTAAGAAGTTGACCACAACTACTAGATCAACAACAACCAAAATCAGACAATTAGAAAACGCCAATACACCCTTGGAAATTAGACTATATAATATCCACGATTCCAAAGTGATTGAACAAAAATGGAAAAGTATCTCGAATGAAATTCAAGAATGGGGATGTAATGATGTAATTCAAGAATTCCAAACAAAGGAATAATTAGGGGAAAAGTTGTCTTGACTGGTCTTGACTCTAGGGCTTTGAATGGCACAAGAGGGTCTCGAATTTGGTAGGGAATGATATGGTGAGCCTTAGTACCACTCAATGGATTCTCTGGTCACTTTATAACAGGTTATAGACATCTGCAATTTGATTTGGGTACATTGGAAAAATGGTAAAATTACTAGAAATTTGTGGTGAAATTCCCCCTATGGTGTGAGTAGAAATGGCTCTCTAACTCCTATGCGAACCTCCCAAATTATTAAATAGAGTGTGGGGACTAATATTAGACTTCATTTACTATCATTTTTGTGGTTAATATTTCTGCAACAGATATGTAAATCTTCATATTCAAATGCATATATTCAGTGATATTTGCTTAAGGGAAATGACATGTACTAACTTAACTTTGACTCATAAATTGTATAAGTAATGGTTCAGAATAGAGAATAATGAATTTATACCATTAATATCATATCAATATCTCACCCAAAAACATATAACATCAGATAAATCCTCAACACAAATCATATATACAACTCCATTGAAATGGGAAACCAACACATGGAATTAGTCACACCGTAACTTGGAAATGTGGACATTTTGCATATGAATTTATGCTAATTTATAATTATAGAGAGTATATGAGACATATTACAGAGCCATAAATCATTCACCCATTATTGGGCATCAAATAGGATCAACAAGGTGCAACCACCATTCACACAAGTGCGCCATCATAGAGAAGCATGGGAATATTGAAGTAAGTATTGAGAGAATGGGAGGAGAGATGGGTCACGAAATGTAGCTGCATCCCATATGTAATAATAATAAAACTCCATTAAGCTCCAAATTATAGGTCAGAGTGGCCTCTCCAACATCAAACTTTTATGAGAATCTAACTCTCTCGAAATTGGCTCACTAGTAGGGAAATTGAGCATTCATTGTGCAATGGACAAGATAGTGCTTTCCAAAATCCTAAAGACAAATTATAAAATGATAAAAATCAATTCTCATTCCTCATGAAATATTTTTATTACCATCCTAAGTTCCTCCAATGTCAAATTCTTTCTCATAGTTTTCCTCCAACTCATCCTTGATGTTTAGTAACCTCGATTACACTTGTCCTTCTCCTCATCCCTTCATCTTCCTCCGAATTAAATTTTCTACCAACAAAACCAAAGTCTACCCTATTGGAGGTTATTTTTATCCCTGACATGTAATAATTTCATACTTCTTTGATCACGTCTGCAATCATGTATAATTTGGCATAGAATCTTCAATCATTGTTGTCATAAAACGCATGGAATCTCTCTCCAAGTGGCACCTAGTTTCTTCCTAACCTATTCCTCTTCCATGGGGAGTTATTCCTCTTCACCTATTAGAATCCTTGGCCTCATGACATGTTATTTAACATCTCTTCACCTTCCAATAACATTCCATTCCTCATAATTTCTAATTTGGGTTAAGTCATTACATGTGTAAGGAAGAATCTAGCCACCCAAGGTCTCCATGAACCTCCAAATGTCCTCATGAAGCACTTACACTTTATTTTATCCATATTTACTATTTGAATGACCCAATTTAATTTGTAAATGAAAAACTAAGGTTCTCTTGGGTATCATAGCTCCCTTATTGCAATATTTAATGCCTCCTCTCCAACCTAAGGAACTAGTAGGTGGGTGAAATATTGCTAACTAGTAGTCTCATTGGGATGGAGACATCACAGTACTCCCCACCCAATATTGCTTGTCCTCAAGCAATGCCAAGTTTGGATGCTACAGAATTTTTTCATCTTCCCAAGTAGCTTCCTCACTAGGTAAATCATTCCATTGTACCAAGTATTATTTTATTGTTATGCTCCTTAACCTTCTTTCACTTGTTTTCAATATTTTCTCCAGAATGAGAAGAAGTTGTCCTGCATCATCAAAAGGAGGTAATTTATATGAAATTGAATTTACATACCAAGTTTTCCACTTGAAAGTGCCTCTCCACCCTATGTTGGTTTTCATATTTTTTTTCTTATTTTGGGAAACCTGCAAGTTATCTTTCAAAGCGTTCAAAATTTCCTGACTTTATTCAATCCAATCCTTAGCCTTTGGAAATATACTATCACCAAAAATGTGGTCAATAAAAGTGGATGCATCATAACCAAAAAGTGATTTGAAAGGAGACATGCTAGTGGACAATTGAAATTAGTATTGTAACACAACTCACCCAAATGAAACCATTTTATCCATGATTTTCGCTACCCACTAACATAGTTCCTCAAGTAGAATTACAACCATTGATTCACCCTCTCTGTTTGTCCATCAGTTTGTGGATGATATATTGTTCTAGGTGTCAAATTCCCCCCCACCATTTTTAAGATTTCATGCCAAAATGAACTAAAAAATATGCTATCTCTGTCACTAACAATGCTCTCAGGAAGCCCATGCAATTTGAAAAAAATCTTTAAAGAATAGTTCAGCCACTTGAGCAGCAATGAAAGTGTTAATAGCATCAAAAAAATGAGAAAATTTAGTGATCCTATCAACCAATACAAATATGCAATCCTTACCAAGTACCTTGGGCAAACCAGTGATGAAGTCCATGGAAATGCTCTCCCATTTTCGTTCTAGAATAGGAAAGGGGTGTAAAAGGCCATCTGGATGAGTGTGATCTACTTAATTTTTCTGACATGTTGGGAATTCATTAACATATTTCAAAACATCATCCTTCAACCCTTTCCATGATAATATTTCCCTCAACATTCTGTATGTTTTGAAGAAACTAGGGTGACCTGCTATAGGAAAATCATGAGCTTTCTTTTAAAATTTATCCTTCAAACTCGGACCAGGGACCAAATAAATTCCATGTTTGTAGTATATGATTCCTTCCAACACCTTATACCTATCATCATGGTTAGTCCCATAAAAACTTTCACAACAAAACTTATCCTTGGCATACTCTACTTATGATATGGCTTTCCAATTTTCTGCTACATCCATTAGAGAAATAGAAGGTATTCTAGAAAAGGAATCAGCTACCACGTTATTCTTTCCCTTCACATATTCATTATCAAAGTGACTTTCTTGAATCTTAATCACCTAATTTTGTTTCCTCTCAATTAGATCATTTTGAGTGAGGAAGTACCTTAGGTTGTTATGGTCAATTTTGACCACAAAATTATTTCCCACCAAGTATTGCCTAAACTTAATAAAAACATGCATGATGGATAAAATTTATTTATCATAAATGGATTAAATTTTCTCATGTGTCTATAGATTCCTACTCTCTAAATCTACTGGGTGTTTTCCTTGCTTTAGGACTAGTCCAATGCCTTCTCCTGATGTGTCACATTCCGAGAAAAATGGTTTAGAAAAATCATGCAAGGCTATAATATGACAGTTTCTTATTACCTATTTCATTCTTTGGAAATCCTTTTCATCCCCTTCATTCCATTGGAAATCATATTTCTATGTCAAATCAGTGAGAGGTGAAGTGACTTGGGAGAACCCCTTCACAAACTTCCTATAATAGGTACAAATTCCAATGAATCCTCTCAATTTAGTGAGATTTCTAGGATGACACCATTCTATAATGGCTTTTATTTTTTCCATATCCACCTTCACACTATCTTGACCAATGACGTGTCCAAGATACAAGAGTTCTATCAAACCATACTCACATTTTGACATCTTAGCAAACAAAGATTGATCATGCAAAATTTTTAATACCACTCCTAGATGATGCAAATGTTCCTTCCATGTTTTACTGTAAATAAGAATGTCATCAAAGAAAAATAGTACAAAATTACGAAGTTGCTTGTGGAATATATTTTTCATGCATGATTGGAATGTGGCAGGAGCATTTTTCAATCCAAAGGGCATGGCAAGAAACTCAAAGTGAACATAGTGGCATCTGAAAGCAGTATTTGGTATGTCTTCTTCCCTCATTCGAATTTGATGATAACCAGATCTAAGGTCAGTATTTGAGAATAACTTAACTCAATGGAGCTCATCAATCCTTGGGATGGGAAATATGTTCTTCACTTTTTTCTTATTCAAAGATCTCAAATCAATGCACATCCTCAAAGTTCTATCCTTTTTCTTTACCATAACAATTGAAGAAGCATATGGGCTGGAACTAGGCCTTATGAGACCCAACTCCAAAATTTATTTAATGGCCTCCTCAATATCATATCGAATCCTTTTGGGGTTTCTATAGGGTTTCATTTTGATAGTTTTTGTTTCTATCTCTAAATCAATGATATGCTCCACCCCTGTATCTAGTGGTCTTTGTTAACACAAATACATCAACAGGGATTCACTCTCTGTCGACACCCTTAATGTAGCGATCTCCCTCAGCATCGACCCAGAAAGGTTTTACCTTGTCCAGCAACATATGTAGAGAAGATGAGGTCTCAACTGAGATGTTCGAGGGAGAACTGTCGAAACCAAGTTTCTGCAGTAAGAAAGAGGATCGTGCATCTACTATCAAACTTATCGCAGCATTACTTAGCAGATCCAAGAATTTTTTTATACATTAACAATTTTTATATTGCCATTTAGTGGATCAGGTCAACATACTTAGATCACAATAGAAATATCAATACATAAATAGATCTATCGATATATCATCATTCATAATAGGAAAGAATCACATCATTCATAGATAAACATCGTAATGTAGTATTCATTCACATTCACATCACAAAAAACAAGAAAACAGGAAGATGCAAAATTACGCAATGTTTTTGTCCAATCTGTGTCATGTCATATTAATCTTTGCATCAAAATTGTAGGTTCCAAAAATAGTTCTTCAATTCATATCTTGCATCACAGATAGATCGCAAATAAGTTCAAGATAAAACTCAAGATCCCATCACAATATCACATCACCGAAGAAGCCAAGAAGACTTAACATTTACAATCCTATATCTATTTATAGGCTTGTTCCTTTACATTGGTGGTCCACCTAAGTCAACTTCCTAACTAATTGGACCAAAATCTACAAAACAATGAACAAAAACTATAAAACATGACCAAAATATACAAAATGTGGTCAATCCTCCTTGCGCGCCATCCTTCGCCTTGTGCATCATCTTTAAATTTGTGCAACATCCTTGATGTTGCGCAACTACTTATCTCCAAAACTACCTACCAACAGGCCCCCAACACAATCTTGTGGCTCACCCTCAAGCCATGTCAGCTAGAAATGGTGTAACCGCTAATATTTACCTTGAAATATTCATACTCTTGGGTGATCTCTTCGACCTGCTCTTTCACTTTGTCGCTAATCTCCCTACATTCTGTCACTTCGCACTCTAGTGGATGCTCAACAATATTGGAAGTGACATCCCTCCATCCATCCTGAACAACTTGCAGCACCAAAACCACTTTTATTGAGAGTCATGCTCCAATGTCCTAGAATTTTTCCAACTATGTTGTGCGCCTCTGCTGACGCTCCCTTTCCTTTGCGACCCGATGTTGTAATTCCTTCATCTCTATTAATTTTTGTGATCTGCACAACCAAAGGCATCGCTTTAAGCAATGTGCTCAATGCGGCCAGTTGTCCCTCAGCTTCCTGCAACTGCGTGGTGAGTTGCTCCAACTACACATCTTGGACTACACTTTCGAAAAATTGTGTAGTCACATCTGTGACTTGTTTTTCCTTTTTCTCCATCTCTTCCATCTACGTCGCCATGTCTTCTATACCGCTTTTTTGTTCTGCAGCTTGCTCTGGTGGTGTGCCTGTATTCACCAGTGCATGCAAATATTCATTGTTGCACTTAAGTTGTGTAATCATGGCTCAAAATCATTGTGCTTTCACCTCCGCATCCATGTCAATAATGATTTCTGGCCCTTCTTGGTAAGAAACAGAAACTTCCTTCTCTAATCACACTCGCCCTGGGCCACACCAACCCTTAACATGGCTAGATTTTAAATCCATTGATAGGGGTTGTTATAGCTGATTTTACCACATGAGGTGAATCACACTTGTATGGCCTTCCCCTGTCCCTTTGCAGACTCCTTAGACCCCTTGGACCATTTTTTGTCCTTTGATGTTTCCTAGACCATCCCTATAAACATGTGCAAATTCATATACGCAACTTTTAAACCCCTAATCGCGTATATACGTGGGTTTGACCCCTAAAATCGTGTACATCAGGATGTGTACAAAATCTAAATCCTTTTGGAGTTTTCCTTGACATGGATCCGACTCACTTGACTCCTAGCCTTCCATATGCCTTGAGATCGCTCGGATTCGACCTTTCATTACCCCTTTGAAAAGCTATATAAGGAAATTTTTGATACATTGAAGGCATATAAGAGAATTGTGAGCAAAGAAACTATAGTCTGTTGTTTCCAGAACTTGTGCTTGAGTCTGCATCCCTTTGACCCTTGGAGCACTTTGGTGTAATTCCCAAGCTTTCCTTTTGCTTGTGAGCTTGCTATCGAGAGATGGAGGATTGAGGTGGTGGAGGCCCAAGTGGGGGATTCAGTTTCTCTGATTCGTAGATGTGTCGACAAAGGTTGTATTCATTGTAATCTATGATTTTATTTTAATAGAAATATCTTTTTTTGTCCAATAATGTGTGTTTGAATGAATATTTTATCCATAAGTGATCTCAAATGCTAATACATTATTGATTATATATGATAGAATAGATCTAACACCAATACATATAGTATGCTTGTATTGTTTACTTGTTGTTGAGGAAGTGCTTTATCAATTCAAGCTGAAGTTGGAAAGCTCAATGGGGATCTACTTCAATCGTCTAGAATAAGGTACAAGGTCTAATCCTTTAGTGTTAGATATTTGATTTCTCTTGCATATTGGAAAGGATTGATTTTTGGAGTCAAGTTGTCTATTGTGGTACCCCAAGCCATAGGAATTTCTCTCCGTAACAGAATTGGTGACTCCGTTGGGGAGTTCCCAGTAGTTGTCCTTTGGGGATTTTCTATCGGCATTCAATGACTTTGAATTGCTCTTTTTCTCTTGTTTTTGTGTCAGTTCTGGGGGCATGTTTTCATGGTAGTGCCTGATTGGTGTGAAGTTTGTCTCAGCTTGTCTATTTACCTTTATTTTTATGCACCTTTCTTCCTATACGGGAGTTTTTAACTCACAGTCGCGTATATACGTGAGTTTCACTGCTATTTCTACGTACACACACGGGTTTACTATGAACAGTCACGTATGCCCTTATTTTTTCCTTCTAGAGGAAGAGTGATTGTTGCTGGGTGAATTTTGATGATTGGTGAGACTCCTTTGATACTGCCAGAGTCTGTATACACCTCTATTTCTGACCAGGGACGTTTTTTTTAGGGTAAAATTTCTTTTTTTGAATAATGTTCTTGCCATTGCATTTTTTATTTTTTGTTTTGGGATTAGTGCATTATATTTATTTTACCTTATTACTTTGCTTGAGTGCTGGTTGAGTGTGCTTACAGAGTCTTGGGGTTGTAGAACCATTCTTTTGCTTTAGTATCTCATTTTTATTTCAAAAAATCCAAAAATATTTGCTTATCATTATGCATTGCATATTGCATTTTGCATAGTACTTGCACTATATTTTCTTTGGATTATTAGTTAGGATTTCATATAGGAAAGCTTGCATTTATCATTTGAAGAAAAATTGTGCATTACACGTAGTAGCATACCCTGTTTTTCATGGACACAATGCATTTGCATTGATTCTTTGGTATGCGTTTTACTTCATGTTGTGTCATAATGCCATTAGTTGCACGGCCATATACCTTTTTTGAGTAATAAAGCCAATTAAATTCAACGCTTAATTAAAATGAACTACACTATTTTATTTGATAGGGTTCACCAACAAGATTAGGTTTTAGGGTCTTAGAATAGTTCATTGTGAGTAAATTCTCCAAGACCACTAAACAACAAATTGATGAATGATCCTGTAGCTCATGACCCTACTTGGCTGGCTGTCCCTACTAAGATTCCCTCAAACATACCCAAATTTGAGGGCAAACTGTGAGAGGATCTGAGCGAACATGTTACTACCTTTCACCTATGGTGCTCTTAAAATTCCTTACACCAGGATTCGATCCGTTTAAGGCTGTTTCAATGCACCCTTACAGTGCCTACCACGAAATGATGTATAGAGCTACCTAGGGGGGCATTCGCTTTGTTCGATGACCTAGCGATGACTTTTATTAACCACTTCTAGCTACCAGTGCGTTACAACGTTGGTGAGAAACTCTTGTCGACATTTCGGCAAGATAAAGCCACACATATATCAGACCATATCCAAGAGTGGCGTAGATGGAAGAGGTTGATTAAAGCCTTTATACCGCCAGATTTCCTCCTCAAATGGTTCCTTAAGTCGTTATTTCCTTATATAGCGAAGGATGTTTCTACATCCAGAGTGCAAAATGAGGAACAAGCCATTTTTAGGGGGCATGAACTGAATTTGATTTATGCTCAATTCAGTTTGTTATATGAGATCATCCTCAATGCTCCGCGTTCTAGTTTCGACCCCAAAGTTAAACCTGGACCACATGCCAACGGCATTGTTGGTTGTGTGAGTGCTAAACCTCCAAATTTGGTTGTGAAACAAGTCAATCAATTGTCGATCAACCAATCTGCCTCAGGATAAGCCACGGCTTCATCCCAACCCACCCAAACGGTGAGTGTGCTTTCGGTACAATCGTCGAACCAGAAGGGTAACCAACAACCCGGATGGAATAAAAAGAAGGGTAAGAAAAATCATAAGGGTGGGAATAGGAATGAAAATGCTAATAATAATGACAGGAATTCCCATAATGCTAGGGGGCATAAGCAAGCTAAACGTAAGGTTAAATTTCCTTGCAAGTTGTGTAAGGAAGATCACCTCACTTACTTGTGCCCTCGTATCGATGGAGCCTCGATATTCTTAGCACAGGGCCTAGCTGTGATGACTAACCCTTTACCTCACAATAAAAATATGAACGCAAGGACCCATGATTAGTCTAGTGGTGATCAAGATCCATCGAAGGGTAGTGGTCGTGGTTGCACTAACATGGTACGTGCTGCAAAAGTTGTGACTCGTGCGAAGGACTATGGTTCGTCACAACCCAACCCAGGTAAGGAATCTTATCCACCAGGAACTCCTTTGCGTATTGAAAAACCTATGGATAAACCTAAAGTTGCACCTCGCATTCGTAAGGGAGTCCTTAAGCGTTCGGGGCACAATCCTAATGCCCAAGCCACCCAGAACTATTTTGTTGTTGAGGATTTGGGCCACACTCCTTGTGCGATGTCTGCACTTGAAGTACTTCAGAATTGTCCTTCACAAAGGAAGGATTTGCTTTCTACCCTTGGTGTGAATGATGATAATTCTTCCTCCGTGATTAAATTTGAAACCGCAGGACTTCAACCTCGCTTTCCTTACTATGTGTCTCTTTTGATTCATGTAGAATGTCTTAAAATGACCATCAAGTGCGTTGTGATTGACGAAGGCGCTGATACTTCTGTGATGTATTTATCATGTTGGAAGGGTTTAGGTTCCCCTGAGTTGTCTAAATCAGTGACCATGTTAACTACATTTGATGGGAGATCGCTTAGGCTGCACGGGATCCTTCCTTCCCTTAAGGTCCATTTGGGAGGAAAGATCATTGCGATAGAGGTTGAGGTGGTTGATGCGCCCCTTGACTACAATCTCTTGCTGGGTAGGAATTGGATGTATAGTATGCAAGCCATAGCTTCTTCACTATTTCATGTTATATGCTTTCCATTTAATGGGAAGATAGTTATGATTGATCAAACATCATTCAAGAATTCGTCAGTTACTGCATCTTCGGGAGCTTCGATCCCAATTGTAGAGCACTCTTAGCTGGCAACTGGGAGTGTGGGTGTCGGCATGTATCCATCCCTCATGGGAAGCTTCAGCTGCCCTGCAGCTATCCTTATGATATTGTCTAGTTTCGGTGAGGCTTTGAAATCTGTGAGATCGGTGTCTTTTCACATGATTCATATGGAAGATCCTTTGATTCTTCCTACATCGAAAACTTCGAGTGAGCCCATCATGACAGACATGTCATTGCCTACAACTATGGTAGTTTATCAAGTTAATCTTGAGTGTGTTGCAGAGCCTAGTCCTTCCTCTTCACAGATGGAGAAGGATGACCCTTATGTGCTTCCTGCATGGGCAGTACAATCTTCTCACACACATGATTGCCTTGATAGTGTTTTTCCTTCAGAGGAAGCGATTATTCAGGCCATGTCAGGAGTTGAGCCACCATGGGAAGAGCTCCATCATAGATCTTACTTTCTTCCTGAGCTTGACCGCTTGGAGCGTGAGGACTTTAGGGAGGTTCTTAGTGAGAGAATTGGTAGTCCCATGGTTCCATTAAGCTCTCCTGGTCTGATGGCTGATGGGAACATGGAAAATATATCTCCAACGATTCCTATCAATATATCTCACGATCCTGGTAGGATAGAGAATGTCTATATTGGGGCAGAATGTTCCCATGCTAAGATTCTAGAATACACTGAGCTGTTTAAATAATTATGTGATATCTTTGCTTGGTCTTACGATGAAATGCTAGGTATCGACCCTCGCATTGTTGAACACGAGATTAATACTTATCCCAATGCTAAGCTTGTTCGACAATTCCTGCGTGCAATGAATCCTAGGAAAGCACCCGCAATTAAGGAAGAGATAGAAAAACTATTGAAAGCCAGTTCTATCTATCCCGTTCCCTTGACGAAGTGGGTTTCGAACCCCATTCCAGTTGATAAGAAGCAGGGAGAGATCCGCATATGTACTGATTTCCATGATTTGAATTGTGCCTCTCCTAAGGCCAATTTCCCCACACCATTTATTGATCAGATTTCGGATGTGTGTGGGTGGCGAGGTTTTTTCCTTCATGGACGGATTTTCCAAATATAATCAGATACAAATTAAACCTGAGGACCAACATAAGACTGCATTTATTTGTCCTTGGGTAAATTTTGCATATCAGAAAATGCTTTTTGGCCTTAAGAATGCTGGAGCTACTTTTCAGCGGGCTATGACCTTGATCTTCCACGATCTCAAATCAATTATCGAAGTGTTTTTGGATGACCTTGCTTCTCATTCTTGTATGAGAATGCATCATTCCTATCATTTGAGATTGGTATTCGAAAGGTGCCACCATTATCTGGTCAGGTTAAATCCTCACAAGTGCATCTTTTGTGTGAAGTCAGGTCGCTTATTAGGATTCATTGTTTCTAAAGAGGGTATAAGAGTCGACCCTTTGAAGGTTGAGGCAATACTTCAGTTGTCTCCCCTGAAGAATATTTGTCATCTTCAATGTTTGGAAGGCATGGAAAAATTCTTACGGAGATTCGTTATCAATTTTTCCAATTTGATTAGATGCTTCACGCGTCTTTTGAAGAAGGACACCACATTTTGTTGGGATGAGCGAGCCTAGGAGTCCTTTGATGCGCTCAAGCGAGCCCTAGCATCAGCCCCGGTAATTAGTCCCCCAGACTATAGCCGTGATTTTCTACTTTATGTGGCCGCGTCCATGGAGACATATGGTATGGTTTTGGTTCAAGAGGATGAGGAGCTCCAAGAGCATGTCATATACTATCTGAGCTGGAATGTTATTGATGTAGAGATCCATTATTCCCATGTCGAGAAGCTTCCTTAGCTACCGTACATGTGGTTCAACGGTTGAGACATTATATTCTCCTTCGCCAAAACTTGGTTGTGTCCCATGTACATCCGTTTCAATTCATCCTCACTCGAACGATGATTGGGGGAAATATATAATAAATGGATTGTCATCTTGCAAGAATTCGATCTCGAGTTTATTTCGGCAAAATCAAAGAAATCGTTAATTTTTGCGAAGCTTATATCAGATTTCCAAAGTGAGGATGAGGAGTTGGTTTGTGAATATACGTTTATCGATGAGCACATCTTCTTAATCTCAAATTTAGATCCATGGTATGGGGATATCATTATATATCTACAAATGTTGAAGTTCTCTACTGACCTCTCACAGCATGAACAACGATGATTACGTCACGTGTCTAAGAATTACGTCATAGTGGATAACACTTTGTACCGCTATCGGGTAGATTCCATTTTACGTCGTTGTTTAACTCATGAGGAGGCTGAGGTAGTGCTAAATGATTGCCACAAAGGGTCGTGTGGTGGTTATTTATCTGGGCTTTCTACAGCCCAAAAAATATTAAGAGAGGGTTATTTCTGGCCATTGATCTTTAAGGATTGTGTAGATTCGGTCAAGAGGTGCCACCCTTGCTAGGTGTTTTCATGTAATATGCGCTCAAAACCTACCCCTTTACATCCCATCATCATCACCGGTCCCTTCACTAAGTGGGGGATTGATTTTATGGTTTGCAACCTAGCTTCAGCTGGGGGGCATCATCAAATCATAGTGGTTGTCGATTACTTCATGAAATGGGTTGAGGCTATGCCTACAATTAAATCCAACGGTGAGATAGCCATGCACTTCGTATTCAACCAGATTATTACTTGATTTGGGATTCTGAAATAACTTGTCACTGACCATGGCTCACACTTTTAGAATCATATGATGGAAGAGTTGGTATCAAAGTTAGGGTACAAACAAGAGCATTCCTCCTCTTACTACCCTCAAGCGAATGGACAGGTTGAAGTAGTGAACAAATCACTCAAGTCCATTCTCCAATGAACCATCACACAAAGTAAGAACAATTGGCACATTATGTTATATCCTACTTTGTGGGCTTATAGAACCGCCGTTAAGACTGCCACGGGTTTTTCTCCATATCAACTTGTACATGGAGTGGAGTCAGTATTGTCGGTTGAGTGCGAGATTCCTTCTTTGAAGCTAGCCATAAAGCTCTTACAAGACACTTCACCATTAGAGGAGTGTTTGGTCCACCTTGAGCAACTTGATGAGCAACGTCGAGATGCCTTGGTGGTTCTAGAAGTAAATAAGCATCGCATTATGGTCCAGTACGATAATTCTGTCCATCCAAGGCGGTTTAGTGAGGGAGACTTGGTCCTTTTGTGGGATCAACTGAAAGAACCCTTGGGGGCAGGAAATTTTAACCCCATGTGGCATGGGCCCTACATAGTTAAGTGTGTGTTAGAGAAGGGTGCTTATGAGTTAGTGGATTATGAGGGAACGGCCTTCGCGGAGACTAGAAATGGGCTCTATCTCAAGAAGTACTATGCATGATTTTCATCCAAGGCTGGTTATTGTATATTATTGTACATTTTTGCATAGGTAGGTCTTTTTCTTATCGTGATCAGGTTTGTGATTAGTTTCCATTTCTTTTGGCAGATGTCAATGGAATCTTCCACCTTCATAGGATTTGCGGATGGTGCGAGCCGTCACACTCAACACTCAGCCTCTGCTGCTTGGGTGATTTATACTCCTATGGGTCAGGTATTGTCTTCAGGAGGCGTATGTTTATGGCCATCTTCAAACAATGTTGCTGAATATAGTGTCGTTATTGAACTTCTACGGGATGCCATTTCACATGGAATTCTCTCTCTTGAGGTACGACTTGATTCGAAGTTAGTAGTGTCACAGCTTAATGGTTTGTACCATGTTAGAGATCCGACATTATTAATAATATTCTTACGTGTTAGATTATTAGAACAACAATTCGACAATATAACATGCATACATGTTCCAAGAATTAATAATCAAGTTGCTAACTCATATGCTAACTATGTGTTAGATTGGCATCTGTTTCATACACAATAAGCTCATCACAAAAATAAAAACTTTACACATGTAAATAAATAAACCGATCATCATAAAAAATTTTATAAACATCCAAAATGTGGTAATACCTAGTGTCAAAATACACAAATGGGGCTCTCGAGCCACCAAAATATAATACATGGTAGTACAAAATGTATCACTCCCAGGTATCTAAGCTTGTGGAGGAGGATGGGGGTTGCGATCGTGAAATGTCACTACGGGCCTAGCTAGCCGTCGAAATAGCCACACCCATGCTCATGGTACACCCACCACTTGGCGCTGCATGGCCTCGGGAAAGTCCTCGATTTGCACCATGGGTACTCTGTGTGTCAGTCTCACAAAGTTGGTATGAATGCTTTGGAGCATCCACTCTACATCCACACCTGTGATATCGTCTCCTGTTCCCCTCCATCTATGATGAGGGAAGCCTTCATGCTGCCATGGTCCCACATCTGCATGCACATGGTAGATGTCACTATGTATTGTCACCCAAAAACATGTCTTTTGATTCCACATAATTAGAAAACACAAAAATAATTTAATAACTCAAAAAATTTAAAGAGAGGGTCAAGATTCATTACCTATGTCTCCATATGTTGATCTTGGTGGCAGCGGCATGTCCGGGTCTCCTCGGAAATCTATGCCCGCATAGGGGTAGTCATCGATAGAAACTATCTGTCGGCACCACCACAAAAAGAAATCAGCTGGATAGGGGTTGGACACCCTACCTCCACCCAGTCTGTGCATCACATCTGCCCAATGTCATTGGGTTGGATCTCGAACCCTGTGTAGAGGAACGTCAACTCTAGGGCTCAATCCTGGAACACGCTCGAAGAAAAACATGCTCAGTATGCTATGGAAACTGAATTTTCGCACTCTACCCATCTTGCACTCACTGAATTGGTGTTTCATGTTTCCCAGTAGCACAGTGCTCCAATCGTATACCGTGGGTCTCATGCACTCCACTGTATAGAACATCAGAGGCTACGAGGCCTAGTGGAGTGAAGCCAAGCCTGCTATCCTTTCCAATGTCAGTAGGATGGCCTTTAGGCCTAGCACCTGTATGGAGTTAGTTGGGATCTGACTCCCTGCCTTATCCGTGTCTGGATAGTAGTACACCACAATGTACTAATCTATAGTCAGGCCACCTTCGAGCCTGCGAGAGCGTAGGTTCACTACTTCCCCCCGTCAGGAAAGTCCAATAATAAATTATATGTCCTTCACTTCTATGGTGAGGGACATCCTGTCTATCTGGAAAGACTCTGATTCTGGATCCCAATAGTCCACTAACATCTGTAGTAGTCATGGTTTTTTTCTTAAGCCACCAAGACACCAAAATTTATATAGCCCACATGCATGTAAAGCTTGTTGAGCCATTAGATCTTCCCTTACTGCCTCTTCTACATCACCATGTTCATGTTCTCTCCATTCTAGAACCATCCTGCACATAAAATTTGAATTTTTTCCATTAGAATACTTAAAAAACATTGAGCGCGGCCCCATATGCGACTGTTTGCTAAACAACCGCGTATGTACATGACTTTGGGGGCATTTTTCGCGTATAGCCAGCCCTATACGCAGAAAAACCCTCATTTTTCACGTGGGTCGGGGTGCGTATCTTAGACTATCCTAGAATCCCAAATACACCATGGAATTTGACAAAATTTGCATCAAAATGAAAGAATAGAACATGGGTAAATACTTGGAAAAAATGGTAGTGGATTCCGCTGGTTGTATCTCCTGGAATTCGCTGTTGAAGTTATAAGATCAAATGGGTAAAAGTTTCAAATGTTTTATAATGTTTTGAATTTTTACTATTTATAGAAATTTTTGAAATTTTTGAAAATTTTTACCCCCTTTCCTATAGTTTGGACCATTTCTAATCCTTTTGGACCGTTTTTGGACTAATTTATGATATAGGATACCTTTTTGAGTGTCGTTTCAGCCGTTGGATTGACCTGTTCGTGCTGATTTTAGGTATCATGTCTAAACTGGAATATAGGTTAGGTTTCATTTATGTTTGCATTTTGCATGACCTTATGATCGTTTCATTATAGCCTTAGGTACGAACCCACTCTATTATGTCACATAACCTTCTTGCTATTTTAGAAGTGGCATGATATGAGTGGTAGAGCTTGACCTTACATGGGTACCCTAGTTAGCGCCTTATTTTCATTTGGTTCCCATGCCAACATTTTTTCCCTTAGGGTGTGGGAGTTCGCTGTATAGTATTGCCATGGAATTTCACAAGAGCCTCATACTCCTCTTGATATTTTGCTGGCCTATTTCCCTCAGGACTCCCTTATATCAAGTTGTAATTGCATTATCATGAGCTTTTCCTGCCTTATTGAGCCTCACATCGGCTTCCCTGATATCGAGTTTCAGCCATATATCCTAAGCTTGTCTCATGTCTAGCCATGCAGATCCATTTTATATATCCTTTGCAGCTTGATTCCCTATTTTTACTGGGAGGGGATTTTCCCCTGAGTGTCGATATCCTACATAGGTATCCTTGCATTGAGCATAGGTATGGTCCACTGCTTGGAACTCGTTTGTTTGCCCATATGACACTCATCTCCTCCTAGTCTGTAAATATAAAGCAGTTTTATTCTTTTTCAAGCTTTTTTAATATTTGAAAAATTCCAAAAAAATCAAAAAACCAAAAAGATGGATAAGGAAAGATATTATATTTTGGTAGCTTTCAAGTCGTGTCGCCTTTGAACAGAGCACTATATATCACATCCGTTGGTTGGTTTTATAGTTTGACTTTAGGAGCTATACTCATTTATCTAAATTTATCTCCATTGACTAGTTAAGCTTCCAGTCCCCATGGAGCCTCTGTTGATGCCTCCTATGTCACAAAGATGTCCCAGTTTTATATATCGAGTCTATGCTACCTTAATTCAGTCACCATTTGTCGTTATGCTCTTGTTCGAAGGAAGAGTCGGCCATTCCTCAGTTATCTTGACTTTGCATGTCAACCATTCCTGGTACAGTTACTGGTTCATGCACCTTATGATCGAGTCCTTCCACATTATACAGCTTTGCTGAGTACTTTGTGCTGGATGATGGGGGATGCCTTAATTCCGTCCTTCCAGTGTATTTCATCCCATCGACTTCAGATCATTTATTCTAGGATTGGAATCTAGAGTCATTTTTTAGTGCCTTGAGACTTGCAGTCATCAGTGGCAGGTTCTCTCGCCATCGACAGTTTTTGGGAATACATCAATGTCCCCTGATCAATGGATCCTCTCAAGTGTTCAACCTCAACACATTTATTCACACTTGTTAGTTTGCACTCTAGTACCTTGATTCCCATTGTCATTATCAGTGGGTGATCTCGCATCTGTTAACGGTATACATCAATGACCGGTAATCAGACGATGGACTACTATGTTCAACCTCAATACCTCTATTCACATAGTAGGACATGTACTCGTAGCGGTTTGTGTAGAAGACCTTCCAGATTGGTGGCATCTTTTATATGCTACCTCCTTGATCGTGCCAGTTTTAATGAGATTTCAGCTCTCATGAATTGATTCCAGTATATGTCAAACATTTCCAGCTATTATGGAGATCTTGATCCATTGTATATATTCAGCCATTATGGAGGTCATGATCCTTTATATATCTTTATCATGGATATTTTGATCTATGTATATTGTATGTGGCGATGACCACTTACGTGATATTTTGTATCGTGCATATTCATGGCCATTGTACTCTTATGTATCCGAGACTTCTATATGTATTGGCAGTTATGTGCAGAGTTGTATTATTGTACTATGCTAATTGGGTGGTTGGTCTTCCATTTGGGATCCTTCATCATTCCACTTCCGTGATGGACTTATAATGTATTTCGGCCATCATATGATCCCTCTGACCTCACACATTAGGGGGCATATGTTATAGCTGATTTTACCACACGAGATGAATCACACTTGTACGACCTTCCCCTGTCCCTCTGCAGACTCCTTAAACCCCTTGGACCATTTTTTGTCCTTTGATCATTCCTAGACCATCCCTATAAACATGTGCAAATTCATATACGTTACTTTTAAACCCCTAATCACGTATATATGCAAGTTTGACCCCTAAAACCACGTACATCGGGATGTGTACAAAATCCAAATCCTTTTGGAGTTTTCCTTGACATGGATCCGACTCACTTGACTCCTAGCCTTCCATGTGCCTTGATATCGCTCGGATTCGACCTTTCATTACCCCTTCGAAACTCTATATAAGGAACTCTTTGATACATTGAAGGAATATCAGAGAATTGTGAGCAAAGAAACTGTAGTCCATTGTTGCCAGAACTTGTGCTTGAGTCTGCATCCCTTTGTCCCTTGGAGCACTTTGGTGTTCTTCCCAAGCTTGCCTTTTACTTGTGAGCTTGCTATCGAGAGATGGAGGATTGAGGTGGTGGAGGCCCAAGTGGGGGATTCAGTTTCTTTGATTCGTAGACGTGCCGACAGAGGTTGTATTCATTGTAATATCTAATTTTATATTAATAGAAATATCTTTTCATGTCCAATAATGTGTGTTTAAATGAATATTTTATCCATGGATGATCTCAAATGCTTATACATTATTGATTATATATGCTAGAATAGATCTAACACCAATACATATAGTATGCTTGTCTTGTTTACTTGTTGTTGAGGAAGTGATTTATCAATTCAAGCTGAAGTTGGAAATCTCAATGGGGATCTACTTCAACTGTCTGGAATAAGGTACGAGGTCTGATCCTTTAGTGTTAGATATTTGATTTCTATTGCATATTGGAAAGGATTGATTTCTGGAGTCAAGCTATCTGTTGTGGTACCCCAAGCCATAGGAATTTCTCTCCGTAATAAGGGTTCACTCTCTGTTGACACCATTAATCTAGCAATCTTCCTGAGCACCAGCCCAAACAGGTTTTACCCTATCCAGCAACACCTGCAAAGAATATGAGGTCTCACCCAAGATGTTCAAGGGATAACTGTCAAAACCAAGTTTTCGCAGTAAGAAGGAGTATCACGCATCTACTGTCAAACTTATCGCAACATTACTTAGCAGATCCAAGTATCTGTTTATACATTAACAGATTCATATTGTCATTCAATGGATCAGATCATCATACTTCGATCACTGCAGAAATATCGATGCATAAACAAATCTATCAATGTATCATCATTTGTAATAGGAAAGCATCGCATCATTCAGAGATAAACATCGTAATGTAGTATTCATTCACATTCACATTGCAGAAAATAGGAAAATGGGAAGATGAAAAAATAAACAATGTTTCTATCCAATCTCTATCATGTAATATTAATCTTCGCATCAAAACTACATGTTCCCAAAATAGTTCTTCAATTCAGATCTCGAATCACAGATAGATCACAGATAAGTTCAAAATTAAAATCAAGATCCTGTCCACAATATCACATCTTTGAATCAACCAAGAAGACTTAACATTTACATTCCTAGATCTATTTATAGGCATGCCCCTTTACATTGGTGGTCCACTTAAGTCAAATTCCTAACTACTTGGACCAAAATCTACAAAACAATGACCAAAAACTACAAAAAATGACCAAAATATACAAAATTTGGTCAATCTTCCTTGCATGCCATCCTCCACCTTGCGCAACATCTTTGACTTTGTACAACATCCTTGATGTTGCGCAACTATTTATCTCCAAAACTATATGCCAATAGTCTTCCTGGGGGAAGGTCTTAATAAACCCTCTCATACTTACTCAATAATTGGTTTATCTTCTTAGGATGCTTGGAAACCTTAAAGTGAGGTTTAGAAGATGTAATTAAACATTCAACATCCCATTCTATGCCTCCATGCCTCAATATAGGCCTCATACTATGAGAGGACATCACTTGATTTCGGTAAGTGTGCATTCCTCATAACAAGATGGGTTTCCCTTCCAAAATTTTGAACCTCATTTCATGGAATTGATAATTCATTGTATTCTCCCCTAAATAATACAACCATTGTAATCCCTAAACCACATTTGTATCAGCCACATTCACTTCATACAAATTGCTAGTGATAGTATGATTTCCTATAGTAACTTGAATCTTTGGAATCCATATAGTGCAGTCCATAGAATTGTTACCTAGAATGATGAATGTGAAACCATCAAAATTTTAATATTATAAATGTCTTCTCTCCCCAAAGGTTGCATCTATGAAGTTATAATTGGCTCCTTCATCCACTAGAATCGTGACCTTTTGGCCTTTTATGTTACCCTTGAGCCTTAAGGTGTGGAATCTAGGTACACCTAAGAGTACTGCATTTTTTTCTATCTCAGGAGTGGGTTTTTCTTCTTTATTTTTTCATGCCCCTCTTCTTGGGCTGCAATTTGTGCTTCTTCCTCCTCCTCCTCTTCCTCATCTTCATACAAAACTTCAATGTAGTGTGCCTTCCCCTTTGCACACTTGTGTCCTGGAACCCAAGGTTGTTTGCATGTGAAACATAGCTTATTTTTTCTAAGTTCTTCTTTGCTTGGTACTCCTTTATTTTGTTTGGAAAAGGAGTCTTTTTTTATGGTTTCTTACCTACCTTGAATTTGGAAGGGAAATTAGGCTTGTGAGGGGCGGGGGGGGTGGGCAGGGGGGGGGGATTTGGTTATTGGAAACACATTATGCAAATATCTTGTCAAATTCATGGCATCCTTCAATGTAGATGGTTTGTTGGATTTCAACATCCCTCTCAAAGCCTCTTTCAATAATTTAGTAAATATTAAAACCAACCTAGCCATAGATAGATCAAAAATCATTATTGAAATATTTTCAAATTCTAACATATATTCTTCAGGAGTTCCAACTTTCTTCAATTGTGTTAGTTCTTTGAAAGGAATTTTGGGGTCTTTCCTCTCAAATATATCCATTAATGCATTGGATAAACCCTCATAATATAAAATATGGTCATGTCTTAAGGTTATAATACCATGGAAACACCAATCACTAGCTTCCCCTTCTAGATGAAAAATGACCATTTTCAATGCGTCTTCTTTAACCATAGGATTTAATTGAAATACACACTTAATTTTTGCAACCAAGCACTAGCAAATATTTGTGAAGAACCATCAAAGGAAGGAATAGTTACTTTTCCCATGGTATAATTTAATTCCTGATTAAGAGGAGGTTTCGTATTCCCACTTCCTCCTTGCTTAAACTGAAGAGAGTCCCTAATGAATTGATTGAAAGGTAGGACTTTCCTACATTCATCACTTAGTTGTTGCCAATAATTTGTCTCCTCCGTCACATAATAAGTAGTTTAAGGGCCCTATTTGGACTCTAAAAACTTAGGTATTGCAGGTCCGATATTATTCTTGAATTCACGCGGTCAGTTATGAGGTCCATTCTTTGGAAAAATGGCTTCCCCATTGGTATTCTTCTCATCATGAGGTGAACTACTACTACTCCTGGGTGTTGAATTGCCCCCAAGTTCACTAGCCAACAATTCGAACCCTTGCATAAAATGTTTGATCATACCTTCAAGAAATTCATGAATGAATGTTTTAATTTCCTCATTATCCCCCTTATCATCCATATCTCCCAATCCTAGTTTTGTCTTAATCTCCTTGTAAACACAACTGACTTCCCCACTTCCTTCTCTTCCACTATTAATGTATTCACTATCATTGTCTAATGGAGGGAGGTAATCATTAGGAAACATGAATAAATAAATCCAACATGTGGTAATATCATTCTCTGATACCACTGTAATGACCCAATTCAAAAATTCCAAACAAAGGCAGAATTTGGGGAAAATTTGTCTTGACTAGTCTTGACTCTAGGGGCTTCGAATGGCACAATAGGGTATCAAATTTGGTAGGGACTGATATGGTGATTCTTGGGACCAATCAAGGAATATATGGTCGCTTTATAACATTTTATAGACATCTTCAACTCGATTTGAGGATATTGGAAAAAATGGTAAAATTACTAGAAATTTCTGGTGCAATTCACCCTAGGGTGTGAGCAGAAATGGCTCTCCAACTCCTATGCAACCCTCCAAAATTATTAAAAAGATTATGGGGACTGATATTCTACTTCATTTAATTTCATTTTGTGTGGTTAATATCTCTGCAACATGTATGTAAAGCTTCATATTTGAATGCATATATTCGGTGATATTTTCTTAAGGGAAATGGCATGTAATAGCTTAACTTTGACTCATAAATTGTATCAGTAATGGTTCAGAAAAAATAATAAGGAATTTATACCATTAAAATAATATAAATATATCACCCAACATCATATAACATCAGATAAATACTCAACACAAATCATATATACAACTCCATTGAAATGGGATTCCAACACATGGAACTAGTCACACCGTAGCTTGGAAATGTGAACATTTTGCATATGGATTTTTGCTAATTTTGACTTACAGAGAGGAAGGGATAAATATCACAAAGCCATAAATAATTCACCCATACTTGGGCATCAATTGGACTCAACAAGGTGCAACCACCATTTGGCACAAGTGCGTCATCATAGAGAAGCATGGGAATATTGAAGTAGGGATTGGGAGAATGGGAGGAGAGATGGGTCACGAACTATAGCAGCCTCCTATATACAATAACAACACTAAATTAAGCTCCAAATGAGAGGTTAGGGTAGCCTCTCCAACATCCAAATTAAATGATAATATAACTCTCTCTAAATTGGTTCACTAGCAGGGCAAGTGAGCACTCACCGTGCAATGGACAAGCTAGTACTTTCCAAAATGCCAAAGGAAAAATATGAAATGATAAAAATCCATTATAATTAATCATGACATATTTTTATAACCCTCCTAAGGTCCTATAAGGTCGAATTTCATCCCATAGGATTCCTCCAACTCATCTTTGATGTTTAGTAACCTCCATGACAGTTGTCCTTCTCCTCATCCCTTCATATTACTCCAAATTCTAAGTGTTGCCACCAAAACTCAAGTGAACATTATTGGAGAATATATTTTTATCCCTGACATGTTAGATTTTCATAGGTATGCAACAAGGTCTGATTTTTCATAGAATCTTCCATCATTGTTGTCATAAAATGAAGGGAATCTCTCTTTAAGTGGAACCTAGTTTATTCCTAACCTCTTCCTCTTCCATGGGGATTTATTCCTCTTCACCTATTCAAATCCTTGGGATCGTGACATGTTACTTAACACCTCTTCACCTTCCCAGAACATTCCATTAATGATAATTTTGAATTTGGGGTTAAGTCACGACATGTGTAAGGAAGAATCTATCCACCCAACGTCTCGATGAACCTCCAAATGCCCTCATGAACTAATGCCACTTTATTATTTATATGACCCAATTTAATGTGTAAATGACAAACTAAGGTTCTCTTGGGTCTCATAGCTCCCTTATTGCAATATTTAATTCCTCCTCCCCATCCTAGTGAACTAGTAGGAGGGTGAAACATTTATAACTAGTAGTCTCATTAGGATGTACTTAGTTGTTTTCTATCAAGTGAGCCTGGTGAACCGAACAGGGATAACTTGTTCAGACTTCAGAGAACCTTCAGTCTTGCTTCCGGGAAGCTTTGTTGTATCATATCACATGTTCATACCCCATGGGGGAATTGTAATAAATGTTATAGCATGATAGTGTCTGTAAAAGACTCAGTCTCTTAGACTTCATTTGTCAATCTGATCAGCCCAGGGTGTTTTTTCCCTTGGTTATTATTTGTTGTTGAACAAACGACTGATAATTTCTGAGTTTTTCACTCCATACCTCCAAAGTTGGGGTGGCCGGCTTGGCATTTAGGCCTATTGAGGTTATTAGAGTTTATGTGTCAATGTATAAACATGCTATACATCATTTTTGAGTCATATGAACATGTCTAAGTCCCCCTAGGTGTTTTTCAATTTTTCATTTTTTTAGTTTTTTCAGTGTTTTTTATTAAAATTTAATTTTTCCAAAACTGAGGCTATTTTTTAATAGTTAAAATGGAAAAATTGGTTTTGTAATAAAAGTGGGCCAAATAATCAGTTTCAATCATGTAGGTGCTCATTTTCAAGCTAAGAGCACCATGTAAACCCATGGACCCACTGTTTCCTAGTTTTGAGTGATTTTCCATCACTCAGGTCAGAAAGCCCCAAAAATCAATTATTGATTATTTTAATTAATAAATTGATGAATAATGGAGCAAATCCAAAATCATAAATCAATGGATTCTCAGCTGATTTGATTGAAATCAGTCAGATCTGAAGCAGATTGACTGGATCTAGCAAATCCTTGACTGAAGGAGGTGATCAAATTAGATCCAGAGTTGACCTTGAGCATCCTTTATGGGTAATTTCGCCCTCCCTCTCTCCTCAACACGTTTTGGCTCATCTGGATGAGTTTTGGTGGATGCTTCAGTCAACAGGTTGAGGTGTCAGTCAGATCAGCCCCCCGATTGACAATTGCACTCAGTGAGACTCAGATATGGCTCAGCTAGACACAGATCAGGCATTGATGGACTTTCCTTCAGCTGATTTGATGTGTCTCCTTGGGATTTGCGCCCCCCCTGGGCTTGATGGCCTGTATTTTGTATATATCCAGGCACAACCTCCTCTTCCAAGCTAGTTAGAGCTGGACTAAAGGGCTTGCCATTGTAACTATGTACTGATTTTCATTTGTTGAAATAAATAAAAGCTTTGGAGGCTCAATTGTGGAGTACCTTTCATGTGTGGATTGCCATTGTCTTGCTGCATTCGAGGTGAAACTGCTACTTTTCCAATTTTTTGCACTTAATTATTGTCTGCCTGAATGGTTTCTGAAATCATAAGGATAGATCATTGTAAGTAAGCTTACTTACTTTCTATTTGCTTCATATGTTTGAATGAGTTAATACCTGTATGTTAAATAAGGTTATTTGCATACTGTATCATCCCTTTCTCATATGTATCTTCAGATCTAATAGTTCTGTCTGCAGGAGTTGTGTTGTATCTTACAGGTTTTCCGTGGCTAGAAGATCTAGGGTTCAGGTTTGATTCCATTGATTTATAGTATATATTGCTAAGATCGTGCCCCTCGGTGCTTCTCTACCAAGTCCCCTCAGCAGATTTGCTTCAACAACAAGCACCTCTCTTCCCCTTTCTCTCCTTTAAAAATTATTAAACTTTCCTCAAACTGGTTACTTTAAAGGATTCTTATTAATCTGATCTATCTCATCAGGAAAAACACACATAGATCTAATTGTCAATATCCCTTCCAATTTCTAGATCTTAGCTTCATTTTGCATATAAAGTTCAATCTCAAGAGATCTGTAGAA
>LPNX010129667.1:81042-221883 GCA_001517045.1 Pseudotsuga menziesii | reverse complement strand
TACATGGTATGTATAAAAAGAAAGTATAGTAATAATACTAATAGCTATAAGAAATAAATGAAGGCTCCATATATTATTATTATTACTAATGACAATTAAATATTAAAATAGCTACAAGAGTCCAAATAAGAACTGGTTAAAAGTTCCTGAGTTAAATATTAAAAGCACCTAAATTAAATAAAAAGGGTTAAATCAAGAAATCAAAGGATTCTTGATTTAACTGCCTATTTGACTAAAAAATATGCCTATAAAAACCCAAGCCAAAGAGAGGCTTTCAGATCTTCCATATTTTTTGGTGATTCCATAATTCTACCTGATTATTCTCAAGAGAGTTCTTGGAGAACAATTTTTCCTAAAAGGAAAAAGGAGAATTGATTCAAAAACTAATATCCCAGTTAGGGAAGCCTTAACTTAGGAGCTCTAAGCTACTTACATGTTGGAACTAGCTCAGGGGGATCCGGATCGAAACCAGGAATGATTCTGGGTCATGGTTGGGTGGAACGTGGTAGTTCCCAAATGATTCGTTTATCTATACACAGGTCAGATCTATTTGTGAATTTATTGATACTGGATATTTTAATGTGCGGGTTTTCAACCATTGAAATAACTTCATCTTGCAGGTATGAGGTTCTTGGTTTTCCCCCTTGTAAACTATACAAGTTTTACTATTCGAAGAAAATGGAATTTTCGATGACTATTTAGTAACTGTCTACTATAATCTAGATTATCTTTGTTCTAGTTCATTTATGAAATTCATTTCCTCTCTATTAATGGAATGGTTTTTTTCTACTTCATTTTTGAAATTCATTTCTTGTCTATTAATGTAAGGGTTCTGTTCTAGTTCATCTCTGCAATTCATTTTCTCTCTATTACCTAAGGGTTTTGTTTTCTAGTTTATTTCTGAAATTCAATTCATGTTCAATAATTTAAATGTTGTTGTTTTTCTAAATTCATTTCTGCAATTTATTTCCTATCTTGAAATTCTTTTCCAAACCCTATAACTAATTAAAAGCAGAGCCTATATATATAGTATCTCTTCGGGAATATTACATATGTCCATCATGATTATGTTAAATATAAATAAACCCAAACTATTATCCATAATATTAACCTAATCTTTATGCATAAAATTATAACATAAAGTATCAATAGCTAAATCATTTATAAGTAAATCAAGACTATAAACAAATCATTCTCATTCTCATAAATAAATAATAATATCAAATGTCAAGATAAGATATCTAAGACCTCTAAGGTATGTGGGCACAAATGCCACATTCATTTAAAACATAAAATACAAATATCCAAATCTTATATCATAAAAGAGCTTTCCACATAATAAGGCCACCATAACACTAATCATACAACTCATTAAATATATCGTGTAAATGAGAAGAGGTCATGGGATCGAATCATGTGGGCGTGAATTCCCAAATACATTATTTCACATACTCATTGTTTACAATCGTCGTAGCTAGGATCGATTCCTGATAAGCTCACGATTTCCATTTTCCAACATAGATTTAAAAGCATGGCTAACATCAAATCCTGCAGGATTTGTTAGCAGTGTTTAAACATTGTAAACAACTCATAAATATTTTACACAGTCTACCTTATAAACCATCAAATGCCATAAGTGTTAAACATGGAATGAAACAGTTTATTTGTCAATGTTTCCCATATCAATTACCAAATCAATATACAGGCTGAAAAACATTATAACTCCATACAGTAACAAAACCCCAATTTATTTACACGTAACCATTTCATGGCTCGCAACCAAATATTGCAAAATAATAAACTCTTAATATAAATCAAGTTAAACCCTTATCAACGCTAAGCCATAGAAACGACATACCATTCATAGGGTGAACCCCACAATCACGATTGTTTCCAATTAAATACATAGGTAAGGATTTAAATGCTATGAATAACCATAAAACTACATTCCATTCAAATCTTACACAGTCGCTACTCTAAATGGAAAAAATTCCATTGCCATCAATGGCATGGTTCTAAAAGCAAAGTAACACTGCTAGTATCCACATTAAAAACTTAAACTATAAATGCAAGTTTACACAGAGTCAAAATAGTTCCAATTTAAATAATAATAACCACGATGCATTCATAGTAACGAATTCATTTCCATTTAACCAATCCAAAAAATATATGAAAATACACAGTTGTAATTCCAATCAATTGCACCATTGCAAGCAATGGTGTTGTCGCCATTTACCATACCCATTAATTTACACAAAACGTAGAGTATTCATTTACAAAATTGAAATACAAACAGTCTCAGCCCGAAGACACCAACCTAACCGAAAAACCCACATGGTAAATGCATCTCTGGATTCTTTAGAAGAAATTACAGACAGACAATTTCCAGTCGCAACCATTAAAACCCCAAACCAACCATTCATCCAACAACGAGCTTCACGCTCTATCACAATACTCAGACACGGGAGGAAACAAGTTTTATCTTGTTACAATGGTGCTTACCTGTAAAAGGTAATGCGTTGGCCACCCTTGAGACACACGACCCAGCCGTAAGAACCTTGCAACAAATAAGAACGCATATGAGAAGTATGTTGAAACTCCAACACTTAAAAAACTAAACAAGAGCTACAAAACCATACCGGAAGGCATACCTTCCAAGCACTGGCAAGCTCCAAACTTCACGCCCTAGTGTAGACTAGAGAGCCGAATAGGGCTCACACAGCAAAATCACAAATGACCCATACCTTCGCCCTAGTACAAGCTTAGGGCTTGAGACCCTTATTTCCCAAAGCGCATTAAATTCCCCACCTTGGCCTTCATTACGGGAAATCAAAACCCAAATTCTATAGTGTATGCCACCCAAAAACGTAGTGCAACAATTAACCATCATGCAATACATAAACCCCAACATATGTATCATGTACTTAGGATATAGCCATAATTCATGACATATATAATATGCCATGAACGCCTCACGTTATTCCTTCAACCTTATACACAAATACCTTGATAAATATAGTGCTATGCTTTAATATATATTAATCCTTATACATTACAACATATACCATGTAAATGTTAAAGTGCGAGTATAATTAAATCAAGGTCATAAGACCATAAGAAATAATGGTAACTGGTACAAACATAGGCATAATAAAACCCAGTCTTGCGTAAACAACAGTGCTAAGGACCGTAATAATAATCACTAAGAGAGGGATGTAAGTCTATTCGTCATCCACGCTGTGAGATAGTTGAACATAGGAAGTATGTCGTTTGTTTCCATTTATACTCAGCTTTTCATGTAGTCGAGTGCACCTACACCAAACCAGGAAAGCAATGAATTAGATCAATACAGAACTAAGTAAACCTTGTAGTGATAAGTAAAAGTAATTACCTTTAAGGTGTTTCTACAAGGGAAACAAGTACACCACTCCACCCCTTGACAATACAAGTAAAGTTAGCTTCATTCATAAAAACAGTAATCAAATAGTATAACCAATAAGAAAGAAAATGATGATACATACATACATTTAAATGCATTATAAGAAGCATTCAATAAATAGCATAACCATCTAGCTCAGATTCAATGTAACATAACGACAATATAGAAATACACTAAGAACCACATTGGGGAAAACATATACAAGAAAGTAAGAACAAATTATGACAATTCATTCTAGTAAACAAAGTACAACAAATTCCACATAAGTTAAGTTAACGTCTAGTTTAGGTAGTAATAGACCTGCCTAATAAATAAAAAAATCAAATTTTGGGGAAATTACATTCACTAAAGTCAACTATAGTTAAGTATGATCAAACTAAAGTCAAGCATAGTTAAGCAAATTCAACCATGGTTATCCAAGCGTCAAACCTTAATTGCTAAATTCAAACATGGTTGTTTATGGCCAAACTAAATTCAAGCATGGTTGACCAAATTTGGCGACATAACCAAAGATGCAACATATTAATAATGTGGAATTCAACATTCATGAAGGGATCTGTTGCAATGTGATGTTTATCAAGGGTCATTTTTCATTAGGGAATTCATAAAGGGTTATGTCCCATTGCGACATTGGTAAAGTGTTATGATGCACTGTGACAATGCCCAAGATGTGGCAGATTGATAATGTGGCATTCCATGTTTAGGAAAGTTAAAATATTGGACAAACTTTGGAAAAATTATAGTATATCTATCTGAAGTGAATGATAAATATATTGTTGGAAATGATTCAAATATATAAATATAAAGAACAACTTTAGTATGCATTACTTACATCAGTGTATATTCTTCTCCTTGCATGTATCAAATTCAAGTGACAGTTCTACATATCGAATTGAAGATTATACAGAAATCCAAGAATATTGTTCAAAGTTACATTCTTGAAATAGTAATTAGGATGAAATATACTATAAAAAAATTATAGTATAATGATAAAGATAACATTGGAAATGATTCAAATATATTAAAAAAATAACAACTTAATTATGCATTATGTTATAAAAATAACAACTTTACTATGCATTATAAAATTTGAAGTTACTTTTTGGGTAGAAAAAAATATTAACATAAAGTTCTTTATATAAGTAATTTAAATTTTTATTTTAAGAAAAACAAAATAACATGAATATTTTTATATTTGTATTAAGCATGGTTGACCAAAGTCAGCCATGGTTCTGGTATATGGACAAATTAATAATCTAACATTCAACATTCATCAAGGGTTATGTCACATTATGATGTTTATAAAGGTTATGTCACATTAAAGTATTGGTCAAGGTTTATGTCGCATTGGTTAAGGGTTATGTTGCATTGCAAAAATTCCTAAGATTTGACACATTAATAACATGACATTTGATTTTTAGGAAACTGCATGTCGCATTATGAACTATGGCCACGTGGTTCACTAAAGTCAACCATAGTTAACTATGGCTAGACTAAAGTCAAGCATGGTTAATCGAATGCCAAACCTTACTCCTGAAAGTCAACCATGGTTGTTTATGATGGCCAAACTAAATTCAAGCATGGTAGACAAAAGTTAGCCATGGTTCACTATAGTGTCCAATATATGTCAATACAACCAAATATGCGACACATTAATAATGTGGAATTCAACATTCATCAAGGGTTATGTTGCAATGTGATGATCAAACTAAACTAAAGCATGGTTAACCAAAGTCAACTACGCTTAACTGTTGTCACATTGTGATGTTTATCAAGGGTTATGTCGCATTGGTTAGGGAATATGTCACATTACAAAAATTCCCAAGATCTGACACATTAATAATGTGAAATTCGATGTTTAAGAAACTTCATGTCATATTGTGAACTATGGCCACGTGATTCACTAAATTCAATCATAGTTAAATATGGCCAAACAAAATTCAAGCATGGTTAACCAAATTCAACCATGGATAACCAAACGTCAAACCTTACTCACTAAAGTAAACCATGGTTGTTCATGTCAGAACTAAATTCAAGCATGCTTGAACAAAGTTAGCCATGGTTTTCTATAGTGTCTAGTATATGCTGACACAACCAAATATGTGCCACATTAATAATGTGGTATTCAACACTCATCAAGAGTTCTATCGCAATGTGATGTTTATCAAGGGTTAAGTTGCATTGCGACGTTCATAAAGGGTTATGTCCCATTGCAACATTGGTAAGGGGTTATGCTTCATTGTGACAATAGCAAACATGTGACATATTAATAATGTGGCATTCCATGTTTAGGAAATTTCATGTCACAATGTGATGTATGACCACGTGGTTCACTAAAATATACCATGGTTAACTATGGTCAAACTAAACTCAAGCATGGTAACCAAAGTCAACTACAGTTAACTAAAGTCAATCCTTACTCATTAAAGTCAACCATGTTTGTCGCATTGTGATGTTTATTAAGGGTTATGTCACATTACAACATTGGTCAAGGTTTATGTCACATTTAAAATTTCCGAAGATGTGACACATTAATAATGTGACATTCGATGCTTAGGAAAATTCATGTCGCATTATGAACTATGGCCACGTGGTTCACTAAACATAAGGTTTTATTTTTCCCAAAATTTATCATATTTGAAAAAAGACTAGAATATTCCAAGATTACTTTGTATTATGTGAATAATGTTTTGTTCATAACTCAAAATTCAATGGAATGTACATCATTGGAAAGGTATTGCAATTCTCTACAACTTTGATGTTTTGAGTTTTTCCTAATTCCATATCGTTTGTCTGGGTAGGACATTTTAGTAACAAAGCATCATTTAAAAGATGCTTTGTTACTAAAACGCCCGCTGCAGACAAATGGTAAGGAATCAAGAAAAAATCAAAACTGAAAATTTATAGAGAATTTAATGAATTTCCAATGGTATAAAGTTCACCCAATTCCTATTTATGAGAAAAATGGTATGCTGAAAATATGAAAGATTGAAGGAATATTTTCACTTTTTGTTAAATAGGATACATTAGAAGATGGTAGAATGTTATCAAATTCAACCATAGTTAACTATGGTAAAACTAAATTCAATATTGGGTAACCAAACTCAACCATGGTTAACCAAACATCAAACCTTACTTTCTAAAGTCAATGATTGTTGTTTATGACCAAACTAAATTCATGCATGGTTGACCAAAGTTAGCCACATTTTTAGATAGTGTCTCATATATGCTCACACAACCAAAGATGTGACACATTAGTAATGTGGTATTTAACATTCATCAAGGGTTATTTCGCAATGTGATGTTCATCAAGGGTTATGTTGCACTGAGACGTTCATAAAGGGTTATGGTGCATTATGACAAAGACCAAGATGTTACACATTAATAATGTGGAATTCCATTTTTAGGAAATTTCACGTCACACTATGAAGTATGACCATGTGGTTCAGTAAAATCAACCACAGTTAACTATGGTCAAACTAAACTCAAGCATGGTTAATTAAAGTCAACTATGGTTAACTAAAGTCAATACTTACTCTCTAAAGTCCTGTATCATTGAGTTTGGCCAAACTAAAGTCAAGCAATGGTGACAAAATTAAGCCTTTGTTAGCTACATTTTCGAGTATATTCCAACACAACCAAATGTGTGACACATTAATAATGTGACATTTGGCATTCATCAATAGTTATGTCACATTGTGATGTTTATCAACGGTTCTATTGCATTGCAATGTTCATAAATGATTATGTCACATTGTGAATTGTTCAAGGGTTGTGCTACATTGCAACAATGGTTAAGGGTTATGTCGCATTGCAAGAATGCCTAATATGTGACGCATTAATAATGCGACATTTGATGTTTAGGAAATTTCATGTGGCATTGTGATCTATGGCCATGTGGTTCACTAAACTCATCCATTGTTAACTATTGTTAAAATAAATCCAATCATGGTTAGCCAAATTCAACTAGAGTTAACCAAATGTCAAATATTACTCACTAAACTTAACCATGGTTGACTAGGGCCAAACCAAAGTTAAGTATGGTTGAACAAAGTTAGACATGGTTCTCTACAATGTCTCGTATATGCTGATGCAACCAAATATGTGACACATTAATGATGTGTCATTCAAAATTCATTAAGGATTATGCTGCATTATGATGTTTTTTAAGGATTACGTCGCATTACGATGTTCATCAAGGGTTATGTTTGATTGTTGCATTGCTCAAGAGTTATACTACGTTGGGACAATGCCCAAGATGTGGCACATTAATAATGTCATATTCAATCTTCAGGAAATTTCATGTCGAATTGTGAAGTATGGCCATGTAGTTCAGTAAAGTCAACCATAGTTAACTATTGTGAAAATAAAGTTAATCATAGTTAACCAAATTCAACTATGGTTAAATAAAGTCAATCCTTTCTTGTTAAAGTGAGCCATGGTTGACTTTGTCCAAACTAAAGTCAAGAATGGTTAACAAAGTCATCCATAGTTCACTACATTGTCAAGTATATGTTAACACAACCAAATATGAGACACATTAATAATGTGAGATTTGGTGTTCATTAAGGGTATTTTTCGCATTGTGATGTTTAACAATAGTTGTGTTGCATTGTGACATTCATCGAGGGTTATGTCACATCATGAATTGTTTAAGGGTTATGTTGCATTGTGACACTCGTTAAGGGTTATGTTGCATTGCAACAATGCCCATGAAGAGACAAATTAATACCATGCCATTCGATATTAGGAACTTTCATGTCGGGTTGTGAATTATGGCCACCTGGTTCACTAAATTCAACCATTGGTCAAACTATGGACAAACTAAAGTCAAACATGGTTAGCCAAAGTCAACTATATTTAACCAAAGGTAAAACCTTACACACTAAAGTCAACCATAGTTGATTATGGCCATAATGAATTTCATAATTCCATAAAATCCATTGAGGAACATAATCATAATCCAACATGACCATGGAAAAAATGTCGCTATCGAACTTAACAATCAATGAATGTTGTAATCCAACATAGCACTTAATAAATATTGCAATACAACAAAATTATTAATGAATGTATCAAATATAACTAAACCTTTAACAAATATTCCAAACATACATGTGATAAGTTATCTCACAAAATTGCAGCAATGTGAGAATCAAACATAAGCCTTAACGACTGTACAACTATTACAATCTAATAAAACATTTAAACAACATTATAGATATGAATCTCAAATGCATTAATGTGTAATTAATAATCATATTAATTACATAATAATTAAGCAATAATATTTTTAATAAACTAATTGTTATTATTAGATTTATTACACAATTAAAATTAAATACTATAATTAATTACATACAAATAATTAAAAAACAAGATTAGTTTATAAATACTTTGGGGATATTTAATTGCTTAGATTTCATATCCATATGCACTATTATTTTTTTAATTAAATTATGAAATAATATTAAAAAAATAAGACTATTTTTTAATTAATTATTAAATAACTTTTAAAATATTAATTAATTACATTAAATAAAATTAAATATTATATTATAAATATTTAAATAATATTGTATTGAATTATATAATAATATTTTATTATTATTTTCAATATAATAATTTAATAAAATAGCATATACTAGTATAATATAACTGAATTATTAATATTAAAATTAATTTATAAAAACTAACAATATAATAAAATAGCATTATTAAATAATTAATTATTATATTATTAATTAATTAAATAATATCATTTCATTAAGGCTGTTTTTCTGAATGATACTATTGTTTAATTAAGTACCATATTGAATTTATTAAAATTAATATTATTATATATTAGTATTTTATTAACACAATCGATTAATTAAACGATATAACTTTGTTAACACTATAATGTATTGTAATGCTTCATTTTTAATACATATCTCTATTATCAACACATATTAATTTTATACTAATAAATTTAATTCTTAACATATTTATGTAGTATTAATATAAAATATTTCATTATCATATTATAAAATTATAATTAAATAATATATATATTATTTTATTATTTATAACAATTATAATTAATATACTATATTATTGTATCTAAATAATATGTTTTTAAGTACATAATGTATATCTTTTTCTTAGTTTTATTTTTATATTATTTATTTTACAAATATGTTTTAAAAAATATTATTCAATAATAATTTTATCTTTATATCTTTATGTCATTAAATATAGTTTTAGATAATTGTTTTATTTAATTAAATTTTAATATTCTTTAATTTATCTATGTACCAACAATATAATAAATTAATAAATAGCATATTATAATATAATATTATAATTAAATATTATTATTTCAATTAAATAATTTTATTATTACTACAATAATATTGTTTTAATTAAATACTATATTTAATGATGATGATGATGATGATGATGATGATGGTTAACATCCCTTGAGACCAAAATTTGGTCTATCGGACCCTGAAGAAGAAAATTATCTAGTTTGTTTTAAAGTGATATTTCTATGCTCAAAGAGCTTGGAGAGAAGCGTCTCGAGCTTACTATAATTTTGACAAGCTAAAAGGCTAGGAATGTCGGTATTGCAACAAAGATTATGAAACTGGGATCTAATCTGGGTGTATGCAGGGCACTCTAAGAGGAAGTGATTTTCATCTTCAATGTTCTTACTCTCACAAAGGTGGCAGATCCTTTCTACCCAAGGAGTTTTAAGGACTGTCCAACGCCCAGTTTCGCTGTGGAGCTCATGCGAGTTGGTTCTTATCTTAGCTATATTAATTTTTTTCTTAGGACTGATTAACACAGAGAGATAGTTTTGATCCTCAAGAGTAGGGTTGATGACCTCCTTATAATATCTTAATTTTCTTTTGGCCTCTAAATCTTTCTCATGCCACAATTTTTCTTTAAACTTAGAAGCAATAATATTTTTAATGTTATTAATATTTTGCAATGCAACATTTTCATCAATCTTCTAGTGATTTAACCAAGACCTAGTATCTTTATACCACCCACGCTTGAGCCTTAGGTGATTTTGGCTGGAGTTTAAAGCTAACTTAGGGAGTCTATGGTCTCCCATGATATTGATTTTGTTCTTGTACAATAGGAGTCTAGTCATGGCTAGGCTCTCGATGGGGGAAAGACCCACTTCTATAAGGAGAATAGGATAGGGTGTATTGTTTTTTATTTTGAGGTTGTAAGTTATAAAACGCTTCTGGATTTGCTCAATCTTTCTCCAAGATTCTCTAGAGATGCTGCAACCCCAAACCTCACACCCATATAAGATAACAGGAGTGACTAGAGTTTCAAAGAGGAGCTTCTTTTTGTCCCACATCATGAGGTTTGAAGCTTTACAGTTATTTTCAAGACCAAAGTAAGCTTTCCACCCTGCGTTAATCCTTTTCTCAATGCTATAGTTCCAGTTGAGCTTGTGATGAATATCAATTCCTAGGTACTTGTAAGAAGACACTTCCTCCAAGTTGCTATTGTCATACACAAAATTAGCGTATGTGTCCTTCTTGGATTTGATAATCATAACTTTTGTTTTGTCAGTGTTAACAGTCATACCCATTGTAGAGCAGAAATCTTTAAGAAGACGAAGTTGTTTATCAAGATCGGAAGAACACCTTGCCATAAGGACAATATCGTCAGCATAAAGAAGAAAGTTGATGACTATGCCAGCTAGGATCATACCAGCACAGCCTGCTTCTCCTAAACAACCCTCTAACTTATCAATGTAAATGCTGAAAAGGGTAGGGGAGAGGGGCCAACCTTGCTTAACTCCGATATTACACTTAATATCTTTAGACCACCCATCATTGCTTTTAAACTTGGAAATTACATTCCTGTAGAGCCTTATCGCAGCAGCTCTTAGCTCGAAAGGAACCTTAAGCTCTTCTAACCTATTCCAAAGGTTATTTCTAGGTACCGTATCGAAATCCTTTCTAAAGTCCACAAAGCAGCAAAAGAGATTGTATTTGTCATTGCGGCACTCCTCCATAATGATCCTAAGCATAATAAGGTGGTCCGTTGTTGAGTGATGCCTTCTAAAACCTGCTTGACCTTTAGTCCGCTTACCTTCACTTTCAAGCCAAATGCTGATCTTCTTTTCCAAAATAATACCATATAACTTGGCTAAGAGGGGGCTAATCATAATAGTCCGATAATTTGAGGGGTTATTTGTATCCCCGCTTTTGAAAATGGGGATAATGAGGCTCTAAGTCCAAGGCTTAGGGAACCCTTCCTGGACTGCTTGATTAAAAATCTTATGGATGTGAGGGATGAGGACAGGACCTCCAATCTTTAAGATTTATGCCTGGTAACCTTCAATGTCCTTAGCTTTTCCATTTGCTAGACGCTTAACCCCAAAATCTATGTCTTCTAAAGAGAAAACTTCTTTCGTTGTGAGAAGGGTTTCAAAGTTGTCTATGACATTCGGGGAGTCATAAATCTTTTGAAGATAGGAATTCCAGTCGTGCAAAGAGATTTTATTATTATCTTTAGTTTTTCTAGTTAGAATATGCCTCCAGAATTTCTTAGGAGCCGTCTTAGAGAGGTGTAAGAGATTGTCTTTCCTTTTGTGAATATACTGCATTTTTTTTCTTTTAGTGAGGGCTTTGTATATTTTTATCTTGTTAATTTTAATAGAAAAATCAAGAGCTTCTCTAATCTCTCTTCTCGCATTTTTACAATCAGTATCATACCAAGGATTGGTTTTTTTATTCTTTTTATTACTTGAAACTTCAATTGAGAAATTGTTAATGGAATAAGAGAGGGTTTTAGTAAAATTATAATATAGGTCTCCTATGTTGTCTGGACTTGATAAAGGAAGCAAATTAATTTTTAACTCATTTATAAAAAGATCCTTTTTATTTCTATCAAAGATCAAGTTCTTTTTGTTATAGTGATTATCCTCCATGGGATCACTATGGATGTCACAGTTGAGAGTTACCATTAAAGGTTTATGATCTAAATCAAGCTCATGGTCATTTATTACGTCCAAATTTATTATATCATTGTATAACGAAATATCAGAAATAACATAATCTACTACGCTGCTAGTAAGCCCATGGATACAGGTCATTTGGCTAGAACTGGGCCACTTCGTTAGACCGTTGCAAACTATGATATCTTGAGAGCTACAGAGCTTGATTAGCTCCGACCCAAACAAATTTTTCCCTAAATCATCATAGCTTCTCCTGCACGTGCTAGCTAGAGTAAGGTCTTCGTCTAACCAGAGAGGATTAGGTTTAGAGTAATTGCTTAGGAAAGTAGCTTGGTTGTTTGAAGTTCTAGCATCAAAATCGCCCATTAAGAGGATATTACCTTCATTCCTAAGGCTAGAAATATCATTCTCTAGCCCACTGTAAGGACAATTTTTATCCAAATTGTTCTTCTTATAGAAGTTAGAATTAATAGGGGCAAAATAACATATTGCTATGTAGGTTTTTTTATCACTAATGTCAGTAATTTCTATCCACATATACTGGTTGTAAGGGTCTTTTTTATAAAGCCTAGCATGGGGGGAGATGTTCTTCTTAATGTAACAAGCTATACCCCCAATGCCTCTACGAGAGGATCGCTTGTTCCAGGTTGACCAAAGCACAAAGCCATCTATGTTAGGGACCCTAGATTCTTCGTGCTCCCAAGTTTCAGCTAACAAAATAATATCAACTTCATTAGAGATCCAGGATAGCTTGGGGCCTTTGTTCCATGGAAAGCCCCGACAATTCCAAGAAAGAATCCGGAGCATGCTGCATTGCTATTTATTACTATCTTTTTGGTTTCTATCTCGGATAACAGCTTTCCTATTTCTGATTATTGCCCATTTTCCTTCCTTCCTAGCTTCTTTTACCTTTTGAACCTCCTTTCTTAATTCTGCTTGATCTTATGGAATGAGATATTCATTTATGAATATTCCAGTTCCTTTTAGACTTGAGGTTTTACTAAGTATGTCATGTTTTTGGTCAGTAGAGCTTACTTTTACCTAAATTAACCTTCCTTTATTCTCAGTTAATTTCCCCAACCTTGTTGCTTCTATTAGACATGTTGATTCAATTTGTAATCTATTGTGTAATTCTGTCTAGGCTATGGCTAAAGTATCCTCACCTTCATCCTCTTTCAAACCAAAGATTATAAGGTTAAAGGCCCTTTTGTTACGCTCATGGTCTAGTTCTATCAATTTTTTCATTTCCTCTTTAATGGGTTTGATATCTAATTTATCTGCTACAGTATTTAGGGTGAAGTTGTTATTAACTTTAGCTTCTAGCTCCTTAATCATGTCGATCATTTTAAGGCTTTCTAAAGTATTGACGTCTTCGTGTTGGGATGTTTGGTTCGTATATTGGCTCTGGTTTTCTATAGCCTGTAGTCTAACCTCAAGTGTCTCCATTTTATTCTCCATTGTTGTTATTTTATTTTCTATTTGTTTTTGAATCCTGTTTTCAAGAGAAGTAAATTTATTTTCGAGCATGGCTTCTAATTCTGCTTGTAATTTGATTTCTCTTTCTTCTCTATGTTTCTCTAAAGACTTTAAATATTCATAGATACTATTTAGAGTAATTGAGCTAGGTCTACCTTTGATAGTATTTGGTAGGAGCGGTGATTTATTCATATTTGTGAGCAAATGAGTAGTAGATATGTATTAAAAAAGAAGAGATGAGATAAGGAATGTGTGCACCTGACACTTGAATGCGAAACGAACCCTATCCGCTAATTCGATATCGACTTCTCTTTCAGACAGCAAGTTCAAATTCGGCTTTAAATTGCAGGTTCGAATTCGGCTTCAAATTGCAGGTTCAGGCTTGAATTCGACGTCACTAAGTGTGACTTCAAGTTCAACTCCTCAAATGGTTAAAATCGCAGGTTCAAATTTGGAATCTGTAGAAACCCTTGTAATTGTGGATGCCTCCAAATATGCGATATCTCAGTGGTTCAAGATCAAATGTCGATGCTTCATAGGCTCAAATCGCAGCTAAAAAGTGTAAATCCGCCGTTCCAATTATCCTCGCTCAAATCGCAGTTCAAAAAATGTAAATCCGCCATTCAAATGTGAATCCGTAGTTCTAATCCTTCGCTCACATCCACAGTTCTAATCCTTCGCTCATAGCCCCAAATCGCAGTTCAAATCCTTCGCTCATAGGCTCAAATCGCAGCTCAATCCGCAGTTCTAATCCTTCGCTCATAGGTTCAAGTCGCAGTTCAAATCGCAGTTCTGAATCCACAGTTCATATCGCAGCTCAATCCCGTATCGCAGTTCATATCGCAGTTCTGAATCCGCAGTTCATATCATAGCTCAAATCGCAGTTCAAAGAATGAGATGTTGTCATATTGCAGCTCAATCCCCATTAATACTTTAAGATTAATAATTTAATTAAATACTATATTTTAATATAAAATAATATAATATAGTATTATTATAAATTATTATCATTATACTTAAATAATATTATTATTTAATTACATTTAATTAACTATTATTGTTATTATTTTATTATTATCTAAGATATAATAATATATTATAATAAATAATAAAAACATTATTATTACTTGAAATGTATCATAATATTAATAAATATCTCCAAAATATATGATAATTTAAATCTATATCCAATATTAATAAATTAATAAGACTTATTAATGGTAATATAACAAGTAATTATTTAATTAATATGTTTTATAAATAATATTATTAATTAATTATAAATGGATATTAAAATAATTTGCTAGTATCAAACAACAAAGTATGATTAACATATATAATAAATAATATTGGATAGAGTTAACTTGATGATATATATTTCATATATATATTATAAGGAAAAAAATTAAATTAATAATATTTTATCTATATTATATTTTTTAAATATTTTATATTAATTAAAAACTATCATAATAATTCAACAATATTTATTTTATTAATAATTTAGAAAACAAACTTATTAATTAGTAATGAAAAAAGTTGTTAAAATGAGCTAATACGAAAAAAAAACCTTATAAACAAAAACATATATTTTACAAAAATTTCAAAATAATTTGATACAAACAATATATTAAAACAATGTAATAACAACTAATAAAAAAATGTTATAATTTATAAAATGAACTTTTAAAATTATATCCAAAAACATATGTTTAATTTTTTTTCAATATAGTTTGGTACAAACAATATATTAAAACAATGTAGTAAAAACTAATACAAAGAGTACATTAAAACAATGTAATAAGACTTTATTATATATATTTATTCATTTCTTACTAAGTTTTCACAAATAAAATTTGGTGAAAATGCATTGCACAGTGTTGAATAATCTTTCAGGATTACATTGTAAATACTATTTCAGTTATTAGTTAGTAAAATCTAGTTAATAATCTCATTATCTAACTGTAGATAACGGTTTTGATTTCCTTTATATGTAACACTCATCTACGTAATAAAATATTAATTGGCTAAGGTTCTTCACAGCCCGTGTCAGTGGTATCAAAGAAAAGGTAGTGAAGCATTGGTGAGAAAGACTTGGTAAGAAAGAAGGATCCTGTGAAGGAGGAGCCAGCAAAGGAGCTATCACCAAGAAAGAAGAGATGCTTAGTAAAGATTGTGGAAGAAAGACAAAGACTGGACATTAAGGGGAGACTGCACGTAAATTGTTCTGGTAATTGTTTTGAAGAATTATTTTTCTTTTTTAAAAGGAAAAAAAGAAAAAAAGAAGAGAGCTGCCATTTATGTTTTCGTGCAATGGTTTCTTTAAATTAATTATCAAATCTTTGGGGAGTTCTTTTTAGAAAATAAAAGTTTTTAAACAACCATTTATATTTGAGTGCAAAGTTTTTTTTAATTGAAATATTAAACCTTTTAGGAAATATTTTTAGAAGATAAAAATATTTTAAAGAACATTGGCTAAAAGGAAAAGAATATATCAGGCTGTATTTTGTACACAAACTTTACTACAAAGTAAATTTCAATGAATTCTTTAATTTCAATTGTTGGAGTTATTTTGTCTGGAAAAGAAAATTATCAAGAATGGTTTCGAAAAGTTAAAAATACCCTTATTTTTAATTATATGTGGGATGGAATTTGTGAAAATGAGAATTTAGAAGATAAGAAAGATGGAGAAGCAATAGATGAAGTGGATAAAAGTGCACCAATACCACCTACTAAATGCCAAAGAGTTAGCATTATGGAAAAGCAAGGAAAAGAAAGCTTGTGCCTTAATTATTGCCTCTGTAACTAAAGAAGTAAGTAGACATTTAGTTTCTAGGCGAAGTTCTTGGGAAGCATTAAAGAGACTAAAAGATTTGTATCATTCACATTCTAAGCTTGAAATCATACAATTGTTAATGAAGTTATTTAACTTAGAATTAAAAGATAATGATCCAATGAAACTTGCTTTTGAAATTAGAGCCATTTTCCATGATATTGATGCAACTGGTGTAAAAGTTGACATTCAACTTATTGCATTTATTAAAGCTCTTTATCCTACATATACTCATTATTTAGAATCACTTCAAGCTAGTGGCGAAATGAAAGCTATAACCTATGAATCACTTGTTGAGAAAATTGCAGAAAGAGTGAAAGCATTTGGGAATAAGGAGTCTAAACCCAATGAAGAAACTTTGTGTCTTGCACAAAAATGACACAAATCAAAAGAAGAATTTGCAAAGCATGAAAATAGAAGCAAAGGTCGAGGTGGAGGACAAAGAGGAAAGTACAGAGGAAGGGGGGGAAGATTTAATTAAGGAAATAAACAATGTTATAGATGTGGAAAAACTGGTCATACTGCCAGTTATTGTAGAAATTCTTGGGATAAATATGTTAACAAGAAAGAGCAAGTACAAGTTAAAGGAATTGATAAAGGTAACCCTCATGAATCTGCACATTATGTTTTTGCACATTGTAATCCAGGAATTCAAGAAGCTTTCAGTACTTTGTTTTCATGGAATGACATTTGGTTATTGGATACTGGAGCCACATGTCATATGACATTTAGAAAAGACTTCTCTGCCACTTTTAGTGATCAAATTGATGGGGTAGTACATTTGGCAGATACGTCTTAGTTAAAACCTTCGGGAATTGGTTATGTTAGATTGAAATTATCAGGAATTGTTGATTATATACTTTCTGATATTCTTTATGTTCCACAATTGAAGAGAAATCTAATATCTCTTGTGTAAATTAGACAACAAAATCACTTGATACATATGTTTGATGGTATCATTGAAATTAGAAGAACTTATGAAAATGTGATTGTAATGAATGGAGTGGAAGATGACAAACTTTTAAAGTTGAATGGTACATCATCCAATTCACAGAATTCTGCAAATTTGGTTCATCATAATAGTAATTTATCTTCCGGCTTGTTATGGCATGCTATATTTGGTCATATTAATTATGACAGTCTCATGATTATGAAACAGAAAGGATTTCAAGGGATTCCTACTATTCCAAGACAACTTCCCCCATGTGATGCTTGTATCTTAGGAAAGCACAGTAAACAACCTTTTAATTATTCTATGTTTCGAGCTTCAAGAAAGATTGGTCTTGTTCACTAAGATTTATGTAGGCCCATGCCCATTCCATTAGCAAATGGTAACAAATATATCATGACTTTCATTGATGATTTTACGAGGATGTGTTGGGTTTATTTATTAGGAGAAAAATATAAAGCTCTTGATACATTCAGAAATTTTCACTTATGGATTAAAAATGAAGCTCAAGTCAATATCGGAACCCTTCAAACTGATAACAGTGGTGAATATACAACTCAAGATTTTGAAAAATATTTGCAGGAGAATGGTATTGAACATCAAACAATTGTTTCTTATATTCCACAACAAAATGGTGTGGTAGAATGTATGAATAGGACATTCTTGAATATGGTAAGATCGATGATGTTTTTTAAGAATGTCAAGCTAATTTTTTGGGGAGAAGCATTTCTTTGTGCTCTCTACATTAAGAATAGATGTCCTTCTGCTGCAATACAAAACAAAACACCTTATGAAATGTGGCATGATCATCTTCCATCTCTCAATCATTTTATAATTTTCGGTTCCACATGTTATGCTTTGATTCTTGAGCAACAAAGAAATAAATTGGGAGCAAGAAGTCGGAAGTGTATTTTTTTGGGATATTATAATGCTTCTAAAGCTTATAGGTTGTATGATGAAGATAACTGGAATTTTATTGTTTCTAGAGATGTTATATTTCCTGAGTTTGAGAAATATGCACTCACTATTGATAAACAACTTGCTCAACTTTATAGATTTCATTCTAAAAAAATCTATCATGAAATGGATAATGAAGTCAAATATTGAAGGGGGCATTCCTACTCTAAGTCAAGTTTTGGAATTTCCTTCTAATGCACAAGTTGATGATATTGTTAATGGAATTGATAAACTAAGTATCATGGATAATGCAGAACCTGCTCTTAAAGAAGAAACAGAGAAAACAACACAACAAGAAGAAGTTCGTAGATCGATACGAACTAAGACATTTCTGAAAAGGTATGATGATTTTGTAACATTAGATTGTGAATAAAACTTTCATGCATTTTATGAACTTGCATTTTTTCAAGAAGCAGTGAATAGTGATGTATGGAAAAGTGCAATGGAAAGAGAGTATGATGCTCTCATAAAAAATGGAACTTGGAGGTTGGTGAATCCTCCAATTGGAACCAAATCAATTGGATGCAAGTGGATATATAAGAATACATATAAACTAGATGGCTCACTTGACAAACACAAAGCGAGACTTGTAGCAAAAGGGTATGCACAGAAAGAAGGTGTTGATTACACATAAACATTTTCTCCTACGGCTAAATGGGGCACCATTCAAACTTTGTTTTCATTAGCGGCACAAAAAGGATGGAATATACATCATATGGATGTTAAAAATTCCTTTTTGAATGGAGACTTAAAAGAAGATGTGTATATTGATCAGCCTGAAGGATTTCCTGTCAAAGTTCAAGATCAGAAGGTATGCAAATTAGTCAAATCTTTATATGGTTTGAAGCAATCACCCCGAGCTTGGTATGAAAAGTTAATTGAACATCTTCTCAAATTGAATTATAAGCACTTCAATATAGATGATGTAGACTTTACTTGTCAAGAAAGTTGGAAGATCAGTTGTATATCTAGTTGTCTATGTGGATGATTTGCTTATCACAGGAAATAATGATGATTATATAGTATCTATCAAAACAGAGTTGAAAAAGGTTTTTGATATGACAGATTTGGGATTATTACATTATTATTTAGGAATTGAAGTAGATAAAAAACCAAAGCATATTTTCATTTCTCAGAAAAAATATGTTGGAGAGTTATTAAACAAATTTGTATGAAGGATTGTAATCATGTTTCTACACCAATGGAGTAGAATCTAAAGCTTACTTCAAATGAAGGTAGCACATTTGAAGATCCAACAAAGTACAGGAAACTTGTTGAAAGTTTAATTTATCTTACTACTACTCGTCCTAACATAGCTTTTGCTGTAGGAATACTTTCCAGGTTTATGCATCAAACCTTTGAAGGTCATTGGAATGCAACAAAGCGAGTGCTCAAATATTTAAAAGGAACTCAATCTTATGGCATCAAATATTCTAAAGTTTCAGACTTTCATCTCAATGGTTATTTAGATTCTAAATTTGATGGAGATAAAGAGAATGGGGTCTCTAGTTTAGGTTATTTGATGAACACTGGATCAGCAACTATCACATTGAGATCATGAAAGGAATCTGTTCCTGCTGATTCTACAACTGAAGACGAATATGTTGCAACAGAACAATCCACAAAAGAAATCATTTGGCTTTGTAAAATACTTGAATACTTGCAGGAGAAACAAGTGACTTCAACGCCTCTCTTTGTTGACAACACTTCTGCAATTCAATTGGCCAAGAATCCAAAATTCCATGATCAAACCAAACATATAAACACCAAATATCACTTGATTTGACATCATGTTGAGGCCAAAGCCATTCATCTGACACATTGTCCTACTTTAGAGCAAATTGCAGATATCTTTACTAAAGCATTGGGCCGTGAAAAGTTTGAAAAATTTAGAATGCAGCTTGGCATGTCATATGTCTCTTCAGATTAAGGGGGGAATGTTGAATAATCCTTTGAGATTAAATTGCAAATACTATTTTAGTTATTACTTAGTAAAATCTAGTTAATAATCTCATTATCTAACTGTATATAACGGTTTTGATTTCCTTTATATGTAACACTCATCTACGTAATAAGATATTGATTTGCCGAGGTTCTTCACGGCCTATGTCGCATAGTATATTAAATATGATACCAAAACCTATAGAATGAATGTCATACATTGATATTATGTGTAATTAAAGTGTAACTATTAAGTTTATGGATATAATAGTTTTGAACATCATGATGTGGGATAATTCCATGTAAAGAAAAAAACACTTTCTATTTCACAGAAGGGAAAAAATATGTTTTTTTACTATGAGCATATGTAAGATGAAAAAAAACCATCACAGTGATTATTATGTAGTAAGATTGAGATTATAAATCTTTATATTATAAATATAGGAAAATATGAAATATTCTATAAAAATATGTTTCCTTTATCGTGATTATGATAATTAATTATATTTTTAAGAATAATTTGATTATATTTATAGGTTTTATTTTTATAAATTAGTACCACTATCTATTTTATAGCATGAATAAGGCACATTTGATGTGATGTAGTGATTTTTAAAGACAGAAAAAATAAATAAAAAGAAAAATAAATCAAAGAAAAATAAATCAAAGAGAATAAATATAAGGATTTCTAGGGGTTATAACTTTTGACTCGGCTATTCGTTTGGGCTTAAATTTGATAGAAAGTAGTGTTTCGAAATATTCAATGCAGTAGCCGATAAGTTCCTTCTGATTGGATTTTTTATGACACTTTTTTAAGGATAAATTCCTTCATATAAGGCCTCAAATTGATGTTTTAGTATTTTGCGAGATTCTTCTTAATCTGTAATTAACAATTATTTATCTGTTTGTAACCCTAATTAGAAAAGGAAGTTGATAGCTAATGTCGCTCTAGTTATCTTATATTTGGTGTTCAGTTTCATAGCCATGCGATAATTATCTAAAATTAGAAATGTTCAAAAATTCCATATAGTAGTTATAAAGTGTTGGAGCTTCATTGTAATAGTTAAAACAAAAAATGAATAAAAAGATAGTTATTTTTTCCACTCTCATGTGTTTTCATGATTTTTAGATCTTGTGAATTGAATGAAAGCTTATTGGCTACATCATTTGGTATCAGAGTAGGAAGATGGCTCGGGGAGGAATAGAAAGAGGAGGCCTTGATGCGTAGAGATATACAAAACCTGCAAAGGCAAGTAACAGATATTACGAACATGCTAACTAATCGAAAAATAATACGAAGAGAAGTGTCTGATGAGGACCCATACCAAGGAGGTGTAGATAAACACATAGAACATGAAGAAGAATAATAAGTACATCACATACCTTTTGAAGAAAGGATGCTCAGGGCTATAGAAGGGAGAAATGATGGGATTGAAATGGAAGTTTCAAAATAAGTAGAGATTCTTAAACTAGAGGAGTTAATATATTGGTCGAACTTCATCGATTGTTTTTTGATGGAAGCCCATAATAGAAGAAAGTAAGGTGAAATTTGCATGTAATTGAATTTGAAGGGCCACACCATGATGTAGTGGGATCATGTGCAAAAAGAAAAAAAGAAAAAAAAAGGAAAAGCCAAAATAAAGACCTAGAATAAGATGGAAAAAAACATTTGTGATATTTTTTGTTGTCGTTGGACTATGCACAAACCCTTTTTTGTAAATTTTAGAAGTTGAAGCAAAACCTTTCTACCGTGGAGGAATTCACACATGATTTTTATCAGTTGTTCATTTTTTTGATCACCATGAAACTAATCAGCAACAAGTTGCAAGGTATGTGAATTGTTTGAAAGTTTCTATTCAAGATGAATTGAGCATGCATAGGGTTCGCAACATGGAAGAGGCATACTAGTTATCCTTAAAGGATGAGGAAAAACAAAAATGACAATTTGCTCAAAGGAATAGAGGATACAGGAGGGGAACATTGTCTTCCTCATGGCGTGGTTTTAATTATGGAAGAGGCGAATCATACCACGGAATTGAAAAAGTAGATGATACTAGACAAGGTAAGTTGAACCAACCACAAGGAAGAGGATTTCACAGGGGTAGAGGCTACAATCGTGGAAGAGGAAGACCTTATTGGTGTTTGAGGTGTTGTGTATAGGGTCATCGAGCATTTGAATGCTCAAATTACAACATGAAAGAGCTTAAGCAAGGAAAACAACCCAATTTGAACTACGTCCAAGCTGAGAATAATGATGGAGTTGAATCCAAAGTACCACCTAATATGGGGGATGATATGAAGGTCAATGGTGATTCCTGAGAAAGTGAAAAGACAAAGTAGCAACAACGAAGATTCATGGGTTCTGATAAATATTTTTTGAATGAGGTGTACTTCTGGGGGAAAGGTATGTCAAGTTATCGTTGATAGTGGAAGTTGTGATTTTCCAAAAATATGGTAGATATGTTGAAATTACACTTTGAAACACATCCCCATCCTTATCGAATTGCATGGTTTAAAAAAGGGAATGAAGTCACCATTAATAAAAGATTTTTTATTAAGCTATGCATCGATAATACTTATAAAGATGAAGTATGGTGTGATGTCATTCAGATGGATGCATGTCATATGTTATTAGGAGGCCTTGGAAATTTTATGGGAAAGTCATACATAATAGAAGAAAGAATACCTACATCCTTTGGAAAGAGGGAACAAAAGTCATCTTATTATCCCTTAAAGATGAAGGGAAAAACGAGAGTAGGTTGTCAAAAGATATTGTTAAATAAATGAAGGAAACAAGATTCTGCTATGCATTAATAGTGCAAAAAGGATATGAGGAAGACATACCATTAACTACCAAAGTGGCCAAGTTACTAGAATAATATGTTGATGTTATCCATAATGAACTTCTTGATGGACTTCCACCAAAGAGGGATATTCAACACCACATTGATATGATCCTAGGATCACCCTTACCTAATCACGAATCCTATAGAATGAGTCCTACACAACATGTAGAGCTCATCTGACAAGTAACTTAGCTTATAAAGAAAGTTATGGTAAGAGAAAGCATGATTCCTCGTGCTGTAATAGCATTGTTGACTCCAAAAAATATAATACGTGGAGAATGTTCATAGATAATAGAGTGATCAATAAAATTACCATCAAATACGAGTTTCCTATACCATCCTTGGATTACATGACGGATGTACTATCTAGAGCTAAATATTTTAGTAAAATTGATTTGTGAAGTGGATACCACCATATATGAATTTGCAAAGGAGATGAATGAAAAACTTCCTTCAAGTCTAGGGATGGATTATATGAATGAATGGTGATTCCATTTGGGTTTTCCAATGCACCTAGTACCTTCATGCGATTGATGAATATTGTGCTTCAACCTTACATTGGTAAGTTCATTGTCGTTTATTTTGATGCATTCTAGTTTTTAGTAAAAACAAAGAATATCACATGCAACATTTAAATATTATATTAGATACGTTAAGAAAACATCATCTTTATGAAAACATAAAGAAATGTTGGGTCCTCTAGGAAATTTTAGTATTTTTATGTTTTATCATGGGCACGTGCACGAGGATGGTTTCACTTTTTAGTGCCATTATAAAAATAAAAAACGGAAGTTCAAAAACGAAATCCATGATGCATATGTGTTATGGATGGTTTGGTTTGGGAAAACCTTTTCCTAGAACCAAAGAAAAAGTTGTTTAGACTATATCGCAAGTGCAATATATCGCACTTGCATTTTGTATGAGTTACAAATTGCAAGTGTGATATATTGCACTTGCGATAGGCAAAACTTAATTAAAAAAACATAGGCCCGTGGCCTCTATTTGCTCATTTTACATTGCAGGCCGCACAGGAAACGTGATATATCGGGAAGGCGATTTGGAGGGAGGAGATCGATTTAGAGTGAACATGATTTGGATGGAGGGAGATAGATTTAGAGTGCATACGACTTAGAGGGCATACAATTTGGATGCAATTGAAGGTAAGAATTGCATTGTTGTTTTGGTTTAGGATTAGGAAAGAATTGTTTTTTTTTTTGTTTTGTTTTGGATTAGGAAAGAATTGTTTTGATTTTTTCTTTTAATTTAACAAATTTTTAATTAAAACAAAGAATGAGATATTAATTAAATTTAAATTTGGTTTTTTTTATAATAACAAAAAACACAAATATTGAATAAAATGTCCAAAACAAAACCACCAATAACCCAAATCCAAACACCAAACCAATGGAGGAGGAACACGATAGGAATTCCAAAATTCTTGTTCGTTTGGGTGCATTGAGATGCCTTAGTTCACTTTTTATAGAGGGTGACCACATAAGACAGTCATTGGGAGAGGCCTTAGATAAAATTACAAATACAATTTCCAAGGAATAGGGAGCATTGTACAACATTAGCTCCTACATGGATTCCCATAGTAAATATTATTCGACTGGGATGACCTACAAAGCCGTAAATAAATTAAAGATACAAAAGATCATATTTTTTCATTATTTCGAGACCCTAGCACTGAATTGGTTCCTCCCACAAGTCAACCACACATTCTATAGAATGTGCATAGAACTAACTATTAAATCCAACTAGATGGATCGTTGGTACGTGGTCTTCGATTAAGACCCTCATGGGAATAGAGACATCCCATTCTATTTCCTAAGGAAGTTGTATGCCAAATTTATATTGGGTAAACTTGTAAATTACATTGATATTTTAGAGTTCCAGGGGGTAGTACATGGGATTCCCTAAGATAGGAAAGGGGAAAGGACTGCTCAAAATCGTGTGCGATGACCTCCACAAAAACCAAACCCCCCTCATTTATATCATCCTGCAGGTCTTGTGATTGATGACACATAGGAGAAATTATTCGATTTGGCACATACATTGCTTCAACATAGGACTGTTGTCGAGGGAAATATAGGCAAAGGGATTGGGACATCTGGGGCTAAAACATATGAGGCTGACACATCTAGGGCTGGACCATCACCCAAAGAGGATCCAGTTAGGTCTCCCCACTCTACATCTAGAGATCACAATGGACATGCAGAGGGTTCATAGCATCACGACATGCCGCATCCATGCACCACTTATCAAAACATATGCTATGGGCCTTCTTCGGAGTTTCGCGGTGATGGGTTACTCCAATATCAAAGTCAAACTTGTTCTTCACATAGTTTATTATTTTTTATATCACAGTGTTCAGTTGTTTCCTAAATTATTTATATGTTAAGTTTCTAACAAATTACGTGAAAACACTTATAGTTGGTGTCCAATGGGACCCCATAATCCCATATTCTGTCTGTTGACGCTCATGATATGGATGGAGTGGTCAATGTTGCATATCATTTTGGTACTTCACCATTACTTGTAAGAACGTTTACTTTTTGATTTATCATCATGATCTACATATTTCTAATAGTGATTGTCACATTTAATACATCTTAATATTGATACAATATAATTTATTCAAGGTGGGAAGGATGAGTATGTAGCATTTGAGACAGGTTAGTCTTACATAGCTAAGGATTCTCAAGTACATGTATAATTTTAATTATGATTTTAATGATTCAACATGTAGTTTTTTAATTATTTGAAATTGTCTAATTGTATCTTTATGTTTATTTTATGTAGGAACATATTATTGATAGAGATGTTCACCGAGAGACCTTGCTCACTCATGCATATTCCCATCCCTTTAGTCTGGTGTCAATTCTTTCACCCACTGGTTACACACCTCTTCATGTACGCCATGTATATGTATATCTCTCTTATCTTGTATCTTTGTTTCTCCAGTTGTCCCTCCATGTAGTAAAGTTTTCTTTGTACATGCAAGTATCTATTTGGTGCACCAATCGATTTTCTCACATTGACATATATATTATTTTATGCAGTTTGATAGTGAGCAAGTGGTGCTTGAATATCAACCAATCGGGCTCGCTGCTCACCAACCTCTCCAACCCCACCCCCACCCTCGGTACATGTATTTCTCGCTTTCTTTGAGAAAGTCATTTTCCCTCCATGTAGTATAGTTTTCTTTGTACATGTCAGTATCTTTTTGGTGCACTGATCGATTTGCTAACATTGACATGTTTATTATTTTATGCATCTTGATAGTGAGAGAGTGGTGCTTGAAGAGCATCTAATCGAGGTCACTTCTCACCCACCTCTTCCCACCCTAGGTATATCTATGTTTCACTTTCTTTGAAAAAAACATTGTCCCTTCATGTAGTATAGTTTTCTTTGTACATGCAAGTATATTTTTGGTGCACGCATTGATTTGTTGACATTGAAATATATATTATTTTATGCAGCTTTATAGTGAGTGAGTGGTACTTGAAGAGCACCCAATTGGGTCCAGTGCTCACACACCTTTCCCCCCCAGGGTACATATATGTATTGTTTTCTTTGAAAAAGTCATTGTCGCTCCATGTAGTATAGTTTTATTTGTACATGCAAGCATCTTTTTGGTGCATCCATTGATTTCATGACATTGACATATATATTATTTTATGTAGCTTGATAGTGAGTGAGTGGTTCTTGAAGAGCACCCAATTGGGTCTGCTGCACACCCACCTCTCCCCTGCAAGTACATGTATCTCTTGATTTCTTTGAAAAAGTCATTGTCCATCCATGTAGTATAGTTTTCTTGATACAAGCAAGTATCTTTTTGGTGCACCCATTGATTTGATAACATTCACATATATATTATTTTATGCAACTTTATAGTGAGCGAATAGTGGTTGAAGAGCACCCAATTGGGGTCGCTAGTGGTGAGGCACCGATGGTACATGCAGTTACACCTCAACCCACCATCACTTACACACAGACAGTAAGTAAAAATGTTATATTGGCTTGGAATTTGAACAAATGTACATCGAATTTTTATAGTTTGGTAAACTAATTTACAAATTTAGTTTTTTTGCAGTCTCCAGAGATGAGATATGTTCCTCTTGTTCAGCGCTAGGGAACACCACCGAGCAACCAAAAAAGAAACATAGACTTCTCAAAATCCACTGACAATGGAATTGAAAGGGGGGATAAATAGAATCATGTACAGGGGGGATAAATAGAAATCATGTATAGGGTGGATACATACATGTACCGTTTTGTTTGTATACACACAAATGTATAGTATGATCCACTATTTTGTATTATGGCCATGGCATGCCATTTTTGTAAACATTATATGTACATATAATATAAAACAAGGTTAATATTTATATATATGGTTGACTTTATATTGGAACACGATATTTATTATATTCCTTTCAGATATGTTTAACTATGTCTTTCACTAAGTATGTGTTTAATTAAAATGATTTTCTATGTGTGGTTCACCTATGTGATATTATAATATTATAGAGCTTATCATGAAATATCTTACTAACTATTTGAAGATCTCCAATATTTCAAGGAAGAATGTATGACTCATCCAACTAAGATAAAGTAACCATTAAGTAAACCACCTCTAATATTTATATATGTCACATACCATCCAAGGGCTAATCATACACCATGTACCCCAAGTCTCATGAAGCACCTATAAACACGGTGTAATGTATTTTGCAATAACTTCAAAAGCTAATACTCCCTCTTATAAGGAATCTGTTTTCACCAATACAAGTAATATCCCATTGCAAATCAACTAGACCTACCATCTAGTTAGATCACAACATCTCAAACTTCCAAGAATGTTGACCACCTATGAATATGAGGGAACATAACTCTGCATCATCAACAACTTTCTAAAATCCATCATCCCTCAAGTCGACACCATGGGATATAATCACTAGAGACTGCATCATAAGTCTTCCAGGACATCGTACGAAGATAATCACATCTGCGTGTAAGATCAATACAAATCAATTGTATCTATGAAAATTAGAAAGATATATAACTTCAGAAATCCATCCTTAATAAAATGCAAAGATCATCGTTCAATCAACAACCCATGTAGTTCTATCATCAACCTTTTAACATTGTAACCTATATCACACAGCTTAAAACCTTTGACAATCGACACACTAACCTGAGCTAGGTCAAGTCTATCTTTCTAAGATATTTTTCAAGAAAGATTATAGTAAAGGTAAATTCCCTCTACCTAAGAAATTCCATGGAATGTACCACTTGATAAACAAGAAATATGTAAAGAGAACCCTCTCTCTAAAAACTAAAATCATTCATGGTGCATTATTTTCCTCCAAATGGAACTTTATACTATACATATATCATATAAGGAATCCTCTCAAAACATTCTTATTCAAACAAGGAACAAATATAACATCACTCACATGTGATAAGTAGCATCATAACCAAGATCCACTCTCATACCTCCCTATTTCTCTATAAACATGTTTGATAATGACCTATCATATTTCACATGTATTAAAGCTCCAATGTCCACATGCCATCCAAGTCTAGACACAATCTTAAAATATAAGCAAGACACCATAGCCATATCCATATTAAAAAAACAACAATCTGAAGAAGACAAAACATTTTTTAGGTCTCAAGAGCTTCTCCCAAGAAACTTAGGGTATCACACCCAACAATATCAACAAATTCAAGCACCTAACCTAAGTACACAATAATTGGAATACGAAATCCCTCTTTCACCTATATAGTGATCCAAAAAAAAGAAAACTATGATACCATGTAGAAACATTTTGAACTAGGGAAAATTAATGAGACTTCAAAAATTAGCATATGTGTGTCACCAATGGAATAGTTGACCCATCAATGCATTAGTTGATCCACGAATGCAAGAGTTGCATTCAAGGAAACTGAGGAAAACCCTAGTTTATGGGAAAAGCCGATATGGAAACACTACCAATAATCCCACAGTGGAGATTTTTGCAAAGATGACCCACCAAGGAAAGAGTCACATTAAAGGAAACTGAGCAGTTGATTAATTCATTGAATCTTTGGGCCTATCAGAAAACATTTGTGATTTGTAGGAAATGATTGATTTATTATTTACCTCGATTCAAATTAGAGACTATGATGGAAATTAACGTTTGGTTGCTAGGAAGGCGGACCGGAGGCATGGCCGAATATGAAGGTAGGAATTGGGTAATTGTATTTGAATTTGTCTAGGTTTACTGGATGAAGATATTTATAATATTTATGGCCAACGAGGTTGTATGATTTCAATTAATTTTCTTGTTTAGTTTTTGTGTAATTTTTCTCATGAAGAGATATAGGGGGGATGGGAGAGGGATATATACAGGAGGGATGGGGGGGTAAGATATATAGGGGGGATGGGAGAGGGAGATATATAGAAGGGAGGGATGATTGGGTGCATAAAATATATAGGATAATGGATGGAGGAAATATATAGCATAATGGATGGAGGGATGGTTAGAGGGTGAGATAGTGGGACAATGACCATAAATTATAATAATGACACCATGCTTAACATCGATTTCTCATTTATCAAATATTGAAAAAGACCATAAATAATAATAATAAAACTTAAAACACTAAATAATAATAATAATAATAATAATTCAAACAGTGACGAACTGTTGTTGTAGATGTCGATGCCATATTTTGAGACCCGCTTCAAAGATATGGACGTCACATCATATCGTCCTAACCTGATGACAATCAAACAAAGCTATCTTTCATAATAATAATGAAAATGACAAATAATTGTTTAACATGAATGAATGACTGCCATTTTGGAGGGGCGTGGGATTAATCAGTTTTATCGAATCTTTGGTCCAATCAGAAAATATTTGTGATTTGTAGGAAAGGACTGATTTATTATTTTCCTTGGTTCAAATTAGATTTTGCAATGGAAATTAATGTTGGGTTTCTAGGAAGGTGGACCGAAGGCATTGCTAAACAGGCAGGTAGGAATTTGGGTAATTGTATTTGAATTTCACCTTGTTTACTGGATGAAGATATTTATAATATTTATAGCCAATGAGACCGTATGATTTCAATTAATTTTCTTGTTTAAGTTTTATGTAAGTTTTCTCATAAAGCAGAGGGAACCCCTAGGGAAATTTCTCTGTATTCAATATGAAAATTATTTGTTAGAACTATTCTCTAAGATATTTGGTAGAGTTGTTATTATTTGGACTGAATTCTATTGTTTATTCCCGTTTCTACTATTGATCTCATTTTGGATATTTTACAAATTGTGTGCCTTAAATCCATCTTCAATATGATACATTTAAATGCGAATTGTTTTTATAAATTCTTCCATACATGTTTTTTTGGTTACTTAATTCAGTTTTATCTGGATGTTTTCTAATCTTGTATTCTGGGTTTATTTTTGTCCTTAGTGCAATTCTTCTTCTTTAGCCCTAACAGTCGCTATGTAAAACATTATTATCAAATTGCATATGCGATATAGTGCATATCCAATATAACGCATATGAGATATATTGTTGCATATGACATAGGAGAGATTAATATTACATTGATTAAGATAAAAGAGGTGGGGTAGTAAAAGGAGGGATATAAAGGTGTAGAGGGAATCATGGGACGGACGGATGGGTAGGGGAGAGATATGGGGGGGATGAATGGAGGAGAAACATAAGGAGAAGGGAGGGATGAGTAGGGGAGAGATATGAAAGGGGGAATGAAGGTAGGAGAAATATAAGTGGGAGGGTGGGATGGGAGGAATAAGAGATATAGGGGGGATAGGAGAGGGAGATACATAGGAGGGAGATATGATTGGGTGCAACAAATATATAAGATAATGGATGGAGGAAAGTTATAACATAATGGATGGAGGGATGGATGGAATTATAGGAATGTTGTTGTTGCATCTGGAAATCTCACATTGCTTGGTAGCCTCCATGAGAATTTCACTTTACCCTTTAACCTCCCAGAAATCCTAGCATGAGTCATCCTCGTAACTTTTTTCCTTAACCTAGAGGGGACGACGCTTTTTGGTGTTTTGCATAGAGTGTCGCTGACTCCTGACCCAGTTGAGAAAAATGCATCATTTTCCCTCTTCTTTAGCAAAATCCCTAGGTCGGCGCTCCTCACAGTTCTGCTAAAAGCGTCAGTGGTTAGTAAAAAGGAAAAAAAGATGTTTCTAGAAGCTTCCATATGGAAGCCTTCATGGAATTAGTTCCTATATGCCTTGGAGAGGTGGCATTCGCCTCCCTCACCTATAGGGATCTCATCCTATTCTTTTGCCAAGTCATCTCTTGAGTTCTAGGCCTATAAATGGAGCCTTCATGAAGAGAGTGGGGGAGGCTAGAAAAACTATCCTTATGCTGCTAGTTTGAAGTCTGAATCAGAGGAAAAGTAGAGGTAGCTTGTGTTTGGAGAGGTCTTCATAGTCATAGGAGATTGTAGACATTCTTTATTGATACAGAAGCCATCAATATCAAGGATTTTGGTTGTACTTCTTTCTCATCCATATATTAATACAAATACATTTGCCTTTCCTATATTTGATTGTAGTGTTTGTAATTAAATATTATTGGATTCTTTGATCACCAAAATGAATAGTCAATTAACATGATGGTCTCATCCCTTTTGTCTATCTTGCGATCTATTTTGCAGATATTGGACCGTTGCAAGAACTTTCTGGAGAGAAGACAAGCAGATCCAAGGTTGAGGTATAATGTGTTTTATGTTAATTGATTTGATTATTTAAGGAAAGGATATGTAGTTGTGTCTTTTTGTTCTGTATTTGTGTTTTACATTATAGAGGAACAAGCAGTGTCAGCACTCATTGAGAATTCCTGATAACAAAATTGAGTTAGAATTCACTAAAAGAACTTCTAAGAAGTCTCTCTTCTTTGTAGAGCTTATGTGTGTCCTTCCCTATACTACTGAGGCTACCGATCCCCTTGATTCATTTCCCAATGAATCATTGTTTCTCATTCATACTACTGATCCATGGTACGACGATATCATTTTGTATCTCTAGACCTTATGATACCTTCCCACTGCTTCCTGAGATGAACATTGTCGTGTTCGCCACTAGGCCAAAAGTTATATTATCTTGAATGATACTCTATACCGCCATGGTGTTGACTCCATTTTATGATGCTTCCTTACACATGACGAGGCTGAGGTCATTTTAAATGATTTCTGTGCTGGATCTTGTGGCGGTCATCTCTCTCGGTTGGATACTGCCCATAAAATCTTGTGTGCCAAGTACTTCTAGCCTTCTATTTTCAAAGATTGTATTGAAAAAGTCAAGAAATTCCCACCATGTCAAATGTTTACTTCCAAAATGCGCACACATCCAACTCTGCTCCATCCCATTGTAGTAGTTGGCCCCTTTGCAAAATGGGGCATAGACTTCGTGCACTATAGACCTACCTCAGTCGGGGCGCATGGCTACATTATTGTGGCTCACTCGTGGCTGTGGACTATTTTACAAAATGGGCTGAGCCAATGCCCACATATGTCAAAGATGGTAAGACTGCTGCATTATTCTTATTCAACCATATCATTGTGAGATTCGAGATTCCTAGGGCCATTGTGACCGACCATGGGTCACATTTTCAAAACAAGATGATGGCAGAGCTTATTGTAAAATTAGGGCTTCGTCATGATAACTCTACACTGTACTATCCTTAGGTCAATGGCCAGGTTGAGGCTATAAACAAAGTATTAAAAACAATGCTTCAGCGGATGGTAGGGAAATCCAAGACAAATTGGCATTTACAACTTTTATCTGCACTTTCGTCCTATAGGACTACTGTCAAAACTTCAACTGGTTTTACACCTTTCCAACTAGTATACGGAATGGAAGCTACTCTCTTGATATAGTGTGAAATCCCCTCTTTAAATCTTGTTGTGGAACTATTTCCCAACACTACTACAGATGAAGAAATATTCCTGTACCTAAACAAACTTGATGAAACTCGATGTGGTGTTTTTTTAGCTAATGAGGCACATATACGAAGAATGAAAGTTCAATATGACAAAACTGTCCAACCCCGTTCCTTCAATGAAGGAGATATGGTCTTAACCTATGACCAGAAGCATGACAAACTAGGTGCAAGAAAATTTGAGTCTATGTGGCATGGGCCGTATGTTATCAGTAATTTTTTAGAGAAGGGCACATATGAATTGGTTCATTATGATGGGATACCTTTGGGAGATCCCCATAACGGGATTTACCTCAAAAGATACTATGCCTAGGTCATCTAGCATAGGGTCTTTGTAAATATTGTTTATAGTTTGTTGTGTGTCTTAAACTTTGAGAGGTGTGTCTTTTGTGTGATTTAATTTTTTTTTATAAAACCCTACTTATGCATTTTTTTTGTATTATGGACAGATCACTTCCTTCATTGGTTTTGCTGATGGTGTTCATCGGTATAATTTTAACCTTGCATCGGCATACTGGGTACTTTATTCTCCTACAAGTGAGCTGGAGAGTTCAGGGGGTATTCTTTTAGGTCCCTCCACCAACAATTTGGTGAAATATCAAGCCATGATCAGATTGTTGATGAAATCCCTAGCTAATGATGTAAGGGAAATTAGGGTTTACCTAGACTCCAAACTACTTGTCCAATAGCTCAACCGATTCTACACCATTCGAAATCCCATGCTTCTTCGTAATTTTCGGAGATTTTGCTTGTTAGACAGGTATTTTGAGCAAGTTACATATCATCACATTTTGAGATATTTAAATGTTGTGGTAGATTCCCTAGATAACTATGTCTTGGATTGGCATATTGCTCATACTTAAAAGCCCATTTGAAGCATAAAGACACATGTAAATTCATAAGTAGATAAATCATTCCACACATCACATTTTTCCACACACAACTGTAAATATAAAAAAATTGTCATATATATATAAAACATTGCAGCACCAAGATACAAAATTTTGGCTGAAGCATCTCTAGCTTTTAGTGCCATCTCTAGCTTTTAGTGCCTGTTCAGGACCATAAAATGTTCAGAATACATATACAAGGGGAAAAATATGAAGCTTCCAAGCTTTCAATAATACATATACAAAAAGTGAAAATCAAGGTAGACTAATCCTCATAATGCTAATGGTAGCATGCAATGGCTTGGTCCACTTTGTGGAGTAGCCTAGAGAACCGTCCAGAGAAACCTGTAGTATGGCATTGATAACGCCTAAGTACCTCATTAGTAGTCATGTCTAGGATTCCCGCAGTCAAGCGTTGTAGGTTCTCCTTGAGATCTTCGATCTCTTCTTTAGCTTTGGAATGGTATAGCATCATATCCTTGGTACCTACTCACCCAGCAATAGGCGACATCCCCACTGGATGGATGGACCCAATGTCTGCATGAAAACATTTTTCTCTCAGTACTACAAAATAAAAATGAAATAAATACAAAAATTAAAAACACAAGTGGATAATTTCTTCTTACCTCAGTCATCCCACACTTCCCCCTCAGGTAAGACTAGCTCCGGGTCATTTTAGAAGTCTTCCCCCTCATAGGCATAATCCTCCACCATTAGTAACTAGTTTCTCAACTAGCGCAAAAATATAGAACCGTAAGTGACTTTAGGTCCTTTGCTTCCCAGGAGAGGCATGGATGTCACCCATGCAATCATCCTCGGATCCTCGGGATCAAGTCTTATAATGTTCACTTGAGGCCTCATGTGAGTTACCCGCTATAATATAAAGGACACTACCACTACTCTGTAACCAAAATGCTCCAACATTTCTCTTTTGCACTTGTTTAGTTGATTCTTTAGACATGCCAGCATGCCTTCACACCATTATAAGACAGTAGCATCCATACACTACAAAGCATATAGCATATGTGATCTACTGGTAAGGTGAGAAGCCCTAGCACCTTGCACCTTGCCGATGGTATACTCTACTGTCCTCAAAGGGAGATCCACTAGAGACTTGATATGTAGCTTTCCCGATTGAGAATATGTAATGAGTGAGCGATGCTGATCAATAATATCATCCAAGGATCCTTCCCTTCCTCATGCTCTAGATAGAACTACTAGGCTTCCTCTCATAGATAAACCAGTCAGAAAATAAATATCCTCGATCTCTATAGGTAGGATGTGTACTCCCACCACAAAGTGCTCTTGGCCAGGATCCCACATGTCTATGATGTACTCTAGTAATCAGACATGTGCTTTCATTGTAGGTATCCGGAAGTACTTAAGGAGTCTGCAGTTCCGTAGAGCCCCAATGGTGGCTAGATCATTTGCAACCCAATTGTCTGGGACTTCGTGTTCCCTTTATTTCCAAATTACCATGATAAAATTTTGACATCCAAATTTCAAAATTAGAAAGTATATCATGACTAAAATAAAGAAAGACAAATGACATTATAAATTGCAAAGTAAGATAAGAAACATGAGAAAATTATTTTTTTGGGTGGTCTAGGGTTTTATTTTTTCTTCTATTCCCCCCTACGGCGTTGTTTTCCTTCGTGCACAGATCACCGCAATGCTTCTTCCTGTGGTGTGTAGAGCATCGGGCACCTGTTTGCTGTGGACAGAGTGCCGTTGGGGGCGCTGACCGATGGCCAAAAAACTTAAAAAGAAGAAATTTTTTCCTTCTAATATGGTTCAAAACTCCTATTGGGACGATTAATCCTCTATCATATGATTTCCAAAGGACAATCTATCATCTATATTTCTTTTTAACCATAAAAACATTTTAGGAAGTTGAATTTAAACAATGCAAAAGAAGCAAAAATGAAAATTATTTAACATGGAAAGGGACAAGGATCAAATGCTTACCTCTTCTATGGAGGATGAAGCAACAATGAAGTCGAATGTCCTTGCCAAATCACTGGAGGAAATCTTGCTATCAAAGCCAACTTCTAAAACTCACCAAATGGTAAAAAACAAGTGGTAAAAATAACTTACCTACCCATTCTATTTATAGAATATTTGATGTTTTTGAAAATGCATTGTAATATATTTAATTTTGAAATCCAAATTATTTTGGTAAAAGTGGGTTTTTATTTTTTACCTTCCATAGTTTTGAAAAAAATGGCTTTTAATGGCGTTTTTTTTTATTTTTCCAGGTGAATATTGGGTCATGGTTATGTTTTAATCTATTTTGGTATTTTTTGAGCTTAGAGCAAAACTAAAAAAGTATTGAGCGTTGTTTACACTTTTTACATGCTCATTAAAATTCCAATAGAAAGGTGTCGAGTATACTTTTTCGCTTTTTCAGACTCATAAAAAGTAGATTTTGTAAAAGGAACTTAGTTCAAGAGTTATATTTAAGCTCTTTTTAGTCTCCTAAAAACACAAAAATATTTCCAAGCGAACTTGTTGTGTTCATGCTTATAAAAGAATCAGAAAGGTCGACTAGTCGGGGGCAAGTTATCTCTTTTTAAGACCGACTGGCCTTATTCACGAAAAAAGGACCTTTTGGAGTCTTCTTACTCATTTCAGACTCTCTAAACATGAAATGACAAATGAGTTTGCTTTCATCGGACTCATGAAATTACACAATGAAAGACCCTATTTCGGAATGAACCACTCCTTTCTCAGGTTCATGAAAAATATGAGAATGGACTCATTGCTTGATGAGCTTTAATGAGTGTTTGTTACCCTCTTTGGACTCATAAAAATGAAAAGAGGCACTCACCTTTCGATGTGGGGAAATTAAAGGAAAGGGGAATGGTTTTCATTTGTTTATATGGAAGTACTCTACACTCTACCTTTGAACATGGCACCTGTTTACATTTTCATATCTGAACAATTTGTTTTTTTAGCTTGTCTCTGAGTCGATCCACTTTTGTGAGTCACTTGACTCCTTTGAGTCAATTCAAAGAATGCTTTGTCAAATTCCTTACATTACACCTGGCTCTATTCTTGTTTAATTCAAAGTTTCCAAGTCATGTGTCATGCCGTCAAATTGTTCAAAGGATCTCTCTCCCGAAATCATAGCTCATCGGTAACTTTACTTGTCTTTAAGAGTCAGTCATTGTCTAAGTCAGTTCGTTAGTTCAAATCAAATTTTGTTCCTAGTTTCAGGTCACTGATGTGGGAATCATCATGGCCCTCCCGTGACAAGTCTATTCCTGTCGACTTCAGATCATTACCCAAGAATTAGACCTAGAAACCTAGACAATACCTTGGTATTGCATGCCTCAATGGTAGGTTATCTCACTTTCGACATGAGTTTACATCATTGAATCTTGACTGGAAGATATCATTGAGTGTTTGAATTCAAGTCCTTTATTCACATTCTATGGTATGTACTAAGATACCTTGGGAATCATTGATATTAATGATGATTACCATCGCACTTGTTAACAGTTTACATTATTGACTGGTAATCAAGTGGTTTCTACCATGTTCGACATCAAGACATTGTAATCACATGGTTAGATTTGTATCATTTGGGCATCAGGATGAAGACCCTGAGTGTTTAGGATTTCTCATCATCATTGCCTATGCTCAGGTTGCGTTTGGAGATCATTTACAGTCATGACACGGATCCACATTGTATGTTTGGTGGCTGTGTTCTATATCTGAGATTGAGAGGCATAGATCTACTTTGTATATCTCGTATCTATGTCCTATTTCTTGTAGCAGTTATTCATGGATCTATAGTGTATCATTAGTAGCCATCACATGGTCATCATCATAAATTTACAGTGTATTGTTCTACAGCTATCATTGGGTTGGATAAAGTCAGTTACTGATCCTATATGAGTCTATCTCTCTTTGTTTTTCTATCAGACGAAAAACCTGCAAAGTATTTCACCTATCACTTTCTTTTAGTTGTATCTTTTAAGAATTGTCTTTCCCATTCTAAAAACATTTGTACTGCTATGTGCTCTTTGGATAAACATTCGAAGGAAGAATCAAAGATTAAGATCAATAGATATAAAACGCATATGTGTTTTGTATCACCGTATGTGTTATAACGCATATGCGTTATAAAGCATGTGTGTTATAACACATATGCATTTTGTAAAATTTAAAATTTCTGTGGGAATAAGGCTTGCAATTATGTTTGAAAATAGCTTCAGACTACCAAACCTATTGGCTCCGACAAATAAAGTAGGGCCATTTCCTATATTTCAGAACTTTGTGAATATGCATAGTTTTGATGCATTTTTTCTATTATAAACATAAAATATTTTTATTAAAATATAGAATATTGTAGAATATGATCTTATGATTTGGAATATGTAATTTTTCCCTACAGATGTATGTTTTATTTATTTATTATTATTTTTTGAAATGGCACGTCAATTTTTTATAATAGATACATCCATTGTTTTTTATATACCTTTTGATTTCCTTCGCCATTTTGCAGGAAAACAATATGGTGCACTAGAGGAGAGTGAGCTCTACAATCTTATATATAGAAATCAAGAATTTCATTATTTTATTCCCTAAAGTGTTGGACCCACACATAACGTTTTAATTTCAAGGTTTTCAGACTTCAATAATTAATAATAATAAAATAATTTATAAATTTTTTTGAAAAAATAGTGTTTCACTAGTACCACATGTCTGCAAGATTTTATCCAAAAATGACATCATTTACCTCATATAATGTTGCACCGGCACAAACATATATGTTATGATATGCTGAAAATTTGAAAACCCAATTCAAGGGAAACTAATTTTATAATCATTTACACAAATTTTATATAAATAAAAGTTATATATTATGAAAGCTTATTCAATTACCTAAGTTTTTTTTTTACATCATCTTCAAATCTATTAGGGGGGTACCTCTAATTTTCACCTAAAGTAAAAGGTTCCAAGTGTCTTCAGTGTTATCTGCCATCTAAAGTGCCTTTAAAGGATTCCATGATTGTGCATCAACCCTCATCTCCATAGAAGGAGACAAAAGGGATTGTGAAAAGGTCAGAGCAATTTTGGAGTGGCCTAGTCATAGGAGCACAACATAGGTAAGAATTTTTCATGGTTTAGATACCTTTTACATAAAATTTATTTGAAATTTCATCAGTATTGTAGCACCCGTAAAAAATTCCACCAAAGGAACATCATTAAAATGGACCAATAAAGCTGAAGAAAGATTTAAGTTTCTAAAGAAAAAGGTAATTGGGGCACCAATATTAGCCTTACCATATTTTGATAAAGTGTTTTAGTTAGACTGTGATGCCTCACATGTAGGCATTGGAGTTGTAGTTATCCAAGTAGGCAAACCAATTGCATTTTTTGCGAAAAATTAAATGATGTAAGAAAGAAGTACTCCACATATGATGTAGAATTTTATGTAGTTGTGCAAGCATTGCAACATTGGGTGAATTATTTAGTGCCAAAAGAGTTTGTGTTATTTACTGATCACATTTCATTAAAATATGTAAACACCCAAAAGAAATTGAACAGTAGACACACAAAATGGCTTTCCTTTTTACAATGACACGCCTTTGTTATGAAGCACAAATAAGGAAAGAAAAATCAGGTTGCAAATGCTTTGAGTCGACGCATTATTCTTTTGACCACCATGGAAAATCAAGTAAATGGATTTGATGTTTTAAAGGATATCTGTGTTCCAAATAATGATTTTCAGGAGATTGTGGAAGAGTTGAAGAATCTAGTTATCAGGAACATGGATCTTATTGAGAGTGAATATTTGATGCAAGATGACTACCTATTCAAAGGAAAACAACTATTCATTCCAATTGGTTCTCTGAGAGAAAATATGATCAGAGAAATTCATAGTAGTGGCTTGGGATGACATTTTATGAAGGATAAGATGCCAGCCTTAATCGAAGATAAGTATTACTAGCTGAAGATGAGAAAAGATATAACCAAGTATGTGGAATGATGTTTCATTTGTCAAATGAATAAAGGACACTCACAAAATACAAGGTTGTACATGCCATTACTAGTTCCCACATATCCATGGATAGATCTTGGCATGAACTTTGTGTTGGGGCTCCCCCACACACAATGAGGTAAAGAGTCTATTTTTGTAGTTCTTTATAGGTTCTCGAAAATGGTTCATTTCATTTCCTGAATGAAAAATAATGACACATCAAAGGTGGCATAACCGGTTTTTTATAAATTGTTAGATTGCATGGTGTTCCAAAAACTATTACCTCTGATAGAGATACTCTATTTTTGGGTCATTTTTGGAGTACTTTATGGAAAAAAAATAGGGACTAAATTATAGTTCATTAGTGCCTATCACCCCCAAATATATGGGAAAACTAAGGTACTAAATTGGAGTTTGGGAAACCTTTTACGAAGCATTGTCGGTGAGAAGCCCAAGCAGTGGGATTTGGCTTTACATCAAGTAGAATTTTCCTACAATATCTCAATAAATAGATCTAGAGGTAAATATCCATTTTAGGTTGTTTATGGTAGAAATCCTATGGGTGTCCTAGATTTGGTGCAGCTACCGCTTAGCGATAGAATCAGTGATGATGGAGAAGCATTTGCAGAACACATTCAATAGTTGCATCAACAAGTGAGACATAAGCTGCAAGCGAGTAATGAGCAAAACAAAATTATAAAATATGCTCACCGATGTCTCTAGATATTCAATGAAAGTGATTTGGTGATGGTTTATTTATGAAAAGAGTGGTTTCCTATAGGAACCTACAACAAATTAAAGTACAAGAAAATCGTTCTTTGCAAGATTAGTAGGAAAATTAATGGTAATGGTTAAAAGGTTGATTTATGAGTTGATCTTGGTATTCCTCCTGTATTTAATGTTTATGAATTATATATATTCCATTGGGATAGTGGAGGTGATGACATTGAGGAAGGGGTGGACTGGAAACATGTTATTCTGAGAAAGAAAAAAGAAAAGATTGCTCATATCTTAAATAAGGAGACCCTTCATACTTGACAATGTCAATAGAACCGATATCTAGTCCAATGGGAAGGCTTAGCACCAATAGAGAGTACATGGATTACAGAGGGGGGTTTGTTGAATCTAGATCATCTTAAGTGGAAACAATTTGAAGACAACAACTTGTAGGAGCTATGTTGTTTTCAAACAGAGGAGATTGGTGTAGTTATTTCTAAAGGATGAAAACATAAATAAATAAATAAAAGAGAATAAATGCAGGAATTTTCGGGGGTCATAAATTTTGACTCGGTTATATGTTTGGGCTCAAATTTGATAGGAAATTATGTTTCAAAGTGTTCAATGTAGTGGCCAATCAAATCCTTCTGATCGGATTTTTTTTTGAAACTTTTATGAGGCCAAATTCCTTCATATAAAGCCACAAATTGAGGTTTTAGTGTTTTGCAATATTTTTTTTTAATTTGTGATTACGATTTATCTCTCATTTTGTAAATCTAAATAGAAAAGTGAGTTGACAACTAGTATTACTCTAGTTAGATTATAGTTGGTGTTCAGTTTCATAGCCATGCAGGAATTTTCTAAAATTAGTAATTTTTGAAAATCTCATATTTCGAAAATCTGAGATATTAGTTATAAAGGGTTGGGCACTCATTGTAATATTGAGGATGGAGAAAGAATAAAAAGATAGTTATATTTTCCACTCTCATGTGTTTGCATAGGTTTTAGATATTGTGAATTGAATAAAAGATTATTGACTACATCATGACATTAACTTATGGTTTATAGGTATTTAGTAACTACAAATTATGTTAAGTGAATGAGATAATTATTAAAATAAATGGTTACATATTTTGACAATAATACCGTCATGCCAAATAATAAACAGATTTAGTTAGCGTCTCCGGGAATGATAAACATTGGGATACTTAGACTATTTCAAAATATTCGACACCTTGTCTATTAAAAAATTAAGATAAACTTTTCCTTTGGTTTTAAAAGAAAAAAATGAGATTCCTCCACATCGGGAATAGTTTAATCCTTTCCAACATGCTCAAACATAACCGTGAAACACATGAAGCCATTATGGCAATATTTTTCACTTTTTCTTTAACTGATATTAGCAATCATCGTAAAGGGGTAAGAAGACAGTAACTCCATGATTAACAGGAGATAATACGACGGCCCTGTAAATAGTAGCCTATGATATTGTAACGTGGATATTCCCATGCGAGTTGACATTCCATCTATGCTTATGATGCATTCAAATACTCTATGAACTATCCAACCTCTGTTCAGACATGTTGTGGTTGTCCAAATATTTTATCGAGAACATATATCCAACGACACATAGTTATAGAGTAGAAAACCTAGCCTAACAACACTAGTCATTGGGTGAATTTGCACTGCAAATAATCGGCAATGATGCCAACGAAAATGTGAGATATATACTCTTCCTTTCAATGCTTTGATTTTATATTTTGAGATGTTTCTTGTGGACCGTATCATTTCTGGTGGTAAAGGAAATCAATGTCATGACAAAATCCAGAAGAAAGACAATCATACTTTAAAAAAATAAAATTACATGTATTACTATAGCATGAATTGCGAATTTCTTTTGATCATGGTTGGACAAGAGGTGTCATGCCACTTATTTCTTCTATAATTACACGAAGATAAGAATCACCCTAACGATTGCCAAACTTACATTGAATACTTTCTAGTGAAAAACATTAGCATAAAATTCATAACAGTTAATCCTAATTTGGTAAGGTGGTCATCTAAGGAGTTAGTTGGCATTTAGGAACGATCATATTGGGACATGGGGCTGTGCTGACTTTAGGAACTTACGCAAATTCATCATTAGCTAGATCAACCTTTGGAAAACAAGTTTCTTGTTATGTATTTTATTGCTATTAGTTGAATTATTGATTTTATTTTAGGAAGAATGTGTTATGAACAATCTGATTTTCAATAGGATGTATTTCATTTTACTTATGCTATAAAATAAGAACATTGAAGTTGAGAAGTTTCCACATAATTCCTTTTGTCGAACTAATAATTCCAAGGTGTGTAGCACTTCAGAATGTGTTACTATGGAAGCAAATTCTTTGTAAATAATTTTGAAAGTGCTATGATGATTCTATATACATGTATTTAGTGTTAACTCATTGCATTTGAAATATGAATCATGAGAAGAAAAACTATGAGAAGAGTTCAAGAGCTCAAGCTCATGGTTTTGGAATATGTTCAGAGCCCAAGCTCTGTAAACAATGAAACATCCAAATAAATTCCCAAGTATATAAATGCGGCTGTAGTTTTGTTGTTATGTCACAATAATAAATAAACCTATATTTTTATGGCTGAATGCATTTTTTAAGGCCCACATCTTCTCCATAATTACTTGTGTGAATTTTGTTTACATTTACCATTTGTAAAATAAATCAAGAATTCTCAAATATTCCACTGAGTAAAAGTTTAGGTTTAACCTTAGAGTACTCGATACAAGTCTTATTTAATATTTTGCGTATATGATATTGTGATATTGTCATAGTAAAGATGTGTCGAGGTTCATATTAAGTTAATGAATGGTAGTGTGGAGCTATAGAAGGGGAATCATGTTCAAGTTATCTCGACAAACCAGGTGGTAAAAATGTGTCTTTCATGTCGAAGTGAAAAATATACTTTGTATAACAAGGTAACCCTTTAGTATTATAATTATGTCAAAAGTGGGAGTTGGTCATAGTTAAAAGTGTGTTGCAGTAAAGTCAAGTGGGAGAATGTCAAGGTAAAAGTGTGAGGAGATAAATATACATAAAAGGTGTGTCGACATGAAAGTGAAAGTTGATTCTTCTCAAAGTGAATTCTATCCCAATCAAGTGTGAATCCTTGTCTGTCACAGTAGAACACTATCGTCGTAAAACCTCGTCGAAGTAAAATATCGTCGAAGGTATTTCAATCGAAGTAAACTTTTCAAATTTAACCCGTCGAAGAAAAATGTACAGTTTCCCTAAAGGAAATATGTCATAGTCCAAAAGAACAAAAAAAAAAAAAAATTTAATGCATAGTAACTAAAATTAACATCATAGTTTTTCCCCATATCTAGTATCAGAAAAGGTTTAATAAAGAAACCTTGTCTAGAATACGGAAAAAGTAATTGCTTAAGGAAAATTAAAAATTAAAAAAAATGGTCTCCACTTTCGGGGCACAAATGTCAAGTTTAAAAACTCCAAATTTCTCGGGAAGTAATTTTGAATATTGGTCTCTAACCATGATGGATTAATCAGAGAAAAATACATATGGGATATAGTCCAAAATGGCTATACAAAACCAACAGATCATGCGGCATATAAAAATCCCACTCAAGGTGAGAAGGTTTCCTTGAGAGAATAGAAGAAGAAATCTACAAAGGATTATTTCCACATACATCAAGCAATGCATGAAATCATACTCCAAAGAGTAGAAGCAACAAAGACAACTAAGGAGGCATGGGATACATTGGAAAACACCTATTAAGGATTGGATAAGGTAAACAATTCTAAATTGCAAATTCTTAGAAGATATTTTGAATCTCTATCAATGAAAGATATAGAGTCACTAGAATCATTTTACACTAGGGTTATTAGTCTGATAAATCAAAAGGGATCCCATGGAGAAGCCATAGAACATATAAGGGATGTTGAATTTTTTTTAGAAAGTATTCCCCTAAAATTTAAATCTTTGGTTGTGACTCTAGAAAAAAACAAAGAATTGAACAATTTTACCATTGATGAGTTACAATCCTCACTCATGAATCATGAACATAAATTTGGTAAATAAAAGACATCATTAGAAGGTGCACTTGCAACACAACCATCTATAAGTTGTGGAAGAGACAATGGGAGATCTAATTCTAGAGGTAGAGGAAGAAGTTTTTCTAGAGGAAGACGCAACAACAGTCCTACAAATGTAACGATGGAGGTCAAAATTAGAACCCTGGTTAGCTAAGTGGTCACAAGTTTGATAAATAAGAAATACACTATAAATATTGAAATAAATTTGGACATTTTGGATATGAATGCAAGAAGAGGGAGTATGAACACTAGTACAAATGAGGAATTAGCTACTACATGACTAAAAATTCTAGTCACCACAGGTTTTTCAAGTGGTTTACTACTAAATATGAGCAATTTTGATTGACCCAACTATAAATGACTAAAATTAATGACTAATTTAGTCACGAGTTAACAAATAAGACTAGATAATAAGTGACAGCGTTAAAAATGTCTAACATAAACGACCAATTTAGTCACGACATAAAAAATTGCTAGGTAGAAGAATATGAATTAATCATTTATGTTAGTCATTTTTAATTGTCATATAAAATTGCAATTTTGACAATGAAGTGTAAATTTTGTAAATTATTTGCCTTCTATCTGTAATATTGTTGGCATGCACATCGATCTTCAAAGATCGAACAAAGCAATTGCATGAATTTTCTTTTGACCATCTTTATCCCTGCTGCACCATTGAAGCAAACCATTAAGCATGCTCCAAATTCTCTAGCCAATGAAAATACCATATCTTTTTATTCCAATACACTTCTCATTTTTATTCCACCACTTGGGAGCTATGGAACATTATGAAGTTACTATATAAACAATTTAATACGCATAGAAACTTCCTTTGTTAATATGAGTTATAATACTTAATACTTTGTGTTATTTGACCATAATATGACAAATCTATGGGTTATTAATGCTTAATACAATGTAGCATATATTATTTGCTATGGGTATGATGCTTAATACACTATAGGATAAATTATCAAGAGAGGATAACCTTGGAAATATTGTAAAACAAGGTTTCAAATTTTCTAAGCCATGAATCTCTCAAAGTGTATGTGATTAAAAAATCTTATGAAATCGTGGGTTCAATTTTCTTAACCTTGAATCTCATAGGGTTGTTTGGGTGTGTCTAATAAAAGTAGATGAAATAATCAATAAATTTCATGCTAAGTGGATTGAAGTTTCATTCACAGTGAGGATTGGTTTTTTCTTTCTAAAACACGACTGTAGATTACAAAAAAACACAAAGATTTTGCAGAGAGTGAAGATTGGTTTCTTGCTGTGTAGGAGTCATGTTGAGTATAAAAATACCATACAATTTGCAAGAACATTTCTACGGTATTGGAATACAAAATATGCTCCAAGGATGGGACATACTAAAGCATCAACTTCATTGAGCTACTGAATTCTAGTCTGGTCAATATTCCAATGAATTAAACAAAGTTAAATGCATCAATTGAACCTAAAGAACACACTCTCTCAGAAAATATACATAATACTCTTAACTCTTAAAGTTCATGTCGTTTACCCTATTCTAATAGTATATAGTTGACAAAAGTTTAGAACCATGATTACCCGTTGAGTCGGGGTCCCTTGAGTCGTTGTTGTTGAAAGTATGAGGGTTCGAGGATGCAGGAGAAGGGGAGGAAATGAAGGCATGAATCTTCATATGATGGGTCGATCACCGCAGTCGAGGACGTCTAATTTTGCAGGGGATGAGAGACGTCGAGAGTTCACAGGGGCTGAGAGAAGCCAGGAGTTCGTAGGAGAGGGATGCAGGGTGAGGAATCGAGGATGGCTCAAAGTTCTTCATGCTAGTGCAGATCAGGAGCAGGATGGAGTTCTTCATTCTGGGCGTGAGGGGCAGGGGTAGTTGAGACATTCAAAATCCATGCATTAATTGCATACTAACAAAAACAGATTCAGGGATCTCATGCCAGGGAATAGGTGGCGGAGTGGACCTAGAAGTGGATCGATGGATGGAGGGAGTATGACAAATTAAGTTTTTCATCTAGAGAAGGGAGCAAATGACATCATGAAGTCTCTTGATGATGCCTAATGAACCTCGAATACAAATCGTCAAAAAATTAAAAATTTATAATATACGATTTTTATATTATTACAAAAAAATATATTATACTATTATATAATAGAATATAAAAAACCTACAAGTTTTTATATTATTACAAAACATATATTATAATATTACATAATATCATTTAAAAAACATATCAAACATATAATATTACATAATACAACATTGAAAACATACAATTTTTTATATCATTACAAAATCATAATAATACCATAATAAAAACATGTTGGGACTTCTAGTTGTGCTGCTGGGTCTAATTATGATGCGTGGAACGCTCTTGGGATTTTGGCTTTCCTTATTCGACCATAGTCTATGAGTGGCATGCTTCACAACATAACTCATGAGAGAAGTATTCTTTTTCTTTATCCTTTGAGATAAGTATTCTTGACACCCAATCAAGGACTATCCCCAACCAATTATCCTCGATGACTGCTCCTAAACTGCCCCATCCCAATAGTAGTAATTAGGGTATTCCCACTCCGATCCCTCTCGACAGTTGCTCTATAAATGCCTCGTCTACTCTTTGATCCCTAATAACCAAGGTATATACCCCCCAATACCCCTATTATAGCTGAGGCATCCTAAAAGGCTTGTCCTTCCTTATTTTTTACTTTCACGAACATACTTCCTTCAAATATTGTGGTAAAGATGGGGGGATATTTTTGAAAGGGAGGCCATATCTCAGCTAAGCAAAAAATTTGGGAAGGGACGGATGCATGGAAAAAAAAAATGATATGCTTTCCTGATGAATTGAGATAATTGAGATAATGCGGCCCCTTCCTTTGAGTAGGCCCATTTGAGTAACCCAAAGTGGTGTAGCAGAGTAGAGAGGGCTCTACTTATGAAGCGCTTTCATAATTAATCCAATATTGGGTAGTTTGTAAATACTTAAGAAAAGGGAAGTATTAGAGTATCATGCACGTATTACAGTTAATGCGCTCTAAGCGGGGTGAAGCTACTCGATCTCTTGTGGTCGATCTCAATTATTTGCTCGAATGACTAGATGAGTTGAAAGTGTTTCAAGGATGTAATTACATGTTGTAATATCTTATGAGTTTTTTCCTTTGTCACATTTCCCATTTAATCTGTTTGATTCATTGCTACACTAACTTCCTTGTTTTTGGTAGCCTTTACAGGAACACTCCCTCCTTTCATAAATTAGAATCTAGGCGTCTAGTCACTAACTTCACCCTCCTTCTACTTATATATACAAACAAAGTGGGCACCAAATTTTGGGGGTTAATCAGTAGTATCTGACTCAGTTGTTGACACTAGCAAAGAGATGAGAACCTTCCTTTATGCCATTTCTTATGCACAGGACTGCCAACTGTTGGAGAAATTTTCACTCAAGATACCTTATCAAGGTCAAAATTGAGGATAAATGTTTCTTATTTTTCAAAGGTACATGAACAAGCCCTTTCACTACTGTTTAAGGTCATTTGTGGCCATTAAGAAGGTAAACATTGAGGATAAATTTTTATTATTGTTCAAAGGTACAGAAACAAACCCTTTCACAATTTTTTGAGGCTTACTTGATGGTGAACACATGCCCAGACTTGCCATATATGCACACAACTGCAACACGAGAGGATTTGTTGGTGCTATCGGGTATGTAGAGAAGGTTAATGTATCCTTGAATTCATCAGCATATGTTTAAAATAGTGTGAATGGTTTTTCCTATAGTGTTTAGATTGTTTTGAGTTTGATACCTTCATTTTTTTGTTGAGCCACAACTAGGGCATGCCAATTGAATCTCAAAACCATTATGACATTGAAGATAGTTTATTGGGTTCATATTTTGAATCATTATTGTTGGCCTTACTAAATCCCCAGGAGAGGGAAATTTCTTTATTTCCTTTCGAAGCTAGAAGGATCCCCCACACCTACCACCCCTGAAAGTACTTCATCTGAGAGCTAAGAATAAATATATATCTCTATTAATTAAGAACTTCATGGTTTTATCTGGTTTTGATTCAAAAACTTGGTAATTTGTAATAAAAGGGATATCAATTTGTGCATTTATGTCATTGATGATGGTCCCTAAATATTGTGTACAACATAGAGGCCAAGTTTAGGAGCAAATAAAATTTAGGATGCAATATAGTTACACCTCAAACATGATATATACCGATGTTAAAACTCCCTTACAAATGTTTGTAGAAATGCAATTAAAATGATATATTGAACCAATAAAAAAATTGATTATGGGAACATGTCCTCGGAGATATATCTGAATCTGAACATGTTGAACATACTGAAGTTACAGAGTGTTCATCATAATCCTACAGCCTGATCATTCATATTTGATGTTTATGCTATATATTGAGATAGGTAAATTGTGTCCAATGAATAATAAGAACGATTGGTCTACTTGTGTTCTCAAGTAGAATCTTTTAGAAGAATTTGATATAGGCTCTTGTATGAATGCCATGTGTACGGGAAATCAGGAATTGATTTGTTTAGGGTAGCATGTACTCGAGACAATAAAATTTCTCTATGGCAATGTCAGGCATGGTTATTCAAAAAATTTAACGAAAATTACAAAGAGAAAAAGTGAAGTTGTACCTCTGAAAGATGTGCAAAGTCTCACACCAAACATTATTCTAATGCCTTTAATTAGCTTTTGCACGATTAATTAGTTGAAGTCTACTGAAGTATGACATTAAAATGTAGCTTTTAAAATTCAAAATATTTTTTAGTTCGTAATTTTGATGATATATGAGGTTCTTTTACCAAATTTGAAACTTCTTCTTTTGTTTTGCTAGCTATCTGAAAGTTCCTGCAGTCAATTCCATTATTTGTCATGTATTGACAGTTGATAATTTATGTGTATAGTTGAAATGTTATATTTATAATGTTGAATCTTTAATGATCATTTAATGTTATTTAATATTCAAGGTTCTCTTTAAACCTAGATAGTATAATTTTTACTCTTGATTGATTTTAGTGTTTTCCTTGCAGTTCGGAGGACAATGGGGAAGCGCTTATGGAATGGCTTCAAAAACACATAGGACCTGTGGGTATTTTTATTTCCTCATTTATGTGAAGTTGGGGATGTAGGTTTTTTATTAAATATACTTGCGAGTAGTGCAATAGTTATCTCAACTTCTTGTTTACAGGTTCATGGTCTGGAGTTCAATATGATTTCTACAAATTTGTTGGCCTCTAGAGCTGAGGATGGGTAGCTTTGTATCTGCGATGTTGCAAATACTACAACTCCTATTCATTTTCTAGCATTGAAGGTGTGTCCTGGTACCATAATAATATTTGGATAATTGTCTCTGAGTGAGCAGTATTGTCATGTGCCCAACCCTCGGACCCATGAAGAGGACGCGACCCCATGCTTTAACCACCCGGGATAAGAGCCCCATGAACATCTACATGCAAAAAATTGTTGAAACAGCATGCTTAAACAAAGACTTTGAACTAAAACATGCACATATGCAATTAATCATCATACACAGCGGAAACCAACATATGTTCAAACAAGCATTCAACATGTTCAATATAATCATTAACAGCAAATATAGTTGTAGAAGTAGAAATGGACAAGATCACTTATCTTATAGAGAACTCCTTCCGCAACCAGCTACGTCACTGCAACGTTCCACCCAACCATACACCAGCGTGCTCCTTACTCTCTCAACAACGCTACCACCCCCGAGATGGGCATGATTCTCCAAGGAATAAGGGAAAAAGCAGGCTTACACATAACCAAGGATATACAAAACACTGCCAAGCCAACATAGTTGGGTTTATCAGGCCATCAAGGAGTTGGGGAAAGGCCCAATGCTAAGCTGGTGAGCTCATTATAGAGCCAAGAACACCTACACCAGAACTAGCCTGACCTCTAAGACACCCACACACAACCAACACAAGGAATCATTCCCTTCTCTGCTACACAGTCCCTCAGGCCCTGCATTCCCTTCCAGTGCTATTCAGGGGTGGTGGAGAAGAAGCCCAGCCCTCTAGCTTTGTCTGTGTGGTTTCCAGCCACCAGGTTTATCAAGAAAACCAAGCCCCCATCCCTGCTCCTTACATGGTCCGAAGACCAACCATTGCACACATGCAATCAATCAGCTGATACAGCTTAAGACAGGGAAGACAATTCCTGAGTCATTCTTGGCCCTATCATGGCCAAAATGACTCTCAAGTGAATTTACAACAGTCCCCAAAATGTAAAGAAGACTACGGGAAACACAGCCAACAACGTGGGAAAATCAGTGACCCCATCGAATAGTGAAGTCACCACGGAGCTTATACAGTCCAAGGATGGAAAGGAAAACCACATTCACAGTTGGGCAGAGGTAAACATATGTATAGGCCACGAATTGGTAAGGAAAAACATACATAAACCATGCTGAGGAAGAGAAAAATACCAACTTCCAAACTGTGCGTGAAATGAGCAGACTCCCATCCCATTACCAAATTTACCAAATTTGAGGTTCTTTTACCAAATTTGAAACTTCTTCTTTTGTTTTGCTAGCTATCTGAAAGTTCCTGCAGTCAATTCCATTATTTGTCATGTATTGACAGTTGATAATTTATGTGTATAGTTGAAATGTTATATTTATAATGTTGAACCTTTAATGATCATTTAATGTTATTTAATATTCAAGGTTCTCTTTAAACCTAGATAGTATAATTTTTACTCTTGATTGATTTTAGTGTTTTCCTTGCAGTTCGGAGGACAATGGGGAAGCGCTTATGGAATGGCTTCAAAAACACATAGGACCTATGGGTATTTTTATTTCCTCATTTATGTGAAGTTGGGGATGTAGGTTTTTTATTAAATATACTTGCGAGTAGTGCAATAGTTATCTCAACTTCTTGTTTACAGGTTCATGGTCTGGAGTTCAATATGATTTCTACAAATTTGTTGGCCTCTAGAGCTGAGGATGGGTAGCTTTGTATCTGCGATGTTGCAAATACTACAACTCCTATTCATTTTCTAGCATTGAAGGTGTGTCCTGGTACCATAATAATATTTGGATAATTGTCTCTGAGTGAGCAGTATTGTCATGTGCCCAACCCTCGAACCCATGAAGAGGACGCGACCCCATGCTTTAACCACCCGGGCTAAGAGCCCCATGAACATCTACATGCAAAAAATTGTTGAAACAACATGCTTAAACAAAGACTTTGAACTAAAACATGCACATATGCAATTAATCATCATACACAGCGGAAACCAACATATGTTCAAACAAGCATTCAACATGTTCAATATAATCATTAACAGCAAATATAGTTGTAGAAGTAGAAATGGACAAGATCACTTATCTTATAGAGAACTCCTTCCGCAACCAGCTACGTCACTGCAACGTTCCACCCAACCATACACCAGCGTGCTCCTTACTCTCTCAACAACGCTACCACCCCCGAGATGGGCATGATTCTCCAAGGAATAAGGGAACAAGCAGGCTTACACATAGCCAAGGATATACAAAACACTGCCAAGCCAACATAGTTGGGTTTATCAGGCCATCAAGGAGTTGGGGAAAGGCCCAATGCTAAGCTGGTGAGCTCATTATAGAGCCAAGAACACCTACACCAGAACTAGCCTGACCTCTAAGACACCCACACACACCCAACACAAGGAATCATTCCCTTCTCTGCTACACAGTCCCTCAGGCCCTGCATTCCCTTCCAGTGCTATTCAGGGGTGGTGGAGAAGAAGCCCAGCCCTCTAGCTTTGTCTATGTGGTTTCCAGCCACCAGGTTTATCAAGAAAACCAAGCCCCCATCCCTGCTCCTTACACGGTCCGAAGACCAACCATTGCACACATGCAATCAATCAGCTGATACAGCTTAAGACAGGGAAGACAATTCCTGAGTCATTCTTGGCCCTATCATGGCCAAAATGACTCTCAAGTGAATTTACAACAGTCCCCAAAATGTAAAGAAGACTACGGCAAACACAGCCAACAACGTGGGAAAATCAGTGACCCCATCGAACAGTGAAGTCACCACGGAGCTTATACAGTCCAAGGATGGAAAGGAAAACCACATTCACAGTTGGGCAGAGGTAAACATATGTATAGGCCACGAATTGGTAAGGAAAAACATACATAAACCATGCTGAGGAAGAGAAAAATACCAACTTCCAAACTGTGCGTGAAATGAGCAGACTCCCATCCCAAAATATAAGGAATACCACAGCAACACAGGAGATCGTGGATGAAAATGCACTGCTCCCAGCTAGCTGTGTGAGTCCAACATAGAAGAATACCTATGTGTGACGATAATGGACGCAATATGGCCCCTGCGTGAGGACGAACAACCTACAGAGAGGACGCAAATTGGAAGTGCGTGAGTGGTTCTGCGCAGGCGTGGAGAGAAAACAAGATGGAATGTCTGTGGGAGTGATTGCAGTGGTTTTTTCTTCAATTGTGAAGTCAACCGTGGTGGAGTGTGCGTGTGGGTGAGGACTGATAGTCCTGCCACCCCACTCCTAAAGACCATAACTGCCTCAACCACCAGCAGCAATTCTTAATGAAAGTGGTTGGAATAAAACAAGGGAAGATGACACATGGGTTTTTCCCTCATTGCTCAAGGTTTAACAATTTCCCCACCCTTATCCTTGTGAAAATCATGCCCCTTTCTCATTTTAGTTGTCGTGATCGTATCTGGTCAGGTTATTTAATTAAAGATGCATATTTACATGATGATAAACTTAATATGTGTCGCATGCCTCGATATACCATCGGTGACAAGTTTAAATCCAAAACATAGCATAACCGATTAGTGGTGGGGCCTTTGCCTTAGCTCCATACCATGATCATTACAATATATATATACACATCATGTACATCAAATGCAATGGGGTCAGAACCGGGGTGTTACATTCCCCTCCCCCTTCAATAGCACTGTCCTCGGTGCTTACAAAATTGAACAAAATGCTACACTGGTATCGCCTCAATGTTCCACAAAATTGAACAAAAATGGATGTACCAATCGCATGGCATCCTCCAGCTCCCATGTAGCCTCTTCAGGTTCGTAGTGCTCCCATTGCACCTTTAGCTGACCTATGGCTCGGTTCCGGAGCATTGTGACCTTCCTGTCGAGGATGTGCATTGGCTTAATTCGGAACTCTCCCTCGGGTTCCACCTGAATCACATCCCAATTTATCACATGGTTAGGATCATGTACATATCTCTTAAGAAAAGAAACATGAAAAACATTATGAGCTCTAGTGCTAGGAGGCAATGCAAGTCTATATGCAACTGGCCCTATTCTTTCAAGCACTTCAAATGGCCCACAGTATCTTGGTGTAATGTCCCCGGTTTCGACCCCGTTTGCATGATGTATATATTGTAATTAATCATGGTGAGGAGCTTAAGGCAAAATCCCCACCATCGATTTGGTTGTGTATGTTTCGACAATGGGGATAATTGCCGATGGTATGTCGTGCTATCCGGCACATTTTAATGTGGCATCATGAAAACACTCACATCAATTAAAACTAAAACCACAACCAGCTACGGCAGTGCAACGTTGAATGAAAAGGGCATGGTTCCAAAGGATAAGGGGTGGGGGATGTCAAACCTTGGTTATGGGGGAAAAACCCAAGTTTGGTCACCTTGTTGATTTTTTTCATCTTCCCTTGTCAACCTCTTTAATGTTCTGTTGGGCAGCTGAGGAGTAATGGCTACTGGTGGTTGAGGCATTTAATGCCTTTGGGAGTGGAGTGGCAGGACTGTCAGTCCTTTGCCCACCTGCCCACTTCACCCACGTCTGCCCATTTTTCTCCCTCACGCACTCTTCCCTGGTCAATTCTCCTTTCTCCACGATTTGGTCTATTTTCCTCCTCATGCACAAGCTCTGGGCGATTTTGGTCTCACGCAGACATTTTCCTTGGCTCCACGAGTTGCTGAAGACCCACGCACTGCAAATTCGCGTCCTTCCTGTTGCTGTGTGCATCCACAGACAAAAATGGATTTGTTCTTCCTCACGCAGGGCCCCATTGTCTGTTATTTTCCTCACTGGGTCAAATTGTTTCCCTCACGCATAGGAATTTCTGGGTTTTTCCACGTTGTTCTTTTCCCAGCGGAATCGTGGGTGCTGTGGCTATCGAAAGTCGGTATTTTTTCCCTTTCCTCTGCATGGTATTTATGTGTTTTCCTCGTGATTTCATTGCCCAGGACGGGTTGTATTCCCCACATTTGCAGTGAGTTGTGCTCACTGAAACATTTCGGGGCTGTTGATTCCCCACGTTGTTGGCTGTGTTGCTGGGGTCTTCCTTACATCTTTAGGGCTGTGGTAATTTCGTTTGAAGAGTCATTTTGGCCACGATAGGGCCAAGAATGACTCTGAATTTCTTGTCCCTGTTTAAGCTATGACAGCTAAGTAATTGCCTGAGTGCAATGGTTAGTCTTCGGACTGTGCTGGCTTGGCTTGTCTGTTGAAAGCCTGTGAAACCCAGCTGTGTTAGTTTGTTGTTTGTACCCCTTGGCTATGTATAAGCCTACAATTGACCCTTATTCCGGAGGAATCATTCCCAGTTCGGGGGTGGCATTGTGCTGAGAGAATGATGAGCACGCTGGCCTATGGTTGGGTGGAACGTTGCAGCGACGTAGTTGGTTGCGGATGAATTCTTCGTCAAAAGATAAGTGCTGTTGTTTACTTCACCTCTGCAATTTATATACTGTATTATGTGAAATGATGAACATGCTCAATGCTGGAAATGTTTATGTATGTTTGCTTCCGCTGTATGAATAAAGACTATGCATCTGTGTATGCTTGCAAGTTTTATTTTCAGCATTTGATTTCTGTCAATGTTCATGGGGCGATTTTCCCAGCTGTGTTGATGTTCGTCGCGTCCTCTTCGCCGGTTGAGGGACGGGGATGTGACACTTGGTGACAACTTGGCACAACTTCCAAGCTTGAAGGAACTCTTCCTTGCCCTCACTTTGAGGTAAACATGATCCCCAACACTAAACTCCGTGTTCACCCTATGCTTATCTACATAGCTTTTCTGTCTGTCCTGTGTTGCTTTCAGATTCTGCCTAATCTTTACGACCTCTTGATCCATTTCCTTGAGCAATTATGGCCCAAGCACAAGCCTATTCACTGGATTATCCCAAGTCACTGGTGTCCTACACCTTCTTCCATACAAAGCTTCATACGGACTCATCCCCAAGGATGCCTGATGTCCATTATTATAAGAAAACTCTACCAAGTGCAAGTAATCTTCCCACTTGGTTGGTTTGTCCATTACGTACATGCGGAGCATATCTTCAAGCACCTGATTAACTCTCTCTGTCTGACCATCTGTCTGAGGATGGTATGCAGTGCTGAAGTTTAGATTTGTACCCAAATATGCAAACAACCCCTTCCAAAAATTGGAAGTGAACTTGACATCTCTGTCAGAGACTATTGCCTTAGGCAATCCATGCAATTTGAATATCTCCTTCATGAAGATCTTTGCAATGTCACCAGTCTCGTACATAGACTTAACCGGTATAAAATGTGCTTCCTTAGTCAACTTGTCCACCACAACCATGATGGAATCATGTTGTCTCCAAGTCATTGGCAATCCTATAATAAAATCCATGGAAATAACTTCCCATATCCATTCCGGAACTGGCAAAGGCTGTAACAAACCTGTAGGGTGTTGATGCTCAACCTTTACCTGCTGACATTTCATGCACCTGGAAATGTACTCAACCATATCCTTTTTCATTCCTAGCCAAAAGTACTGCTTTCTAGCTGTAGCAATTGTCTTCTGATATCTTAGGTGACCAGAATACGGAGCTTGATGGATTTCATCCATAACAACTCTCCTCAAGTTTGCTACATTCGGAATATAAATTCTTCCTTTAAAAGTGAGAAGTCCATCTTCTTCCAATTTATATCCCTCATACCTCTTCTCAAGACTTTGCTACTGCAATTTGTCTTTTACATACTCATACAATTCATCTTCAGCAGCATGACTAACAATCTGCTACCTCAAATATGATTGGCAAATACTAAGAGATGCCACATGCATTTCCTGTACCTTCCTACTGAGTGCATCAGCTACCTTATTTTCCTTTCCCTTTATGTGCTTGATTTCAAAATCAAACTCACATAAAAATTCCAGCCATCTTGCTTTCCTAGCATTCAGTGTAGGCTGATCAAATAGATACTTCAACCCACAATGGTCTGTTCTGAGCTCAAATATCCTACCCATCAAGTAATTCCTCCACATCTTGAGGGCATGTACTATGGCTGCAAGCTCTAGATCATGAGTGGAATAGTTCTTCTCATGCTCCTTCAGCTTTATTGACTCATAACATATCACGTGGTTGTCTTGCATAAGGACTCCTCCAAGCTCTTGTCCACATGCATCAGTACACACCAAAAAATCCTTCTCTGGATCTGCAACTTTCAATACTGGTGCACGGGTGAGAAGATTCTTCAACCTATGGAAACTTTCTTCACACCTCGATGTCCATTCGAACTTCATCCCTTTCTTTTGCAAAGAAGTGATGGCATGTGCAACTTTGGAGAATCCCTCAATGAATCTCCTGTAGTATCCTGCAAGTCCCATGAAAGATCTTACATCTGTCACATTTCTTGGAGTAGGCCAATTCATAATGGCTTCAATCTTTTCAGGGTCCACAGATATACCCTCTTCTGAGATAATGTGACCCAAATACTGAATTCTAGCTCTATAGAAGTCACACTTGCTCAGTTTGGCATACAACTGGTGCTCCCTGAGCAAATTCAATGTCAATCTCGAATGCTCTTCATGCTCTTCCTCATTCTTAGAATAAACAAGAATGTCATCAAGGAAAACAAGAACAAACTTCTCCAAATACCTGCTGAAGACACTATTCATAAGGTACATAAATGTAGATGGCGCATTCGTGAGACCAAATGGTACCACTACAAACTCATAATGCCCATACCTTGTCCTGAAGGCTGTCTTATGGATGTCTTCATCCTTGATTCTTACCTGATGGTAACCAGACCTCAAGTCAATCTTAGAAAATACCTTTGCTCCTGTCATTTGATGAAAGAGGTCATCAATCCTAGGAAAAGGATATTTATTCTTCACCGTAACCTTGTTCAATTGTCTGTAATCAATACACAACCTGAGTGTACCATCTTTCTTCTTTACAAATAGAAATGGTGCTCCCCAAGGAGACACACTCGGTCGGATATACTTCTTTTCCAACAACTCTTGCAATTGCATCTTCAATTCTAGCATCTCCGATGTACTCATCCTATAGGGTGCTTTGGACACTGGTGCTGCTGTTGGCACAAGTTCAATTGTGAAATCAATGTCCCGCTTCGGAGGAAGCCCTAGAATCTCATCAAGAAACACATCCCTAAATTCTTGTAACACCTGATAGTCCTCCAACCTAGGAGTTTCATCTCTCGTTTCCTCCAAAATCTTAGCTGCATACAACTGGAAACCCTTCGTACAGAACTTCTTTAACTGCATTGCCGAAACCTGCCTCACTGAAATGATCTTTGGAATACCTTTCACAACTACTAGGTTCCCTTCTTCATTCATGCATTCGAAAGTCTTATTGTAGCAGTCAAGCTTTACCCTGTGAGCTTCTAGCCAATCCATTCCAATGAGAACATCATAGGAACCAAGCAGTAGAACATTCAGATCTACACAAGTGACCAATCCATTCATGACCAATGGACATTTCTCTACCACTTCACTGACATTTCTCTTAGTTCCAGTGGCTAGCTGAACTAACCAAGACTTCCTATGCTTTACTTTCTTAAAGGCACAAATCTCCACTACTCTAGGAGTAATGTAACCGTGCGTAGAACCAGGGTCAATCAAAATAGAAATAAATTGTTCAACAATCTTACCTACTACTTCAACTACACTTGGCTGGTGATCTTCCTGACGATCCTCCAATGCTGCATAAATCCTAGGGACTGCCCTTGCTACTTGACCCACTGTTTTTTATTCTTGGACGTTATAAGCTGGTCTTGCACTCTCATTCTCGAGTGGACAATTCCTGCGCATGTGGGTTCCTCCACATTTCCAACATTGAAGTGGCCCTCTATTCTGTTGTGGATCCTTAGGCTTTTCTCCGGTCACTCCCACTGGCTTACTCGCAGCTTGAGACAGCTGCTTTTGTTGTTTCCTAAAGCTAGTAGGTTTGAAACCTTTCTTCCTTTGGTCAAACTTCTCATTCTTCTTGTCCTTCCATGCCTTATGGTAATCCGGCTTACCTTTTCTTTGCTCATAACAATACTTAGCCTTCTATATTGCTTCTTCAAGAGTTCTAGGTTCATAAAACTCAATTCTATCTTTATAAGACTGAGGTAATCCACTCAGAAAACGCTGGACCTTCACTTTTTCATCTCTGATGTACCGGACATACCTCAATAGATCCAAAAACTTATTTGCATACTCTTCCATGGTTTGCTGTCCCAATCTCAGCTCATGGAACTCCTTAATCTTGTCATCATAATACCTGTCAAAGAGGTATTTCTGCTTGAAATACTTCTTGAACTGCTTCCACTTAAGTCTCCTTTCACTGATCTTCTTTACTTGCTTGAAGTGTTACCACCAAATGGATGCTCTTCCATTCATATTGAATATGGCAACTCTTGCCTTCATGTTTCTTGAATAATCATGCACTTGAAAGTACTTCTTTATCCCAAGAAGCCAAGCCTCAGCTTCTTTTCCAGTCTTTACCTCACCGTCATACCTAGGAGGTTTAGCTTTCTTAAATTCATCCCAAGAGCGATCCCTATGGTGTCTCTTTCTTTTCCTTCTATGAGAAGAAGAACTTGAACCCCCGCTGGATTCTTCAGAATCAGATGATCCACTAGAAGTCCTTCTCCTTCTCCTAGTGCTGCTCTTACTGCCTTCTGGTCTTGCTGTACCTCATCCAGAGTCCATCTTTCTTTGCAAGTCTGTCAGACTCTACAACATGGCAGCATTCAACTGATGCTGCTCTTCCTGGGATTTAATCAAGCTTCTCATTGTAGCTGCAACATCTAATGGTGTCTCTTGGAATCTCCTTCCATTAGACTCAATATCATCGTTCCTATTACGGACATTTTCTCCCATGGCATCTTTGGCTCGCTCATAAGAATCCTGAGCATCATACCCATCATGGGTTCTCATAACTGAACCACCACTTGCTTATCAAATTGCACTACCTGGAATACTGCCCTTGAAGGTGACTGTGATTTTGCAAACATGTTAGCAACAAATATTTTAGATGCATAACATTGAGACAAATCAGAATCACTTACCTTCTCTTGGAATAACCATAAAATAACAATTTTCCCAAACACACAGAATTTTCTTCATCAAAGAACGTCTATCTGAGGTGGACGACGGGGGTCAAGGGGGCTTTCCCCCTTGTGGCTTTCCCCCACTGCAGGGTGGGTTGAGGGCAGCGCCCTCATTTTTTTTTGTTGTAAATCATTGGTTTTCGCGGAATCTAACGCATAAGATCACTGCCAATTTCTCTTTTTCAACCCTGGAAATTCATTGTAAAACAGCTAAAAATTCCACTGAAAAACAATCAAAATATGTAAGAAATCCCATGGAAAACTCAAATTTTCTTTGTGCAGAATCAGCTCCCATTTCAACTATTGATCCGACGTTTCGGCTTCCCAAATCACTAACTTCTCCACTATATCGGCGGTCAAAAGAACTAAATTGTTTCGATGTACATCGGTTGTCGGATCCACTAAGCACTAACGTCGGCAATCGGATCTTCTAACCCTTCGGAAGGTTAGTCCTTTTGACAGCCACAACAGCAGTCGTTCATTCCACTGCAAGATCTGATGACCATACTCATCGGCTGTCTGAAGCTCTAACCTTTCGACGTCTCTGTTTTCAATTTCCCCCCCTTCATCGGCCCAACTTCTTCCTTTCGTCCGCGAAGAAGTTCCTTTCGTAGCCGCAACGATGGAACACGATCTTCCATCTTCTTTCGATCGGCGTCACAACTAGATTGGTGTTGGAAAACTTCTTACATCAGCAGGCTAGTGCCTTTCACTTCCGCAACGGCGGCGCAGGAAACCCGATCTTCTTCCGATGGCCGATGTGTTCATTACTTAGAAAGTTTTTCATAAATTTTTCCTTAGAAAAAATTTTAAACTTCCATCGTCGGCACTTTTCCCACATTGGAAGCTTAGTGAATTTGGCTTCCACAATGGCGGCATGCCAAACAACTATTTCTTTTGATCGGCGCTCTTTACTTAAAGAATTTTTTGACTTTTCGGCGTCGGTGGTCTTTCTCATCGGAAGACTTAGTGCTTTTGGCTTCCGCAATGGTGGCACACCAAACAACTAATTCCTTCCGATCGGCGCCAAATCGCTTAGAAAATTTTTTTCGATTTTCCTTCCAACGGCTTCTCTGTCGGGTAGGCTTCCACTACGTCAGAAGTCCTTCCGCCTAGCTCTTCCGCAATGGCAGAATTCTTTCCCGCTAGTGGCCCGACCTCTCAACACTTAGACCATTTTTTAATTTTTCAGCCATTCAATTTATGATTTCTGCTGGGCAGAATGAGATGCAACCTTTGTCAGTTGCTCCTTCTTGGCCCATAGAGGCCCATTGTTGCAACCCTGATGCTCTGATACCACTAACTATCACGTCCCCAACCCTCCGACCGATGAAGAGGACACGACCCCATGATTTAACCACCCGGGCTAAGAGCCCCATGAACATGGGCATGCACAAAATTGCTGAAACAACATGCTTAAACAAAGACTTTGAACTAAAACATGCACATATGCAATTAATCATCATACACAGTGGAAACCAACATATGTTCAAACAAGCATTCAACATGTTCATTATAATCATTAACATCAAATATAGTTGCAGAAGTAGAAATGGACAAGATCACTTATCTTATAGAGAACTCCTTCCGCAACCAGCTACGTCGCTGCAATGTTCCACCCAACCATAGTCCAGCATGCTCCTTACTCTCTCAGCAGCGCTGCCACCCCCGAGCTGGGCATGATTCTCCAAGGAATAAGGGAACAAGCAGGCTTACACATAGCCAAGGATATACGAAACACTGCCAAGCCAACACAGTTGGATTTATCAGGCCATCAAGGAGTTGGGGAAAGGCCCAATGCTAAGCTAGTGAGCCCATTACAGAGCCAAGAACACCTACACCAAAACTAGCCCGACCTCTAAGACACCCACACACACCCAACACAAGGAATCGGTCCCTTCTCTCCTACACAGTCCCTCAGGCCCTGCATTCCCTTCCAATGCTATTCAGGGGTGGTGGAGAAGAAGGCCAGCCCTCTAGCTCTGTCTGTGTGGTTTCCAGCCACCAGGTTTATCAAGCAAACCAAGCCCCCATCCCTTCTCCTTACACGGTCCGAATACCAACCATTGCACACATGCAATCAATCAGCTGATACAGCTTAAGACAAGGAATACAATTCCTGAGTCATTCTTGACCCTATCGTGGCCAAAATGACTCTCAAGCGAATTTACAAAAGTCCCCAAAATGTAAAGAAGACTACGACAAACACAGCCAACAATGTGGGAAAATCAGCGACCCCATCGAACAGTGAAGTCACCACGGAGCTTATACAGTGTGAGGATGGAAAGGAAAACCACATTCACAGCTAAGCAGAGGTAAACATATGTACAAGCCACGAATTGGTAAGGAAAAACATACATAAACCATGCTGAGGAAGAGAAAAATACCAACTTCCAAACTATGCATGAAATGAGCAGACTCTCCTCCCAAAATATAAGGAAGACCACAGCAACACAGCAGATCGTGGATGAAAACGCACAGCTCCTAGCTAGTTGTCTGAGTCCAACATAGAAGAATACCTGTGTGTGAGGATAATGGACGCAATATGGCCCTTGCGTGAGGACGAACAACCTACAGAGAGGACGCGAATTGGAAGTGCGTTAGTGGTTCCACCCAGGCGTGGAGAGAAAAAATGATGGAATGTCTACGGGAGTGATTGTAGTGGTTTTTTCTTCCACTGTGAAGTCAACCATGGTGGAGTGTTCGTGTGGGTGAGGACTGACCATCCTGCCACCCCACTCCCAAAGACCATAACTGCCTCAACCACCAGCAGCAATTCTTAATGAAAGTGGTTGGAATAAAACAAGGGAAGATGACACATGGGTTTTTCCCTCATTGCTCAAGGTTTAACAATTTCCCCACCCTTATCCTTGTGAAAATCATGCCCCTTTCTCATTTTAGTTGTCGTGATCGTAGCTGGTCAGGTTATTTAATTAAAGATGCATATTTACATGATGATAAACTTAATATGTGCCGCATGCCCCGATATACCATCGGTGACAAGTTTAAATCCAAAACATAGCATAACCGATTAGTGGTGGGGCCTTGGCCTTTAGCTCCACACCATGATCATTACAATATATATATACATCTTGTACATCAAATGCAACGGGGTCAGAACCGGGGTGTTACAAGTATTGGAAGGATTACGATTATATGCTTAATTTCAAGAGGTTAATACTAAGCTTTTTTATGTAGGGTGTGGTATCAGGTGCTCAAGGGGAAGTTTCATTTTTATCTTGGAATCAGAAAGTTCAGCATATACTGGCATGCACTTCATATAATGGAACAACAGGTGATCATGTTGGTATTTTACATAATCCATCTTGAATTTTGCTACTTTTTTTTTTGATTGGCTGCTGAATGAGGCATCTGTTAAATAGAGTCTATGTATCCTCCAATAGGATGTTAATGAGACTTTAAATTTGATGTGCAATATGTGCAGTAGTTTGGGATTTAAGGCGCCAAAAACCTATCATTAGGTAATGCACTTGTTATCAGGCATAATCTTAAGTAAAATATTTGGCATGTTGATAATGTGCATATAACATTTGGTTGATATTTTGGTAGCTTCAATTCTTAATTCTAAAGAACTACCACTTTTATCATGTTTCTGGTAATAGCTTTCCGAATGCAACTCTAAGGCAATGCTCTATTTTACAATGGAACCCTGATGCTTCAACACAACTTATTGCAGCCTCGGATGATGACAACTCACCCACATTACGGATCTCGGCATATTTTGTTGATTAATTTGAATTCTTTCTGGTTGGTCCAAGTGAAATTAATTTTGTAATATATAACTTTCTTTTTCATTTCTTCTCAGGTATGGGATTTGTGAAACACAATTTCTCCATTTAAGGAATTTGTAGGGCATAGCAGAGGTGAGCAGTATATCCCATCAGATTGTTTCCTTGATGGTTACATTTTATGCTGTCAAATGCAGATCACTAAGCTTCTTATTTTCTGCATTCCATTTTTCCCACAGTATTGGATTTATATAGTGGTCAAATGATGTGACATTTTGTCTTCTAAACTTTCAAATTAGATTTCAAAAATGATGTTTTCTTTTGGAAAAATAGAGTTATGGTTTTTTGTTATATTCATGGCTGTTTAGGAATGTGTTTTGAATCCTTCCATGTCTTTTCAGAAGCATCAACAAATTTTTTGTCTAGCAATGCATTCCATAATGGTTGCAAAAAAATTGGTCATTTTTCTCCAAGGATGTTTCTACTACTCAATAAGTATTTCAAAAAGACTTCGGGCCTAAAGGATGAAACTTCATTTGATGTAATCTCATTAAAAACCTAATTGAAAAATGATTTGACTCAAAATAGACACTGCATTCATATTTAGGAGCATGTACATGCCACAACATGATTTTCCAATGCTAAAATACTAGGAGCACTCCCAAGCTTCCAACAACTATGGTTCATATATTTGCAATCTGTTTTTTTGTCTTACTCTTAATTCCCCATTTTCCTTTTTGTAATAAGAACCACACACTCCCATTATTTCCTACTATTTTCCTCACTAATCCATTCATATAATTCTAAACGTATTTTTATAACTCTTGAACCTGGTACAAATTTGGCAATTCTCTTTGAGTTCCTGCAGAACAAGTATAGTTTTCTACCTTTACTAACTCGATAGAAATTGACGAGGATTTCTGGTACTTCTTCTGATGGATCTACTCTTATTTCCTACTATTTTCCTCACTACTCCATGGATATAATTATAAAGTTTAAACATATTTTTATAAATCTTGAACCTGATACAAGTTTGACAACTTCCTTTGTGTTCTTGCAGAACAAGTCTAGTTTTCTACCTTTACTAGCTCGATAGAAAGTGATGTTGATTTTTGGCACTTCTTCTTATGGATATACTCTGATTCATGTTACCCTTATTCTTTGTGATGTCTAATTCTGTTTACAAATGCATTCTTAGCATATTTTCTTTAGAACATTAATATCTGTCGTGGTTGGTTGTTCTTTGGTAGGCTATTGGTGTATTACAGTTTATACTCTGAAGAAATCTTTCTCCATATAAGATTGGTTTAGCTATTCATGTTCTTTTATGAGGTGACAATAATCTAAATTGTTTCATCATTACAGATCACCTTTTCCTTCTACCCACAATATATTTTGTTGTGGCTCCTTGCACCTTCGATCATATATAACACAAGTTTCACTTCCTCTCTAATTTCCTTGGTTGGGTTGTTAGTGTTCAGATATTGATTTTATTATGTCCTCTTTTAATATAGTTTATTTCTCTATCTTGGTTTATCCCCTCACTCACTACTTTTACTATTCATTTCATTTGTATCTCTATTTTTTTTGGCATTTGGGAGTTACCTCAAGATTCCTAACTGCTATTGTAGCTTGTTGTACTCTCTTGTCCCATTGAACTATTTTGGTCGCTTGTGGAAATTAATAATATAATATTTTCATATCTTATCTGTTTGAAGTGAATGGTGTGAAGTTTGTTTTAATATGGCTTTTTAATTGTGATTGTTGTCACATTGTTGACCATTGTGTTTTTGGGCATTATTGTATTTCGAGCATTCGGGTTTGTCGCTGACAAAGACATTTTAGAAAATATATACTATGACTTCAGTGATGTTGCAATGATGGAGTTACTCATACCTTAACTAGAGGAAGCTTTTTTCATTCAAAATAAACAGTGTTGTTATTTTTTTGAATTTGAATTTATGTTTCTTATGTATATGAATATTGATTCAAATTCTTAAAAAAAAATTCTAACCCGAGGTAACATACTAAATTCTTCAATGTTGTAGCTACAATGTCAAATTCATTGGAAGGTTATATGCGTATATATGTGTCTATTGTATTTCATTTGCATATTTGATACCCAAAATGATCTTGTGATTAGTTGACTGGCTTCATTCCTCCTCAACATTTCACTGGATTTTTGTATGGACCATCATTTGATTTGGTATCATTTTTTGTGGAATTTTTCCAAGGAATTTGAATCTCTTTGAAACAAATGACTTAAAATTTTCAATCTAATGTGTTTTCATTACAGCTTGAATTTGAATTCTTATCATAAATGTTTTCATGTTGTAGTTCTACCTTCATCCTCAGGGCTTATTTTTCTCTGGTTATATCCACTAAACCCATCTAAAATGAAAAGTACTTTTTATCTACTAGAGCATCTAGTACTTGATCAATTAAAGGTAAAGGAAAGTGATCCTTTATTGTAGCTTTGTTGAGCTCTCAGTAATATAACATACTTCATGGCCTGGCCTCATATTGGTAGGTTGTTTGGTCCATCCTCATAATACATAAGGGATTTTTAAGGGGATATAAGTACTTAGGATGCCCAAAAAAATGAATGAACTTTATTATAATTTGACTTAAAATCCTTCATGCTTGTTTTATTAAATATTTAAATTTTATTAGTAATGTTCACTTTTTAACTTAGCTCCTTATGTTTTTCATGATTTCCTTTGGTTGGTCTAATCAAGCAAGCTTGAGTTGAATGATGTGTAGATAGGTGGATAGCACTAAATATTGGAGGAAATCAAGGGCATTGATCCTCATCGGTATGGTGAGTTAAAGGTGGGTGTTCGAAATTTCTCTTAGAATAAGCCAAGCATAAACTTAGTTTTTAGGGCAGGAAAACTGCCTTTCTTTCAGGGATTTATACCTAGTTAGCTTCCCAATCTAAGGGGATTGGTAAATAAGTTACATTTGATTCATTTTGTAGTAACGATTTATAATGGTCTTATGGACAAGTATGTAAGTTGCTCGTTAGTAGATAATACAAGTTGTTCCCAGTAATACGTTTAACATAATCCAACTCATTGAACCCGGTGCTAGCCAATGAGAGTAATAATAAGCCACTGAATTATATGACATATCTATCAACATATTAATAATGCATTCAAACATGTAGTACGAGTCAATACTGGCGTATCCAGCTTTACACCCTTTCTTATTTCATTTACATGGTAAGTAACATTAGCAAGTTTTACTATGGAACTATATTACCAATTCATCATATTCTGCAGGATCTATACCTGGAACAAACTACAAGCTGGTATTAAGCAAGTAAGCTCTTGGGATAATAATCATTATCCCTGGCTAGAGTTAACTGGTGTCAAGGTATGATGCGTCATATCAAGATATATAGTACTAGGTTAACCAATCACAAGCTCAATTATTATTTAATCCATGATTTATACCAAGCAGCTTGTAATGGCTTAATAGTCCATTAAACAACACACCAAGTACGATGTTTGCATACAAATTATAGATGTCATTATGTATTCACAAAGATTATAAGTGCTATCTTGGTTAGTTAATCTCAATCCGCGTGTGTTTTACATAGAATACGCTAATAAAACATGGTGGTTTTCTCCTAATTATAAGGACTAACTCGTAAACCATTTATATCACAGCATTTATAATAAGTAACACCGTAATCCATCAGGTGTATTACGAGTATCTCTCAGGATATTTTGTACGTTACTTGGTATACATGACTTATTTCTTACTAATTAACCATAAGCTCTTTCAGGTGAATCAACGAATTACTAGCATAAACAGCCTAACTTATTAGCTCGATCTGCTCCACATGAATTACGTATATGATCTCTGAATACCATATATAGTACTCTTTACCAATCTGTCATTAATATTTCTCCACTTCGCTATGACAAAGAACGTGACGTTCAGCTAGATCTAACTGAACATTGCTTAATCCATGTTTTATGTACTTAATTGTTAATAAGCATTAATAGCTGGAGTAATTACAGCCCATACAACAGCCTCTCCGGCTTAGTTGTATCTTCCAAGCACATAATTTATATAGTAATACATAGTTGGACAAGAAAATATGGTAGTTGAACTTCAGGATATAAAGATTAATAGGCTAGTAATTAATATAATATTGAACTCTTAGACAGTATTTTATTCTTCAGGCACTTACTGGGCTGTATCGCGTGTTTAATTACAATGATATAATAGGCGTTAACCGTAGAACAATATTATGTAGTAGTGCATACAACTGTCACTAGTAATATCCATTACGTAATGCCACTAGTAAATCATTCCTATATCGTAATAAATAGGTTGTATTAGTCGGTGTGATCTGACAATCTTATATTAATCACTCAGCGATAGATTACAAAACATAGTACTCTACATATTACTAAGGGCATTTCAGCAAAACCACAGCTATGGCCTGAAATAATACTAAAAACAATATCACATACTACAACATATGTTAGAGTCCATTACACCCTGCTTTGTTCTCTGGATTTTACTAAGTAGTAATAATTACGAAAGTAAGAGCTCATATTCCACCTAATAGTGACACATTACGATTCACTCATGTGGGACAATAAGAACTATGAAGCTAAGTGTATTGGTAAGTTGTTTAGTAATAAGAAGTTTTCTCATATTAGCTTGGAGTATTTACTGAGGTTGTGGCTTACCTGTGAACCATTTGCATGGACATAAATCGCAAATTACTGGTTACTAGTCTTTAACATCATTAACTTAGCAATAGTTTACCCGGATATGTCTAGATAGTTATATCCGGCTTGGAAGTATAAGCTTTGATCTTTATATAGTAAAAATTATGTAATTATTATTTATATACCCTATAGAGCAAGTACTATAATTTGACCAAAACAGGCACATGAGAAGTTACTGGTGGTTAACCATTTATACCCGAAGTTGACTTATAAATCCCTTAATTACAGAGTGAGAGGTACTAAGAATCATAGTAGTGGACTCATTAATTAGAGTTATTGAGCAAGAAAACGCTGATATAATTGCGTAGTCTAAGTTGTAATTCACTCTATATTAGTGAGTACTATGTCGTATACTCCCAGTTATGTTACGGGCAAGCTCAATCCCATGACTAGTAAAACATGAGTAAACATGGAAAAATGGATAGAGTACTACAAGTATTTCTTGTTAAGCTGCCAAATAGGCTTACCTTACCGACGTTCCAACCCACTAGAACTAGGCATTAAGAAACATATTACTTCCATACTGATAGGAATAGTCCAGGGATAAGATTACGAAGCGTATTCCTAGGATTGTTACAGGACTAGTTAATCCTACAACATGCCTCTATTAGTAGGTAATGAGTGATTACTATACACGTCTCTATTTAGAAGCAAGTTAGCGTGCATAGAATCATGGTGTGTATATTCCCTAGATTCAAACTCGGTCATTAATTATGTTATTAATATAGTAAATAGGGGAAATCTAAAGGATCAATGGATGATGGATCGATGAATGGATGGCATGCCATGCCGGCATTTTCCTAGTATCACTGCTTATAACTACTTTCTTTATTTACAATCACTCGCAGATACCTTGGATACCTTGGAACTATTGCTTTTATTTATACCATATGGGGAACGAGAAGAAACTAGATAGCTTGAACACCTCTAATCTACAGAAAGAGCCTACCTCACCATACCAACCCTAGGACCTATGATCAAACCATTAGTAATTGTACTGCTCCCAAAATGTCTTATGTTCCCTGCACACGGTAAGCCTTTTATGTGCACTCCTTCATCAACTCTAAATATATGCACGTGTTCACATCATGCCCCATAGACTTACAAATATCACACAAGGGTGTCTTAGTACTGTAAGTTTTCTATTTCTGCAACATAGGACACTCAGTAGGCTGATGTCCCCAAGCTCTACATATCTCGCACCAATGAGAGGTTCCCCACATCGCACTAGTCTATTTTCCAATAAGTGGGAACTCATTTCTGTGATGTCCCTCTGTCCTGCACAGAGTACACCACACCTTCTTACAGACTGCTTTTCCTCTTGATATCTCCTACAACTGATCGGTCAAGGTGGCTAGCTGGTTATGCTGCTTCCTTGCTACAAAGACTGGTTGGGTAGGAATAGATAATAAGATCTTTCACTGGTACCTGCGTTGATAGAGAGGAAGACCTAATGACCTAGCCTTGACTTTTCCGTGGGTAATAAATAAATAGAGCAGGTAACTCAATCCCACAACTAACCATGCCTATATAAAATGGTTACATCATATATAGAAGAAAATGTAGCTAGAGCATAGTTAAACCTACATTGTTGAACCCCCAAAATAGTCAATATAGTTTTTAGCAAGGGGATTTGGGGAAGAATGAAGAAGACGGTGATTAGATTTGAACATCTTCCATTTGGAGCATCCTCTTTGTAGTGGTACAAAGCAAGTCCTCAGATCATAATCCAATTTTGATTAATCAAGATGCCTGCGATTGTCACGGCCCCATGCCTCTGACCGGCGTAGAGGACGCAACCCAAACTTAAATGACACGGGCTAAGAGCCCCATGAACATGTGCATGCACAAGATTTCTGAAACAGAATGCTGAAAGGAATGCATTGAGTAAAACATGCACCAATGCAATTTTTTATCATGCACAGCTATCGTTATTTATCATGCACAGCGGAATCAACATGCATTCACACAAGCATTCATTTAACATGTTCATCATATCATTAACAGAAAATATAGTTGCAGAAGTAAAAATGGACAAGATCACTTATCTTATGATGAACTCTTCCGCAACCAGCTACGTCGCTGTAACGTTCCACCCAACCATAGGTCAGCGCACTCCTTAATCTCTCAGCAACACTACCACCCCCGAGCTGGGCATGATTCTCCAAGGAATAAGGGAACTAGCAGGCTTACACATAGCCAAGGATATACAAAACACAGCCAAGCCAACACAGTTGGGTTTATCAGGCCATCAAGGAGTTGGGAAAGGCTTAATGCTAAGCTGGTGAGCTCATTACAGAGACAAGAACACCTACACCAGAACTAGCCTGACCTCTAAGATACCCAAACACACCCAACACAAGGAATCAGTCCCTTCTCTGCTACACAGTCTCTCAGGCCTTGTATTCCCTTCCAGTGCTATTCAGGGGTGATGGAGAAGAAGGACAACCCTCTATATCTTTTTGTGTGGTTTCCAGCCACCAGGTTTGTCAAGCAAAACTAAGCCCCCATCCATGCTCTCCACACAGTCTGAAGACCCACCATTACACGTATGCAATCAATCAGCTGATATAGCTTAAGATAGGGGGGACAATTCTGAGTCATTCTTGGCCCTATTGTGGCCAAAATGACTCTCAAGTGAATTTACAACAGTCCCCAACATGTAAGGAAGACCACAGCAACCACAGCCAACAACGTGGGAAACACAGCCCGTGCTGGGCAACGAGATCACCGAGAAAACATATACAGACCATGCAGAAGAAGAAGAAAAAATACATACTTCCCAGCTGTGCATGAAATGGGCAGACTCCCGTCCCAAAATATAAAGAAGACACAACAATCACAACAGACCTTGAGAAGGATAGCGACCACCGTGACTCACAGGAAGAACCACAGCTCCAATCTCAACATTTAAATGACAGAAAATTAAACGACCATACCAGTCTGAGAGAAGAGCATACAGCTGCAAATGGGAATGAAAGAGCACCACTCCCAATCTACTGTGCCGATGGTAACAACGCAGAACCCACCACACATCCCATGAGGAAAGGGTGCGGCCTCACCACTCGCAAATCCGCAGAGGAAAACGTCGTGGGTAACACTAGGATCACTCCTGTGCGTGAGCAACAACAGCCAACGATCGCTGCGTGAGGACGAACAAGAATTCCAGCTTGTGTGTGGGTGAACAAAATAGTGGATATGCGTGAGTGTTCAGCACAGGCGTGGAGAGAAAAATGTCTACATGAGTGAGAAGAATGAATGAAGGGCCCCTTCATTCCGTGCCCATCGTGAGGTTCAACGCTGGTGGAGTGTGCGTGTGGGTGAGGACTGATAGTCCTGCCACCCCACTCCCAAAACAATTAATTGCCTCAACTACCAGTAGCCATTCTTCAATGAAAGTGGTTGGGTAAGGCAAGGAAAGAAGACACATGGATTTTTACCCCATTGGCCAAGGTTTGACAAATTCCCCCACATCCTTATCCTTGTGAAAATCATGCCCCTTTCTCATTTTAGTTGTGGCGATCGTAGCTGGTTGGGTTCATTTAATTAATTATAGATGCATATTTACATGATGGTAAACATAATATATGCTGCATGCCCCGATATACCATCGGTGACAAGTCTAAATCCAAAACATAGCATAACCGATCAATGGCGGGGCCTTTCCCTTTAGCTCCTCACCATGATCATTACAGTATATACATCTAATGCAACGGGGTCAAAACCTGGGGTGTGACATTCCCCTCCCCCTTCAATAGCACTGTCCTTAGTGCTTACAAAATTGAAGAAAATGATACACTGGTATCGCCTCAGTGTTCCGTAGAATTAAACAAAAATGGATGTGCCAATCACATGGCATCCTCCGGCTCCCATGTAGCCTCTTCAGGTCCGAAGTTCTCCCATTGCACCTTTACCTGCCCTATGGCTCAGTTCCGAAGCATTGTGACCTTCCGGTCGAGGATACGCATTGGCTCGATTCGTAACTCTCCCTCGGGTTCCACCTGAATCACACCCCAATTTATCACATGGTTAGGGTCATGTACATATTTCTTAAGCAAAGAAACATGAAAAACATTATGGGCTCTAGTGCTAGCAGGCAATGCAAGTCTATATGCAACTGGCCCTATTCTTTCAAGCACTTCAAACGGCCCACAGTATCTTGGTGAGAACTTGGCACAACTACCAAGATTCAAGGAACTCTTCCTTGCCTTCACTCTAAGGTAAACATGATCCCCAACACTGAACTCCCTGTTCACCCTATGTTTATCTGCATAGCTTTTATGTCTGTCATGTGCTGCTTTCAGCTTCTGCCTGATCTTTACAACCTCTTGCTCCATTTCCCTAAGCAATTATGGCCCAAGCACAATTCTGTTCACTGGATTATCCCAAGTCACTGGTGTCCTACACCTTCTTCCATACAAAGCTTCATATGGACTCATCCCCAAGGATGCCTGCTGTCCATTGTTATAAGCAAACTCTACCAAGTGTAAGTAATCTTCCCACTTGGTTGGTTTGTCCATCACGTACATGCGAAGCATGTCTTCAAGCACCTGATTAACTCTTTCTGTCTGTCCATATATCTGAGGATGGTATGCAATGCTGAAGTTTAGCTTCGGACCCAAATCTGCGAACAACCCCTTCCAAAAGTTTGAAGTGAACTTGACATCCCTGTCAAAGATTATTACCTTAGGCAATCCATGCAATTTGAATATCTCCTTCATGAAGATCTTTGCAATGTCGCCAGTCTCATATGTAGACTTAACCGGTATAAAATGTGCTGCCTTAGTCAACTTGTCTACTACCACCATGATGGAATCATGTTGTCTCCAAGTCATTCGCAATCCTGTAATAAAATCCATGGAAATAACCTTCCATTTCCATTCCGGAACTGGAAAAGGCTGCAACAAACCTACTGGATGTTGATGCTCAACCTTTACCTGTTGACATTTCATACACCTCGAAATGTATTCATCCATGTCCTTTTTCATACCTAGCCAAAAGTACTGCTTTCTAGATGTAGCAATTGTCTTCTAATATCTTGGGTGACCAGAATACGGATCTTGATGGATTTCGTCCATGACAACTCTCCTTAAATCTGCTACATCTGGAATATAAATTCTACCTTTATAAGTGAGAAGTCCATCTCCTTCCAATTTATATCCCTTATACCTCTTCTCAAGACTTCGTTGTTGCAATTTTTCTTTTACCTGCTCATACATTTCATCTCCAGCAACATGATCAACAATCTGCTGCCTCAAATATGATTGGCAAATACTAAGAGATGCCACATGCATTTCCTGCATCTTCCTGCTGAGTGCATCAGCTACCTTATTCTCCTTTCCCTTTATGTGATTCATTTCAAAATCAAATTCACATAAAAATTCCAGCCATCTTGCTTGCCTAGCATTCAGAGTAGGCTGATCAAATAGATACTTCAAACCACAATGGTTTGTTCTGAGCTCAAATCTCCTGCCCATCAAGTAATGTCTCCACATCTTGAGAGCATGTACTATGGCTGCAAGCTCTAGATCATGAGTAGCATAGTTCTTCTCAAGTTCCTTCAGCTTTCTTGACTCATAACATATCACGTGGTTGTCTTGCATAAGGAATCCTCGAAGCCCTTGTCCACATGCATCGGTACATACCACAAAATCCTTCTCTAGATCTACAACTTTCAATACTGGTGCACTGGTGAGAAGGTTCTTCAACCACTGAAAGCTTTCTTCACACCTCGATGTCCATTCGAACTTCATCCCCTTCTTTTGTAAAGAAGTGATAGCATGTGTAACTTTGGAGAATCCCTCAATGAATCTCCTATAGTATCCTGCATGTCACATGAAAGATCTCACATCTGTCACATTTATTGGAGTAGGCCAATTCATAATGGCTTCTATCTTTTTAGGGTCCACAGATATACCCTCCTCTGAGATAATGTAACCCAAATACTGAATTCTATCTCTATAGAAGTCACACTTGCTTAGTTTCGAATACAACTGATGCTCCCTGAGAAATTTCAATGTCAATTTCAAATGCTCTTCATGCTCTTCCTCATTCTTAGAATAAACAAGAATGTCATCAAGGAAAACAAGAACAAACTTATCCAAATATCTGCTGAAGACATTATTCATAAGGCACATAAATGTAGCTGGTGCATTTGTGAGACCAAATGGTACCACTACAAACTCATAATGCCCATACCTTGTCCTAAAGGCTATCTTATGAATGTCTTCATCCTTGATTCTTACCTGATTGTAACTAGACCTTAAGTCAATCTTGGAAAATACCTTTGCTCCTCTCATTTGATCAAATAGGTCATCAATCCTAGGCAAAGGATATTTATTCTTCACCGTAACCTTGTTCAGCTGTCTATAATCAATACATAACCTGAGTGTACCATCTTTCTTCTTTACAAACAGAACTAGTGCTCCCCAAGGAGACACACTCGATCAGATATACTTCTTTTCCAACAACTCTTGCAGTTGCATCTTCAATTCCAGCATCTCTGGTGTACTCATATTGTAGGGTTCCTTGGACACTGGTGCTGCTCCTAGCACAAGTTCAATAGTGAAATCAATGTCCCACTTTGGAGGAATCCCTAGAATCTCATCAAGAAACACATCCCTGAATTCCTGTAATGACCGATAGTCCTCCAACCTGGGAGTTTCATCTCTCGTTACCTCCAAAATCTGAGCTGCATACAACTGGAAACCCTTCCTACAGAACTTCTTTAACTGCATTGCTGAAACTTGTCGTACTGAAATCACCTTTGGAATACCTTTCACAACAAGTAGGTTCCCTTCTTCATTCATGCATTCAAAAGTCTTATTGTAGCAATCAAGCTTCACCCTGTGAGCTTCTAACCAATCCATTCCAATGAGAACATCATAGGAACCAAGCGGTAGAACATTCAGATCTACACAAGTGACCAATCCATTCATGACCAATGGACATTTTTCCACCACTTCACTGACCTTTCTCTTAGTTCCGGTGGCTAGCTAAACTAACCAAGACTTCCTATGCTTTACTTTCTTAAAAGCACAATTCTCCACTACTCTAGGAGTAATATAACTGTGAGTAGAACCAGGGTTAATTAAAATAGAAATAGATTGCTCAACAATCTTACTTGCTACTTCACCCATAGCTGACCGGTGATCTACTTGGCGGTCCTCCAGTGCTGCATAAATTCTAGGGACTGTCCTTGCTACTTGACCCACTGTTTCTGCTCCTTGAAGGTCATAAGCTAGCCTTGCACTCTCATTCTCGAGTGGACAATTCCTAAGCATGTGGGGTCCTCCACATTTCCAATATTGAAGTGGTCCTCTATTTTGTTGTGGATCCTTAGGATTTTCTCCGGTCACTCCAACTGGATTACTTGCAGCTTGGGATGGCTGCTTCTGCTGATTCCTGAAGTTAGAAGGTTTAAAAACTTTCTTCCTTTGGTCAAACTTCTCGTTCTTCTTGTCCTTCCATGCCTTATGGCAATCGGGTTTACCTTTGCTTTGCTCATAACAATACTTAGCCTTCCTTATTGCTTCTTCAAGAGTTCTAGGTTCATAAAACTCAATTCTATCTTTGTAGGACTGAGGTAATCCACTCAGAAAATGCTGGACCCTTACTTTTTCATCCCTGATGTACTGGACATACCTCAACAGCTCCAAAAAATTATTTGCATACTCTTCCATGGTCCGTTGTCCCAATCTCAGCTCATGGAACTCCTTAATCTTGTCATCGTAATACCTATCAGAGAGATACTTCTGCTTGAAGTACTTCTTGAACTGTTTCCACTTAAGTCTCCTTTCACTGATCCTCTTTACTTGCTTGAAGTGTTCCCACCAAATGGATGCTCTTCCATTCAGATTGAATATGGCAACTCTTGCCTTCATGTTTCCGGAATAATCATGCACTTGAAAATAATTCTTTATCCCAAGAAGCCAAGCTTCAGCCTCTTGTCCAGTGTTTATCTCACCATCAAATGTAGGAGGTTTAGCTTTCTTAAATTCATCTCGAGAGAAATCCCTATGGTGTCTCTTTCTTTTTCTTTTATGAGAAAAAGAGCTCGAATCCCCGCTGGATTCTTCAGAATCAGATGATTTACTAGAAGTCTTTCTCCTTCTCCTAGTACTTCTCTTACTACCTTCTGGCCTTGCTGTATCCTGTCCAGAGTCTATCTTTCTTTGCAAGTCTGTCAAACTCTGCAACATAGCAGCATTCAACTAATGCTGCTCTTCCTGGGCTTTGATTAAGCTTCTCATAGTGGCTGCAACATACGACGGTGTCTCTTGGAATCTCCTTCCATTAGACTCATTGTCATCATTTCTATTTCGGGCATTTTCTCCCATGGCATCTTCTGCTTGCTCATGAGAATCCCGAGCATCATACCCATCATGGGTTCTCATACTGAACCACCACTTACTTGTCAAACTGTACCACCTGGAATACTTCCCTGGAAAGTGACTATGACTCTGCAAATGTGTTAGTAACACAATTGTTAGATATATAACATTAATATCAACCAGCATTACTTACCCTCTCTTGGAGAATTATAAAATTACAAGTTTTTCCAAACACTAGATTTTTCCAAATTTCTTTTGTAAATCACTGCCTCTTTTCCCATTCCCAAACACTAGCTTTTCTTCATCAAAGAATGTTTATCTTCGCTGCTAATTTCTCATTTTCATCCCTGAAATTCACTAAAAAACCACTGAAAAATGGTCAAAATCCATTAAGAAATCCTATTGCAAACTCAACATTTTCTCTTTGTAAAAAAAAAAATCGGATCCCGTTCCAACTATTGAATTGGCTCCCCTTTTGACTAAATCTCCCGCAGAATCGGCTCCTCTTTTCACTAAATCTCCCGCAGAATCGCCTCTTGGAACCACTAATTCTTCCACAACGGCGGCTCTTGGAATCACTAATTTTTCTGCAATGGTGGCTCTTGGAGCCACTAATCGTTTCGACGTTTCGGCAGTCTCTCTCGTCGGAAGACTTAATGCTTTGGCTTCTACAACGGTGGCTCACGAAACGATTTCTTCTTTCAATCAGCGTCGGTAGTCTTTCTCGTCGGAAGACTTAGTGCTTTCGCTTCCGCAACGGCGGCTCACAGAATGCTTTCTTCTTCCGATCGGTGTCTGCAGTCTTTCTCATTGGAAGACTTAGTGCTTTTGCTTCCGCAACGGTGACTCACGAAACGCTTTCTTCTTCCAATTGGCGTCGGCAGTCTTTCTTGTTGGAAGACTTAGTGCTTTCACTTCCGCAACGGCGGCTCACGGAACACTTTCTTCTTCCGATTGGTGCCAAATCGCTTAGAAAAAAATTAACTTCCTCGTGGCGTCGGCTGTCTTCACACATCGGAAGTCTAGTGACTTTGGCTTCCACAATGGCGGCATGCCAAATACTAACTTCTTTCGATCGGCACGGACTTAGAACAATTTTAAACTTTCCGGCGTCAGCGGCCTTTCTGGTTGGAAGCTTCAGTGATTTCTCTTTCGCAACGGCGGCTGACGAACCACTTTCTTCTTCCTATCGGCGTCGGCAGTCTTTATCATTGGAAGCCTTAGGGATTTTGGCTTCCACAACGGTGGAAGTCCCTTCCGCTAATTGTTCCGTCGGGATGCTTTCACTTAGTGCTTCTGCAACGACGGAAGTCCTTCTACCTAGCTCTTCCGCAACGGCGGAAGTCTTCCCCGCTAGTGGCCCGACCGCTCCACACTTAGACCATTTTATTTTGAATTTTACCAGTTGTCCACTGATTTCTGCTGGGCAGAATGAGATACAACCTCCGTCAGTTGCTCCTTCTTGGCCCATAGAGGTCCATTGTTGCCAACCTGATGCTCTGATACCATACTGTCACGTCCCCATGCCTCTGACCGGCGTAGAGGACGCGACCCAAACTTAAATGACATGGGCTAAGAGCCCCATGAACATGTGCATGCACAAGATTTCTGAAACAGAATGCTCAAAGGAATGCATTGAGTAAAACATGCACCAATGCAATTGTTTATCATGCACAGCTATCGTTATTTATCATGCACAGTGGAATCAACATGCATTCACACAAGCATTCATTTAACATGTTCATCATATCATTAACAGAAAAGATAGTTGCAGAAGTAAAAATGGACAAGATCACTTATCTTATGATGAATTCTTCCACAACCAGCTACGTCCCTGCAACGTTCCACCCAACCATAGGTCAGCGTGCTCCTTAATCTCTCAGCAGCGCTGCCACCCCCGAGTTGGGCATGATTCTCCAAGGAATAAGGGAACTAGCAGGCTTACACATATCTAAGGATATACAAAACATAGCCAAGCCAACACAGTTCGGTTTATCAGGCCATCAAGGAGTTTGGAAAGGATTAATGCTAAGCTGGTGAGCTCATTAGAGATCCAAGAACACCTACACCAGAACTAGCCTGACCTCTAAGACACCCAAACACACCCAACACAAGGAATCAGTCCCTTCTCTGCTACACAGTCCCTCAGGCCCTGCATTCCCTTCCAGTGCTATTCAGGGGTGATGGAGAAGAAGGCGAGCCCTCTAGATCTGTCTGTGTGGTTTCCGGCCACCAGGTTTGTCAAGCAAAACTAAGCCACCCTCCCTAATCTCCACACAGTCCAAAGACCCACCATTGCACGTATGCAATCAATCAGCTGATACAGCTTAAGATAGGGGGGACAATTCTGAGTCATTCTTGGCCCTATCGTGGCCAAAATTACTCTCAAGCGAATTTACAACAGTCCCCAACATGTAAGGAAGACCACAGCAACCATAGCCAACAACATGGGAAACATAGCCCGTCCTGGGCAACGAGATCACCGAGAAAACATATACAGACCATGCAGAAGAAGAAGAAAAAAATACAGACTTCCCAGCTGTGCGTGAAATGGGCAGACTTCCGTCCCAAAATATAAAGAAGCCACAACAATCACAACAGACCTTGATAAGGACAGTGACCACTGTGACTCATAGGAAGAACCACAGCTCCAATATCAACATTTAAATGACAGAAAATTAAACGACCATACTAGTCTGAGAGAAGAGCATACAACTGCAAATGGGAATGAAAGAGAACCGCTCCCAATTTGCTGTGCAGATGGTAACAACACAGAACCCACCACGCAGCCCGTGAGGAAAGGGTACGGCCTCACCACTCGCAAATCCACAGAAGAAAACGACGTGGGTAACACCACGATCACTCCTGTGCGTGAGCAAAAATAGCCAACGATCCCTGGATGAGGACGAACAAGAATTCCAGCTTGTGCGTGGGTGAACAAAACAGTGGATAGGCGTGAGTAGGGAGTGCGTGAGTGTTCAGCACAGGCATGGAGAGAAGAATGTCTGCGTGAGTGAGAAGAATGAATGAAGGGCCCCTTCGTTCCCTGCCCATCGTGAGGTTCAATGCTGGTGGAGTGTGCATGTGGGTGAGGATTGACAGTCCTGCCACCCCACTCCCAAAACAATTAACTGCCTCAACCACCACTAGCCATTCTTCAATGAAAGTGGTTGGGTAAGGCAAGGAAAGAAGACACATCGATTTTTACCCCATTGGCCAAGGTTTGACAAATTCCCCCACATCCTTATCCTTGTGAAAATCGTGGCCCTTTCTCATTTTAGTTGCAGTGATCGTAGCTGTTCGGGTTCATTTAATTAATTATAGATGCATATTTACATGATGGTAAACATAATATATGCCACATGCCCCGATATACCATCGGTGACAAGTATAAATCCAAAACATAGCATAACCGATCAATGGCGGGGCCTTAGCCTTTAGCTCCTCACCATGATCATTACAGTATATACATCTAATGCAATGGGGTCAAAACTGGGGGTGTGACAGCGATGGTGTTTATGGGATGATATAGCAACTGATATACTCACTAAATCAATAGGTCACTTTCTATTTATTTCCATTTCACCAATAATTGTAAGACAAACTATAAGACAACTACGATTGAATATTTATCCTAGCCCATAATCCAGAAGTAAATTACACTCATGTCTCCCTATATGCACCCCTATAAACATTTACCCCTATATACACCCCGATTTAAATTACAACCTTGATATCCAAATTCTTTGGGATTAACTGGCACTAGATTACTGTTGATACCATAGCAATTCCTATATAGCTGTGATGGAGTTACTGAGACCTTCACTAGGGGAAGATTTTGTCATTCAAAATCAACAGGTCTGTTACTTTTTTGAATTTGAATTTATGTTTCTTATGTATACGGATATTGATTCAAATTCTTAGTTTTTTTTTCTAACTCCAAGTAACATACTAAATTCTTCAATATTGTAACTAGAATGCCAAATTCATTGGAATTTTACATGCGTATATATGTGTCTACTATCTTTCATCTGCATCTTTGATGCCCAAAATGATCTTGTGATTAGTTGACCGGATTCATTCATCCCCGACATTATAATGGCTTTTTGTATGGATCATCATTTGATTTGGTAGCATTTTTTGTGGAATTTTTCCAAGGAATTTGAATCTCTTTGAAACAATTGAATTAAAATTTTCAATTTGATGTGTTTTTATCTCAGCTTGAATTTGAATTCTTATCATACATGTTTTCATGTGTCCTATAGGATTTAAATTACAACCATGATATCCAAATGCTTTGGGATTAACTAGCACTAGATTACTGTTTATACCATAGCATTTCCTATATAGCTCTAATGGAGTTACTGAGGCCTTCACTAGAGGAAGTTTTTGTCATTCAAAATCAAGAGGTCTATTATTTTTTTGAATTTGAATTTATGTTTTTTATTTATATGGATATTGATTCAAATTCTTAATTTTTTTTTCTAACCCGAGGTAACATACTAAATTGTTCAATATTGTAGCTTGAATGCCAAATTCATTGGACGTTTATATGCGTATATATGAGTCTACTATCTTTCATCTGCATCTTTGATTCCCAAAATGGTCTTGTGATTAGTTGACTGGCTTGAATCCTCCCCAACATTATATTGGCTTTTTGTATGGACCATCATTTGATTTGGTAGCATTTTTTGTGGAATTTTTCCAAGGAATTTGAATCTCTTTGAAACAATTACTTAAAATTTTCAATCTAATGTGTTCTAATTACATCTTGAATTTTAATTCTTATCATACATGTTTTCATGTGTCCTACACGATTCAAATTACAACCATGATATTCAAATGCTTTGGTATTAACTAGAACTAGGTTACCATTGCCACCATAGCATTTCCTATATAGCTCTGATACAAAATATTTAGGGGTTAATATCTTCGTGGTCTTTAGACTTCTAACTTTTATGACTCCCATTGTTTTTAACCGTTGGTTTCTTTAAGGTGTTTATGCAAAGTAATACATAACTACTATTAAATGTGAAACTAAATACAAAGAAATGGCCAGAATATAGTGCATGTGCTGACAATGTTACAGAAGGACTAATAGTGCTTACTTTTATTACAAGTTTGTTAAATAAGTACACTTAACTTCTACACTTACCCAGTGGGTTAAAACCTTAGTTCACTCTTGACTTACCCTTACATTCCTCCTTTCCCATAACGATTTTTATACCTATTTATACAAGTATGTCATTTGTAGATTGGAATCTTAAAAACCATCCAAACTAATAGGCTAGTTGTTGTAATGGCTGTTTGGCACAAGTATATTCTAATTTTCAAACATGCACATAACATTGATGGTTGTTTGGGATAACTTTTACAATCGCATTCATGGTCTTCTTATGTGATTTGTGAACCTTGTACTGGAGTTGTCTTGTGTGCTATTTTCAGATCAGGAAATTTAAGGGTTGAGTGAGGGTGGGATGACAAGATTGTGGAATATTTGTCATTAGTTAGGTTTAATACAACACAATACCTTGAAATAAAGTCATATATATTATGATTTAATAAAATTCTATTTAGGTTGAAATCACTCTTGAGATGCCAATGATTCAATGGTATACAATAATTCATGAACGCTTTTGATCTCTTCAATAATGTGCTGGCATGATTTGTGCAAGAAAACTCAAATGACTGTTCATTAATATATGGACATTGAGAGGATTAAGCTTCATATTTTGATGTCACAATCGATTCTACAATAATTATCTACAAGAAAGACATTCAACCCATGATTTGATAAAAATGGGTTGTTAGTAGTTACTGTTGGACATCTTTTGTCAAGGATTGGAGGAAACACACTGGTGCTAGAAAAATGTTGTATTAGAGTTTGCAAGAAAATGAATACATGCAAAATAGGTAGTATAGCAAGAATATGCCTGTTAAATATGTTTTACTGACACATAATGCAATATGCAGGGTTCAATTCGACTTTATGATAGGGAAACATCACTCATCATGAATACATTCAGGTACTTGTTTATCTATAATATTTTATTATTTTCATTTCCGTTTATGCACATTTTCCTTGTTAAGAATGAACCTGTAAATTTGACATTGAAACAGGTTGGAAAGGGACGAGATGTTGGACTAGACTAGATTGATTTGTTTGAGGGTAAAGTAGCCCGATGGAAATGGAGAACAGGTTCTCAGCAGAGATATGTATAGACTTGGACATCTCCTTGACTTTTTTTAGAATGTTGTCCTTCTACTTCACTACTATTGGCTTTTATGTTTGTACGATGGTTAATAATGAGTTATTTTTTGTAACACATTACTTTTGCAAGTGTTTATGGCTTCATGAGGAAGTTCTATGAAGAAGGACTTCTAATTAGGAAACCAATTCGTAATGGAACATATTAAGTGTTTGTTGTACCACTTTGAAAATTTGATTTGATTTCTACAAAAGAATATGAGAATTTTTGTTGCATTACTTTAGAAAATTGTTTCATAACAAGTTTTGGGTTCATATTAGACTAGGAATATGCCAAGTTCATTGCTTTTCTTGTTCGAACAAATTCATTCATAAGTCTTGTTCTTTAGGCATTAATGATCGTGTGTTTCCTTGTACAAGAACGATATTTTCATGGGGTAAAATCATTGATATAATTTCTGCAATTAAACCATTAAGAAATTGATTTCACGGGGAGAAATTGTAGCACATAATGCCTACAATACAACCTAGCAAGCAAGTGATCTAACGGAGGAAGAAACTTTGCCTATATTGATTAAGAATGTATCATCCCATGCAACCAATCAATGTGTTTGAAGAAATGCTTCAACCAACAAACACATTATTGCAAAATGTTTTAGGCATAAAATACAATCATGTGTTTGCCTTGTGAATGGTGCATTTCCTTTGCCAACATAATTTTGGGTGGGAAATGGTTGTGGGGTTAGTTTGAAAGACATTTTTGGGAATGGAATCTCTTCACCTTGGATGTACTTACCTTTCTTCCTATAGATAATTGTGACATCAATCCCTTTATATGGGGAAATCACTCCCCACAAAACTTCATAACATTATTGTTATGATCTTATGAAAATGTTTTTGGTTGTGAGATGAAATAAATCTTATTCATATCCTTTCATTGCAAGAAATCTTTCTTATAGTGGCACTAAAATAGTACAGGAATTCCAATATCTTCCCCTTGTCTTCTTTGAAATATTTCTTCTACATTTTTTTGTTATATATGTTGGATTTGAAAATAGCTNTATGTTGGATTTTGGTTGAAATACATTGTTGGGGAAAGCTTGGAAGTTTAAAAACTTGATCATTGCATGGAGAGTAGCTATAACATTGCAATTAAATTGTTGACTCAAGGGGGAGATTGGATTGTCGAACACACTAATGCTTGGATTGGTTATCATTGAAAATATTTGTTTGTGTAGAATGTCATGAATTAACATACTTAATGGCTTACCTTGTAATAGTCCTTCAAGTATTTCAATTGCATTTATTAGGTGCACAAATGACTTGAAGGACTAGTACAGGGTAAGCTATTATAGATCTATAGTAACTTGATAATCATTATTTTATATGCTTGAATGATGCAAAATTTGTTTGAATATCATCATTATAAATCAGTAACAACTTCTTAAAGGGTGCTAGCTGAATGGTAGAGCACCTACCTAATTATAGACAAGAGGTTGGCGGTTCGATTCTTTCATACCCTATCATAATTTTTTGACTACGAAAACGACTAAATTCGCATATATATGACTTTTAGTACCTAAGTTACCGTATCTTATAGCGCGACTAACATTTAGTCGTATTTATCTTAGTCAGTAATATGTTATCATCTAATAGTTTATTTAGTCGTATATATGGTCATTAATTACTGCAATCAATTATTAAATCAGTGACTAAATCCGTTACTAAATCAATGACTAAATTAATGACAAAATTATTGACTATCAAGGACTAAATCATTGATTATCAATGACTAAATAAATGACTAATAAGTCAAGCTATTAATGACTAAGTGAAATATGACTAGCTATAAGATAGTGGAAATTAGCTACTACTAGTCATCGACTAAAAAATAATCGTTTATAGCATGATTTTAATCATTTTTTTAGTTATTAATTTCTCGTTTTGTACTAGTGGAACAAGGAAAGAAAGGTCAAAATGAGTCGACCAACATCAACCAATCGACCAACACAATGTTTTTAGAATGTCCATCCCCAATTGAATAGAATGTTGTTTAAGAAAGTTTATGTGAAATATGGTATTCAAATTCAAGCTAACAACAATCATATGAATGGTAATTTAAATTTGTTTTCTTGTCTAGATAAATCAATTCAAATTGATGTCACGCTAGGAAATAATATCTAAGTCATTGTTTTAGGCAAAGGTACTCTTAGTATTCTAACCAAACAAGTGGAGAAAAAGACTATTCCTGATGTTTATTATATCGAATTCCTGAAACAAAATTTCATGAGCATTAGACAACTATTACAAAAGGTTACAAAGTCTAAATGGAAGACAACCATTGTGTGATTAAAGACATGCGTCGAAGCAAACAACTAATAGCAAGAGTAAGGATGACAAGAAATAACTTGTTTCCTTTGAGGATAAGTCCATACATCAATGGAAAGAGAAAGTTAGGAGTTGGATTCAAAGTAGAAAGAAAAGAAGAAGAAAAGCACTATGACAAAGAAGAAAAAGATGATGCTGGAATTCAAGTACCATTTCAATCAGAGGTGTAAGATGAGTGCTGGCTATGGTATTTCATATTTATACATATGAATTTTGGTGGACTGAAGCTACTGCATATGAAGAATATGGTGAAAGGATTTTCATTGATAAAAAAACAGAGAGATTTTTTGAGGGTTGGATTTTTGGCAAGCAACATAGAGAGACTTTTTTAGTTGGAAAGACATATAGAGCATGCACACCACTTGAAATTTTGCACTCTAATATTTGTGGGTCAATGTGGACACTATCCATAGGAAGCTGCAATTATTTTCTTACTTTTATTAATGAATTCAGAAGAGAAACATGGTATAATTTCTAAAACATAAATATGATGCATTTGAATGTTTTCAGCAGTTGAAGGCACTTCTAGAGAAGCAATGTGGATACAACATCAAAATATTATGGATAGACAAAGATGTTGAATATGTCTCAAATGGCTTCCTAAATTTCTACAAAACCCTTGGAATACACAAGCAATTCATTGTGCAATATACACCTCAGAAGAAGGATGTCACAAAGAGGAAGAACATAACCATCATGGATATGGCTCGCAATATGATGGTAGCCAAGCATTTTCTAAATGAATATTGGCCTAATGTAGTGGAAATTGTTGTATATATTATGAACTGGTGCCCAACAAAGATAGTGAAGAACAAAGTTCCTCAAGAAACATGGACAAGTATGAAACACAATGTTTCTCATTTAAATTTTTTTGGTTGTGTCGCAATGCTCATGTTCCAAATGAGATAAGAAGGAAATTAGACAATAAGGGACAAATATTAATTTTTGTTGGTTATTCTTAAGACACAAAAGCATATAAGTTGTATGACCCTGTCGCAAGGAAAGTAATTATCAGCCATGATGTTCAATTTCTTGAGAATAAAGCATGGGATGGAACCATTGAGAAGAATGTCGAGATTGTGTCGACTATCGAGCATGATGACATGATCGAGGAAGTGGTACAAACATCACATGTAAACATAAACGTCACATCCATGTTGACTCCCAGGACAACACGACATGTTTCAGCACAATGGACTTCAACAAAAGTCACAGCTCAAGCTACATCGACAAGCACACCAAGAGCTCAACAAACCGCAAGAGGAAGTTCGACGAGGTCAACATCAACAAATCCAATAAATAAAAGAAGTTTGCATGATATTTATGAGGCTGGTACACCAAATTCATTCTTATTTTTTGCATTATTTTCTCAAACTGGTGATCCTTTAGTGTTTGAGGAAGTTGTTGACGATAAAGTATGGGTACAAACCATGCATGAAGAAATAGAATGCATTCAGAAGAACCAAACATGGGAGCTGGTAGATATATCAAAAGGACACAGATGTAATAAATGTCAAATAGATTTACAAGACCAAGCAAAATGTCGATGGGAACATGCTGAAACACAAGGCAAGATTGGTCGCAAGAGGGTTCATACAACAACCCAACATAGATTTCAAAGGAACTTTTCCACATGTCGCACACGTGGACACAGTCAAAATAGTTTTGGCCATTGTTGCAGCAAAATCCCAAGATAAAGCTTGACATAGAGCATATGTGTGTACAAAGCATTAACTCTCAACATAAAGGCCAAGCTTCCTTTTAGACAAATTTTATATATATATATATATATATATATATATATATATACCCCCTTATCGGTGAGGCCAAATCATGGTAGATTAAACTGTTATGGATGCACGAAGAGGGGATCAAAGCTCACACAAGAGCCCGATCCTCATCCTGGTAAACTATGTAAATGCAATAAGATATTGAATAATGTCTCCCACAATAGACCGAATACACATATAATAAATGACGACATCGGATCTCACACAAACATGCCTTAATTTTTGGCAAACTAGGCATACAAAGTTCCAAATGTATTGGCCTTCATCTCTTTCCATTTACAAGGTCAATGTACACAATCTAAGAAAGTCAATAATAATAAAAAAGTAAACCACACCGCTTCAACCTTACAAATTCCTGACCCTTCCATCGAGGGTTTATCTTATGAGACTAAAATATACTTATGCGAAGGAAAGGAGTCAACCCCTCTTATGGAGGTCGCTCCTCGTCTCTAACTAATATCAAAACACTAATTATACGAAAGAATAATACAATGCTCCTCCATGGAAACTATTCTCTTTTACATTCCAATCACATTAAATCATTAACCATAATAATCTTTTACATTCCAATCACATTAAATCATTAACTATAATAATTATTTATCATAATAATTATTTATCCATAGTATTCTCATAGAGTTTGTCCTTGAAGCCCTAAGTGCTAGCTCAATTGGTAAGACGTGCGCACACTCTCTCGGTTCGGGGACAGGTCACTGGTTCGAGCCTTGAGTCCTTTGGAGTTAGGCCTTCTGCGAAGATAGCCGATAGTTTGCCACCTCTACCATCCACTAATATGGCGAAGTATTGCTGGTTTTCCCATACATATCTCCATAAGACAAAAAAATGAATTTGTATTCAAAGCTACTCTCCTCCTCATATTAACTATATAAATGTTCTTTTCATGGAGATAACATCTACAAAGACTATCATATAAATTGTGGAAAATTACAACACAACATACCATTCAAACTCGATAAAAAATCAAGATCCGTTCTTTATGTGAACAACAACATAATAATTAGTTTCGTGGCCATCCCCTTCCTCCTTCCAAGATTTCCCTTATATCAAAACCGCCCCGATTATTTTTGAGATCTCTCGATCTCTATTCAAAACCTAATTGATTTTCATGTTGATCTTTTAACAAAGGTTTATAATAAGATGATAATCCAAGTGTCAAGTTTATGGAAACGTGTGCCCACTTTGGGCCTGCACTTATATATTCTATACGATTTTCTTAAGAAGAATATCCATACCATACTGCTCAATAATAACATTACTATGTAATGACTCTTTAACCATTTGAATAAACTGAATATACGATCATCTCTTTGAAAGCTCATTTAGAAGTGAATAACGAAACATCTTCAACTTCCCTTTTATTTAATTCCTTTTATATAGAGAGAGAGCGGGGAGATGAGTTTTCCTAGCGGAGGCTTGATTCTGTTTTCCATTAGCTTAGAAAGAATTTTTTATGAAGCATTGCAAAGCAAAATAGGCCTCAATTTGTCTAAGGTGCTCGGATTCACCTCTTTGGGGATTAAATCTAGAAAAGTGGAGCAAGTACTTCTTCCCACTTTAGATTTTTGTTGAAAGGATTTTATCATTCATAACAAATAATCTTTAATTATTGTCTAACAGGTTCTATAAAAATTGATGAAAAAAGCCATTGGGCCTTGGAGCTTTGTTAGGCTCCATGGATTACACTACTTTGCTAATTTCTTCCACTATAAAAGGATTCAAGAGGCTTCAGTTGTCCTCCTTGCTTACTAGAAAAGAAAAATGAGAGAGAAAGCCATAAATTACCTCCTTCCTTCCTAATCCATCTTCTTTGTAAATCTTCTTGAAGTGTGATTCTGCTATCTCTTTACCCACTCAAAGCCTTTAGAGACTGTCTCGTCTGTGGATGCAATTTAAGAAATATGATTTCAAGAGAGGGAGGATCTAAATTGTTGATGAAAGAAAGAGGTATTTATATCTCCAGATTTTATCCATAGGCTTCGGGTCTTAAGCCTCCAATACTCTTCTTCTTGTCTGAAAGAACAAAAGGAGTTCAATTTGGAAGCTTCTTCCTTCTCTAATTCTAAATTCGTGATGTCCTCTCTCTCCATTTCCATTTGCAGATCTATTAACTATTGAACAATCTCTCTTTTGTGCCTAGAGGGGGTATTAGAATACTTTTTCAACTAGGCTTTCAGAGCTAGTTTGGCGTCCTTTAATTTCTGTTCCCACACAAAGTTGGGTGACCCTGTAGCTGGGATGGACCATTACTTTTATATACAAAGAGGTTTCAAGTGGAAAAGAATAGGGCCCAAATTTTGTTCCTCTTCCAGCTATAGATGAATGGGATTATGATCTAAGGTTAGTTTTGGAAGAATTTTGGAGGAGACTAATTTCTTTTCCAACAAGAACGAACTCAGCACTAGGAATCTATCAAGGCAAGCTGAAATGTGCTCCACCTCAACTCTATTATTTGACCATGTGTAGAGGCCTTTCAAAGGCTTGAATTCAATAATATCCCACTACTGAATTAAATATTCAACAAGAGGAAGCATTTGATCCCTACCACTATTGCCACCTATTTTTTCCTTTGGTTCGAGGAGAATGTTTAAATATCTGGCTACTATGATGTTTGTAGGGGAGTTTATTTCTAAAACATCTGATAAAGATTATGAGCATTCTTTCTTCTCAAAATAGAGGACATGTACATAAAGATTGAAGAGAACAAATGTAAGCTTACTTGTAGAGTGGCAAAGTTCAGTGAATATCCCCTTTTGAGTCTCGAAGGATCTTTCTAGATGAAACTTGTCTTTCGATCACAATGTTGCAATCCCTCCCAAAGATCCCCTTTTACTAACGGTCTTTCGTGCATTTGTTTTCCCATTTCAATTTGTCAAGTTTTAGAAGGGTTTCCCCTTCAATTTTAGTCTCTTGAAACATGAGGATCTTAGGAGAATCTATTTTCAGAAGGTATTTAACTCCTTTGGATTTCAAAGGATTCCCCAAGCCTCTACAATTCCAAGAGACTAATCGCATTATTTATTGACAATGGAGGGAGCATGACATCCCTTAGGGGGGCTGGTTCTAGTATTTCTGTCGATGGACATTTCAATAGTGGATTGGATTCCTTTCATTTTTTTCCTCTCCATTTCTTCTTCTCTTGCTTCCTTATGATATTTCCTCCCTGCTCTTTTCAAGGGCTCTAGAATATCTTGTCTTCCGAGGATCCATAGGTTTCCAGTAGTTTCTTCCTTGTCATTTCTGCATAGGATGGGGAGGGGGAGCCTTCTATTAGGGAGCCAGATTGAGCAGGGGTTCCCTCTACATTACCTTTCTCCATTGCAAGAGAAGGGGTCTGTTGCTTGACCTCCTCAACTGCTAAATATGGAAGTTCTTTTGAATTGATAAGAAGTTTGAAAGTGTTTTTGGAGACCTCTTCCCTTGTTGGAGATGTACTCCCTTCCCCTTGAAACCACAAAGTGGAGGGTGCTTCAGTACCAGTAGGCACCCCTTTTCCCTTAGGTCTGTTATTTTTCTTCGCTCTGGCTAGTTTCTTCATCTGTGTCCATTGTTATCCTTTCGTCTTCTTTTCCTCTTTCTCAACCTTCTTTTTGCAATGTCGTGCAAAGTGTACATATCTATGGAAATGCCTACATTTGAATGTGATTTGTTTGTAGTCTAGTTCTTGGATGTGAGACCATTCTACGACCATTAGTTTTATGGATTCTGGGAGCCCTATTTCTAGGTCTACCTCTATGCATATTACTAACGAAAGTAAAAAAAATTTAAGTGCAAACAATATTATTTCCTTAACTCCAAGCCTAGCAATACTGATATCTTATTTAGACTTACAAGAAAACAAAAATATTTGTAGTTAAAGACCCCCAACAGTTAATAGCTAGCCTTATTTCACAAGTGACTAATAACAACTTCCTTACCCTTTAGTACCCAAGAATGCCATGATGATCTCCAACCATCATTGATCGGACTCCTAAGAGTTTCTCTAACCAATATCCTCTCTCCCAAGTGTATTCCTTAGCACCCATCATTTTGTTGCAACCTACTTTAATCTCATAAGTCTATTTTATTTATTTCAATTTACATCACATTACAATGTCTTAATTAATTCATGGTAAAAATTATAAGATTGTAATCATTCTAGGAGGTTCAGTGGCGAGGCCTTAGCCTTCAGCTCCTATAAAGGAACTAGATATGCATCATATCTTAGCCAATTGAGTCAGAGTTTGTAGAAGTATATTTTTGTGAGTCGGTCAGTCATTGAGTCTATCAGGTTACAGAGTACAAGTATCACTATTTAAGTAGCCAAATAGTATTTATGATGTGAAGTTCTTAGGTAGAAAATAATTATGATCTTTAATGTTAGTCGATATCTTCCAAGAGTAGAAAAATTTAGTCTTTGTATATGTAAAATAAAAATGAATGAAAAAGAGAGAGAGTTGAGAGTCTCTTGGAGAAGAAAAGAGTAAGAGAGAAAGCATGTAAATGTGGTAGTAGTTATCTTCTTATGTCACGATAATATATAAACCTATAGTTTTATGGTTGAACACATGTTTTTATTTATGCAATATATATTCTCCAGAATTGCTTGTGTGAATGTTGTTTACATTTACATTTATAAAATAAATCAAGAGTGCTCAAATATTTCATCGAGTGAAAGTTTAATTTTAACCTCATAGCACTCCACACAAGTCTTATTTAATATTTTGGATATATGATATTATGAGCTTGTAGTAGTAAAGTTGTGTAGAGGTTCAGATTAAGTTAAGTATGGACATGTCAAAATGGATTCATGTGGAAGTTATCTCAACTAATGAGGTGGTAAAAAAAAAGTAGTGTATCGCAGTCCAAATTTTTTTTTAAAAATATTACTTCACAGCAACTCAAGTCCAATGTTGCAATTTTCCCCCAAAATTAATACTATTGATAAGGCTACATCTCATTAAAAAAAAATTACAGTGTTGAATGTCCTTGGTTTAATCTTCCAACCTTATCTAAATATATATTATTGATATTTAGAAGAAAACAAGTATAGTCTTCAATGTCGTGGGTTATTTAATCTTCAAAACTTATCTAAATATATATGTGGAGTTGTCTAACTAAGGGACTATTTTGACTTTCCCGTTAATTTTTAGTCGAAATGAGGTAAATTTAAGTCACAAAATCTTGTAATTTTTGTTGTTTGTTGGACGATTTTAAGTGCAAAAATGAAATCACGACCCAAAAACCCCAAGCACCCACACTTTGTAACATCTAACAATGTTTTTGCAAGTTCTGAAAATTCCATGAAGATTATGAATCCAAAAACCGATAAAAACTACCTGAAAATAGAGGAAAAAATGTCCCCTAGTTAGACAATATATACTATTAATATATATATAAATACTTTTTTCTTTTTGTTTAGGTTAGGGAAATCGATAACTCATCGGGATTACCTGGGCGAGGCCCAGGTTCAAAGCCGTCGGCTGCCACTATAAACCCCAGGTATATCCAACAGCCCGCAAGCCAGATATACCAGAAACTTATGACTCAGCAAGGGCCGAGACATCCCAGACTCCAATCCCACAAGGGGTGGTAATCTATCCCGACGGGCATCTACCCTTCGAGCCTTATCACAGCGGGCCATGTCTCAATGGAACTTGATCCCTGGTATAAATACTTTTTTATCTACAACTTACAGAATCTCGAAAGGCTTTCCCTCAACCTTTCTCGTAGAAGGCATAACAAAAATATTATTGAACGCCTCTTCCATCAAGTTATCAAGACTCTTCATCTGAAATCGTGGCATCAAAGAGGCTTCTGCTGAAATATTAGATTTATAATTATTATTCATCGTCCGATGTAGTTTGAAAGCTATTCGAGTTTTGGACGGTCTGCTTGGCGTGGAGAGTAGTGTAGGTAGGGCTAGACAAATGTATATGAATGTGACAGATAACAATGTAGCTACACCCGAATGTAAGGCATGAACGAAGATTAGCATGGTTGTTAAGAGATAACGCATTTCTAAAGTTTGGTTAAAATCTTATTTAAATAGTGGTCCACGTCTAGAAGATATGCCCAACTTAAACTTAGGTTGTGAGTAAATCATATATCTATGATGAGGGTTCCATTTATTAACTATTAATTGTGGTATTACTTAAATTGGATGCACAATTTGATCCATTTGATGGAGGATACCATCAACTTATCGATTACTAGAATAAAGTAATCATTGTTATTTTGTGTAATTTCAAATGGATAAATGTCATGCCAACCTAACCGTATATGAATTTAACTAATTACAAATCAGTTTAAATAATGAGTCTATTTACTGAGTTGAAATGAATATATATATCTCAATGGTCTCTAAATAATTTGGTATAGCTCTCAATAGTCTTTAAAGAAATTTGTATAGCTTGAAAGTCTCTTTAATAATTGCATACATCTTTCTACTTAACAACTTAGTGGTTCTAAACAATTTTGTATAGGTCCCAATGGTATCAAAAGAATTTGGCATAGCTCCAAGATCTCTTTAATAATTGAATACATTATTCAACTGCACAATTCACTAATTCCACTTTAAATTATATTAAATTATAGTCTCTATAATCCTCCACCACAGATCAATATTGGAATCATTCAAATTCATGTCAAGTGCCAAATTCATGCAACCCGGGGAAAGGAAGACCGGAATTGATTGCTTAGAGATATAACTTTTCATTTACATAACCTAAAGGGGCGCATATTTCATTTGCTTATTGTTTTAGTTTTATAGTTATGTCTAGATAGGTTAAGAGGTGAAGTTAATATTTAAATCTCATTTTTACATTGATAGACGTTTATATCTTAGAATTTTGAGGTGGAATACTATATATTATTTTCCACGATTGAATTCGGATGAGACAAGTGTACTATCCACTTTGAATCTATAGTAATGGTTCAAAATTAGAAATAACCTATTATAAAAAAACATATAAAAATTAACTGGTAGCTCATGAATGGACCCCTAGCTCATGAATGGATAACGAAATAACTAGTAGAATATGAAAGATAAGAAAATAATCTAAAAACAAATGATGATTTATAAATGAATAACTCGTAGATGATGCATAAATGCATGGGTAACCTCTAATTTGGTGTGGAGTGATAGTTATAGATAAATAATGTATAATTCTGTGGTACCTAACTTGCAATCTGTAGAAGTTAATCAACCACACGTTAAATGGTTGCACTAGTTTATGTATAGTTGTACAAAACTCTCTCCACTAGAAATGTATTTTCACTATGAGTTTATCTAATATATTACATCGTTTTAAATCATGTTATTGAAAATCTATAATGAAACTCATTCACTCCAAATTACAAATAAAAAAAACGTTAGAATATAGAACTTCTAAACAACCCAACCCTTTAATTTTTTTCTTTTGATATAAATGTTAGGAATTATGAATAAGTTCAACACGTACAAAATCAAATATTGATCAAAATCCTTTTCATATTGCTATGATTTTCTATCATCCTCCTTTTCTTTTTTTTAAGTATTTGCAACTTTAATGTCTCTTGGAACTATTAGTATTTTATGTTCTTATTATACTTTCCAAAGGAAGTGTACAATTATAATCATTACTGAGTTGACTACATGTTCTTCCATTTGCATAGTTTAACATCACAGGTAACATTTTTATTATTATTATCAAATATTTAATTCAATTTAACAGTAATCTTATTGGTTGATAGAATTGGAGTGTTATTTCCGGGGCGATGGCAACAATATCGGGGTTAATGAACATATTTAATATGTTAATAATTAATGAAAATTGTAACACCATACTAGCTTTGTTGTAGCTGCACCACATTCAACATAATGAAGATGTTATTCTCGAGACAACGACTTAAATCTTGAGATTGGAAACCACGATTAATGCACCACCTCACTTTTGCAATACACAACCTTATTAAGCTCACCACCTTCTTGAGCTGCATGTTTGTTGCCAAGTATCTTGGACCACCTACTTGAGCCTTCTTCACTTTATGCAAATACCACCTTCTACCTCCAGAACTTATTTCTAGAATTTTTCATATTTCTAGAGCAAGTTATGTTGGAGTAGCAACATTTAAGCTTCTAGTGCAGCACCCATCTCCATCTAAGTGCCACCATTCTCCATTTAAGAGAAAATATATTCGTGTATCCCTTCTTGGTGATGTGTTCACTGCTCTGAGGGAAAGACGCATCTCCATATTTCATGATGCACACTTCTCTTTAGAACTTGAGGTATTTTTTATATTCTTTTCTTTCAACCTTATTCCTACTACTGGCACCCTTTCTTTCTAGCTATTTGAGGGTAAGAATGAGGACTAAATAGCATAACCTACTGAAAACCTCTTTTATGTGATGCCATGCACATATATAACGCAGTGGATACAGAAAAGTGCATCGAGGGTTGAATGAACGAGCGTGTCTTGGTGAACGAAAACACTGTATGTCCTCAACAATCCGCTTTCTTGAACCATAAAAAAACCATTAGAAAGTGGGAATTGGATCTTTCAGAGGGCCAAATCAAACTTGAAATTATCAAAAAACCAATACCCACCATTTAAGTGAGAGTGAGAAGGTTGCAAGAAGGTAACTATGTTGCAATTCATGTTTATTTATATGCATAGACAAATTAAGAGTGATGTATGAAATACAAACAATTTCTGAAGGTTATTAACAAAAATAATACATCCATGAACCGACACATAGGTACTTGACGTGATGGCAAGACAATTAATCTAAAAAAACAAAATTCTCATGTCTTGACTCAAGTTGAAGAGGATTTGTCTGACCTTCAGATGCCAATAGCCATTGAGTCTTGAATCTACTATAACTGTTCACTTCCAATAGCCTCGTTGTGTGAGAATGTAATTGGAACTCTGGGAAGCTCCATATTTTTCTCTGGATGCAGTTCACCATTACAAACAGTGACTGAAATAGGTTATACACATTAAGAAAAAAATCAAATTACATAGGTAACTAGGGAATTGGACACTCATACAATGAAAACAAGGGTAATATGGAAATTTGACACAAAAAAATGAAAAAAAATGGGTAGCCAAAATCCACTGATGATTCAGGCATAAGTTAAGTTCTCACACCAGAGAACCATTTGTCATAGGGGTCACAGGATAGTTGTAACAATAATTGAGAAAACTAAGTAAAAGTGATAAATCGAGTTGTCCCGGTGACTGAAAACCAATTCTTCAGTTGGATTATAGATCTTGTGTGCAGCCAGTGACTTTATAAGTTTTCAACGGGACACATAAATTAACCATAGAACATTAGATCAAACCCAATAGTAAGTGGCTAGTGATGGTAATGATCCATTGCAAACCTCCCAGGCCATGGTTATAATGTGGTTCCCTAAGAGTTATGGAGTTACAATTGGGCTGTGATAGTTTCCAGCTCAAACTCAAAACAAAATTAAAAAATGCCACTCATGTACATATGTACCCAATGCAAACAAAATCCACATAAGGAAGAAAACTACACAATCTAAAAAAATACAAGCTCGGACTGTTACCTCAAGCCTCTAGGAGAACCTAATCTCATCCTGGGTTCCTCCTGGATGCTCTTCCAAAAAGTTTTTGACATCATAGATCTGTCATCCCATATCAAAATTAGTTCCCTAATAATACAAATAATAGCGCCATAAAATACAAAAAAACAATATGTTCTACAACATAGATCAAATGTTGCACTAAACTATCCCAAATCATGAAATCACCAAATCTCTCTGCACTCCCAATGAAAGTCTACCTTAAACACTCAAAAATATACCTTAAACAATAAAAGGATCTGTCAAAAACCCATCTCAACGGAATCATGATGCTGGAAATCAATAGAGAAATCCTTAAGAGGAAAAAGAAAATAAGGTTACTTTCAATTGAGCTAAGATTACTTCATGTCTTCAAACTTTCCATTTAACAAATAAAATAAGGGTACTTTTGTATTGAATATTTTGGATATGTCCTAGTGGAACCTTACTTCATGTTCCTCTTGTGAGGCCACAATGCTTACATGCTATAAACCAATGTTTTTATTAATATTTTACAAGCTAATGTCTAATTTATAGGCTAAACGCATGGCTTAAACGTGGTGAGCACAAAACAAGGAACTAGTTGTTGACAGAGTATTCAGAGATAATTGGAAAACTAACTTGATGGTCAATATGCAAAGACCACGGATGTTATCGTATGCCTTTCAATGATGCCACAACCTCTCATTTCATGGCAGTTTCATGTTCAATGGAGTAATGTCAAATAACATATGCAGTTTAACTCCTAAGTATAAAAAAAACCTAAACTAATCCAAGCATTCATGATCCATTTAACCTGCCACAATTTATTTACCTGTATTTATTAACTATAATATATATGATGCACACGTGTGGGTCAGTGCAAGAAAATGAGGTACCTTTTAGGGGCAATCCTAGTTTTTGAAAACACAATCACGTTACATAAAAATAAAATGTATTTCTACTACATAGCACTTTCTATGGTTAAACCCGAGCCTGACATGTCATTAGACATGTAGGATAGGAAAACATAACATGTACATGTTATATAACTACATAACACATATGTCTTATGCAGTTATATAATGTGTATGCATTTTGTAAAATTAAAATCAATTTAATTACACAGTCCCGAAACTCACGACACATTTTACCCATCAGGAATGCAAATTTTAGCTTGGACGAGTGCGGTTTTGGTGTCGTACAGTATTGGAGGAGCCTGATTTCATTGGAGAGGAGGAGACTCACTGATGAATTGTCATATAATCAGGTAATTCATTCACCCATAGCAATTTTTTTGTCAATTTTAAACCTAAATTACGATTTTTTAATCGTTTAAAACAACCAAATTTTTTAATATTTGGCAAATTCGAAACAACCCAATCTCTAATTAAATTCACATTTCCCTCAACCAAGATGAGTAAATAATTACAATGAATCCCTTTCCAAGAACTCAAAAATTCCTAATGCAACAAAAAATCGAAAAATATAGAACTCATTCCTTTTTACAATGTATCCATCCACATGACACCCAAATTTCCAACCCTCAAAGGCCATTTACCCATGATACTAATTGAATAATTTTCCTTGGAAATGTCCATAACAATATGAAATGCATGCACAATCGTGAATAGAAAAAATGCATAAAAAAATTAGTAACTTGGTTTCTCAAAATGTCCTCACAATCTTTTTTCCATGAACATAATCAAAATCTCATCACAAGTGTATGTAGCTATACATTACCTCTTAGTTAAGCACCCTTAACTAAATGAAAAAAAACATTAATAAAGTGTCTCTTGGGCTTGCCCTTTTAAACATAAAACAATGTATTTTATATAAATGAACAATATATATATATATATATATAAACACAAAGTTAAAACTAGTAACTATGACTAGTTGTATTCCTTCCTCCAGTTTTAGAAGCCACCACCATTTTTCCACTAAAATATTTTCACTTCTTGGTTATATCACCCACCTCATTTGTGTTTTAACTACACCTTCCTCGACACTTTTCTCTTGTTACGCGCATATGACTTATACTCTATTTCCATGGCCTTATCGCAATGGCAAACAAAAGTTGAAATATATGAACCTTGTCACTGTGATATCGAATTACAAGTCAACATGTCCTGAAACCACCATACAAATTCAGTATTTATCGCACCATCGAAGAGTTCATAATCATCATGCAGTTCTGACCCTACCTCTATTGAGGTACCAAAAAACTAATTAATTAAAGGTCATCCCCTATACTAAATACAACTTGAATTTGTCTTCTCTCATCTTATAAAGAAGGAACATAATCAATGATTAACTCAACTAACTGGTGACTCACTTGACAAATCACTAACTAGATGCTACAATTATGGAAATGGTCAACTAACCCTATCGATTACATTGGGAAAAGGATCTGGTATCCTTACCCTCTTTATTAAACCTCTCAACAAAATAAAGCAAAGTAGAAACATGTGAGACCCTAGGTCTCCCTAAGTTCCATTGACCTAGCCAAATCATAAATGACTTTACTCAAATAGTCTATTCCCTTGCATCACTAGGTTTATCAACCATTTTTTTAAATAGTAAAAAAAATGGGTAATATATTTCTACATATCGATTCTCTAAGATCATCTACAACTGATTTTATTCTAGTCCACAAATTCTCTATTTTCACATGTCACTTTTGGTTGGTTTCCATGTTTATAGAACAATGGAAATTGTGAACACCCATGAACTACATAGAGCATGTCGTGAGAGTGTTTCCAACCATGATCGAATAAATGATATTTACAGGATTGGTGGCAGCCCTGTATCACACCTTTTATTGCCTCACATATCCTAATAGTCCCCCACCCGTGTTGTTTACATATCCAAGGGACATAAAGGCCAAAACATGTCAAAATAACACTCCTAAATTCTAAGAAGTTTAAACATGAGTGTGCATGGAAAAGTCACCAATGAGGGTGAAGAAGTTCCTTAAATTCTAGAAAGAAGTTGAACGAAACTTACTTTTTAATTGTTAAATGTTTAATTTTAAGTTTTAAATGTATGTAAGTGAATGCCATTAAATTTCTTTCTTGAGTTTGATTTAATACATTTTCGATTTTGATGAGATGTCATTATATACCATGTATATGTTTCTAATGATTTTCTTATTGATTTTTTTCTTCCAGTTGCGGCTACCGACACAAATTATGAGATACTAATTGAGCTTTCCCACTTGAGGGGCATTAGTGCGAATTTTAGTGGTGGTAATAGGATTCGCCGCTCACTTGCATCGACTTTGGATGCAATTGTTGACATTATTTTACGGTCAAGCAATATACTATATGATATTACATTATATAGAGAAATAAAAAGACAAGAATATGCTAATGGGATAGACTACACCGCAATCAAAAAGTTGAAAATAACCAAAGAGCACGTATTTTCATTGTTTAGGGATCGTCGGATGGGGGAAATCCCAAATGAGAACAGGCGTCATATATCTACTGAGTGGTGCACATTTCATCCATTTGTTGATAGCTAGATGGACATATGGTATATAGTTTTTCATATGCCACAACATAACAATAGGTAACTCCCCCTTATTTCCTTTGAAAGATGTATGCAGAGTTCGTGTTTGGTAAACACATAAACTATTTTGATATCTTGTAGTTTCAGGGGATTGGTCGGGGGATTCCCCAAAACTAACCCAATGCGAGGATTCAAGAACCTGATCACCATATCCCTGCACCTCGTAGGAATTTTCCTATGCCATATTTACCACCCACACATCATTTTATTCCATGGATGCGTGATGTGTATTTGAGTTTGGCACAACCGGTTGTTCACCATAGGACTATGGTTCAGCATATTGGTGAGGAAGGGACATTTGTCCCTGGTGTGGTACATACAATAGGTCATCATGGTGCAAGATCATCATCTAGGGCAGTACCATCCACTAGTGCAATACCATCTACTAGTGGGGCACCATCGAAACATCCCTAGCCTGGTTTTGAGCCTCACGAGTGCACATTATGTGGTAATCCCTGCTATGGTATTTCCTTAGATGTTTCCTTAAGTGGGTTTTTGAGTGATGTATGTAGAAGGTTAATTGTAATAAACTCTTCATTTGTTTTCTTCTTTGTACACATATATATAGTTTGGGCTAAGATATTAATTTTGTGAACTTCTAGTTGATGCTTTATGCTAGCAATGACGCTCCATAGTCATATGTTCCACACTCTACAAGGGGGCATGACGTTCCATCCATTGATTCCTTTGTTGGTGGAGAGATTCATATAACACCCATTTTTGTATCTCACACCAAGGTAAACATTTTAAAATTTTAGTTTTTTAATACTTGTTAATTTGTTAATTTCCACATATTGTACATGTTAGTTCACTAATGCTATCTACGATATAATATTTACAGTTATTAAACTTGCAGATGCCAGTTCCTTCACTGGGGAAATCTAATATGGAGGTAGCATCCATGGTCGTATCGTTTGAGGAAACATCTGGGCTCTAGGAAAACAATTAAAAATGTCATTTTTAAAATACATGTATGTTCGTTGAATCATGCATGTCTAACTACATGAACACTTGCTGACTATAGGCACCAACCAAAACATTTGGACTATTGCCTTGACTTGTATCTCCTCCTAGTCCATAAGTGAACAAGGGTCATTTGTATGTGAGGCGATCTACTCCTAGGAAGACTCCATCTTCCCATGAGCATGGAGCTACTGATACCATGGTAATGTATATCGTTCAATGATATTTGTTGGTTAACTTGAAATCCAATGCATAAATTGTTTTTGTTAATGTTTGATTTGCATGTTTACCACATCAGGATCTAGATTTTTTTATTTCAAACCTCATAGGGATGCTTGATGCAGCAGTCATTGTTGCATTTGCAATGGCAACAAGTCGCACAGAGGTACAACTATTTCAACATGATATTTACATAGTTTATTATAATTATCTATTGTTTATTCATGCATGTCTAACTATTTCAACATTTGGTGATTATAGCCACCAACAACAGGAGTAGTTCTTGGCCTCTTTGGTTAAACCATGTATCCGACCATCCTTGACGTTCAACCAACAACTCCATCTGATATGGGGAGAGGTGGTGAACCTACGCTCTCGCGGGCCTAGAGGTGGCCTCACCATTGATGAGTACATTGCAGTATACTGTTTTCTGGACATGGAAAAGGTTGGGATTCAAATCCCAACAAACTCCATCCAGGGGCTAGGACTGAAGGCCATACTATTGGAACTTGATAGGATAGCTAGTCTAGCATCACTCCACCATGCCTCACGGCCATTGATGTTCTATGCATAGGAGTGCATGAGACCCAAAGTGTACGACTAGAGCACTATGTTGTTGAGTAACATGAAGTAGTAGCTCAGTGCCTACAAGATGTGCAGGGTACAAAAATTCAGTTTTGGTAGTATACTGAGCACGTTCTGCTTTGAGCATGTCCCGGAGCTAAGCCCTAGAGTTGACATTCCTCCTCATGAGGTTCGAGATAAGGCCCAACAACATTGGGCAGATGCTATGCATATACTAGGTAGAGGTAGGGTGTCTTACCCCTACCCAGCTGACTTCTTTCCATGGGGGCAGTGGCAGATTGTTTCCATCGATGATTATCCCTATGTGGGAATATATTTTTGGGGACATCCAGACATGCCCCTACCACCAGGAGCAGCGTACAGTGATATTGGTAACGAATCCCAAACCCTCTTTTTAAAGTTTTTTGAATTATTAAATTTTTTTGTGTTTTTTGATATATAGACTCAAAAGACATGTTTTGGTGTGATGACACATAGTGACAATCTGTCATGTGTATGCAGATGTTGGACCATGGCAGCCTGACATCTTTCCTCGTCATAGACATAGGGGAAGAGGAGATGATATCATGGGTGTGGATGTGGAGCGGATGCTCCAAAGCATCCACACAAACTTTGTATGCTTGACACACAAGGTACCCATGGCGTAAGTCGAGGACTTACCTAAGGAAATGCATCGTCAGGTGGTTGGTGTACCACGACCATGGGTTTGGTTATTCTGATGACTAGCTAGAGCCATGGTGTGCTACCACGATCAGAACCCCCATCCTCTTGCACAGGCTTAGAGACCTAAGAGTGATTCATTTTTTTATGCCACGATTTTATTTATTTACATGTGTAAAAATGTATGTTTGTGATGTGCTTATGGCCTATGAAACAAATGTCAATCTAACACATAATTAGCATATGAGTGAGCAACTTGATTAAAAATTATTGGAACATGTATGTATGTTATGTTGTCAAATTTCCATTCTAACAATCTCACACGTAAGAATCTTCGTAATAATGTTGGATCCCTAAAACGATACTTGCCATTAAGCTATGACACTACTAACTACGAATCAAGACGTACCTCAAGAGAGAGAACACCATGTGAAATGACATCCTGTAATAGAATGATAATAGCACTACACTCAACAACATTGTTCAAAGAAGGCTGTAAACATCTGAAGACAATACCTGACCCGTAGGAGTATAAAGCACCCAAGCAGCAAAGGCTAAGTGTTGAGTGTGGTGGCTAGCACCATCAACAAATCCTATGTAAGCGGAAGACTCTATTGACATATGCCATAAGAAACGAAAGCTAATCAACAAACCTGATCACCATAAAAAAACCTAACTATGCAAAAAACTGTACAATAATATACAATAATCAGCCCTGGATGAAGATCATGCATAGTACTTTTTAAGATAGAGCCCATTTCCAGGCTTCACCAAGGTTGTCCCTTCATAATCCACCAACTCATAGGAACCCTTCTCTAACACATGTTTGACTATGTAAGGACCATGCCACATGGGATTAAACTTCCCTGCCCCCAAGGGTTCTTTAGCTTGATCCCACAAAACGACCAAATCACCTTCTCTAAACCTCCTTGGATGGATAGACTTATCATATTGGACCTTAATGCGATGCTTATTTACTTCTAGAGCCACTAAGGCATCTCAGTGCTGCTTATCAAGCTGCTCCAAGTGGACCAAACGGTCCTCCAATGCGAAAGTGTTTGGTAAAAGCTCTATAGCTAGTTTCAATGAACGGATTTTGCATTTAACCAGCAAGACAAACTCTACTCCATGTACGAGTTGATATGGAGAAAAACTGGTGGCAGTCTTAACTGCAGTCCTATAGGCCCACAAAGCAAGATATAACATGATTTTCCAATTTGTTTTTCTTTGTGCGATGGTTCGTTGGAGAATGGACTTAAGTGATGTGTTCACTACTTCAACCTATCGATTCTCCTAAGGATAATACGAAGAGGAGTGCTCCTGCTTATACCCTAACTTTGAGGAAAAATCTTCCATCATTCGATTCTGAAAGTGCATACCATGGTCAGTGACAAGCTCTTTCGGAATTCCGAACCGAGTAATAATTTGGTTGAATACGAAATGTGTGACTGTCTCACCATTGGATTTAATAGTGGGCATAGCCTTAGCCCATTTATTGAAATAATCAACATCCACTATAATATGATAATGCCCCCCAGCTGAAGCTGGGTTGCAATCCATGAAGTCAAGCCCCCACTTGGTGAAGGGACCAACGGTGATAATCAGATGTAATGGGGTGGGATGTGAGCGCATATTGCGTGCAAACACCTAGCAGGGTTGGCACTTCTTGACTGCATTGACACAATCTTTGAAGATCAGTGGCCAAGAATATCCCGCTCTCAAGATATTTTGGGCTGTAGAAATCCTAGATCAATGACCACCACATGCCCCTCGATGGCAATCATTCAGCACAGCCTCAACCTCTTCATGGGTTAAACAACAACGTAAAATGGAATCTACACCATGGCGGTACAAAGTGTTATCCACTATAAGGTAGTTCGTAGATACGTGACGTAATCATCGTCGCTCATACCGTGAAAGGTGAGTATGGACCTTCAACATTTGTAAATATATGATGATATCCCCATACCATGGATAAGGAATTTATGCTCATTAACAAATGTATCCTCATAAACCTCCTCCTCCTCCTCACTTGGGAAACAAAAAATGAGCTCCACAAAAATCCACAACTTCTTCAATTTCAGCGAAACAAAATCGAGATCGAATTCTTGCAAAATAACAATCCATTTATTATATTTTCCCCTGATCGTCCTTCTAGTGAGGACGAACTAAAATGGATTGACATGAGCTACCACTAAGGTCTAGTGAAGGAGAATGTAGTGTCTCAATCTCTGGACCGCATGAACGGTGGCTAAGGCAAGTTTCTCCACATTGGAATAATGGATTTATGAATCTATAAGGTTCTAGCCCAAATAACATATCACATGCTCATGGAGCTCCTCATCCTCTTGAACCAAAACCATACCAGTCATCTCCATGGATGAGGCCACATAAATCAAAAAGTCACGGCTATAGTCGGTGGACTAAGCACGAGGGCCAATGCTAAGGCTCTCTTAAGAGCATCAAAGGACTCTTGGGCTCGCTCATCCTAGCAAAACGTATTGTCCTTCTTTAAAAGATGCATAAAGCCTTTAGTCAAATTGGCAAAGTCAACCACGAATCTTCGTAAGAAATTTTCCATGCCCTGCAAACATTGAAGATGTCTAATATTTTGCGAAGGAGACAATTGAAGCATTTACTCAACCTTTAAGGGATCAACTCTTATACCCTCTTTGGAAATAATGAGTCCTAGCAAGTGACCAGACTTCATGCAAAAGATGCACTTATGCGGGTTTAACCTAACCAGGTAGTGGTGGCATATTTTGAACACTAATTTGAAATGGTAGGGATGAGGCATTCTCAACCGATAATGGGAGAGAAGGTCATCCAAAAAGACTTCAATAATCAATTTGAGATCGTGAAAAATCAAGATCATAACCCGTTGAAATGTGGCTCCATCGTTTTTAAGACCAAAAGGCATCTTTTGATATGAAAACATACCCTAAGGACAAATAAATGCAATTTTTTGTTGATCCCTGGGTTTGATATGAATCTAATTATATCTGAAAAATTTGTCTAGAAAGGAAAATACCTCGCTTCCCGCACACTCATCCAAAATTTGATTAATAAATGGTGTGGAAAAATTATCCTTAGCACAAGGACGATGTAAATCATGGAAATCAATGCATATACGGATCATTCCCTTTTTCTTATCAACTAGAATGGGGTTTGAAACCCACTCCTTCAAAGGAACGGGATAGATAAAACTAGCTTTTAACAGCTTCTCTATCTTAGCCTTAATTGCAGGTTCTTTTCTAGGATTCACCACACACAAACGTTGTCGAATAGGATTCGCATTTGGATAGGTCTTAATTTCATGTTTGACAATACGAGGTTCGATACCTGGAATTTACTCATATGACCAAGCAAAGATGTCACAAAACTATTTGAACAGCTTAGTATAATCCTGAATCTCAGCATGGGAACATTCTGCCCCAATATAGACATTCTCAATCTTGCTAGGATCACAAGAGATATTGATAGGAATAGTAGGTGATATATTCACCATGTTCCGATCAGCCATTTGACTAGGAAAGCTTAGTGGAACCATAGGACTACCAATGTTCTCGCTAAGAATCTCCCTAAATTCCTCACGCTCGAAACAGTCAAGCTCAGGAAGAAAATAAGATCTATGATGTAACTCTTCCCAAGGTTTCTCAACCCCAGACATGGCCTCAACAATAGATTCATATAATGGAAAAACAATATTAAGGAAATCATGTGCGTGAGAGGACTCAACTGCCCATGTAGGCAGCACATACGGGTCCTCCTCCTCCATCTGCGAAGAGGAACGACTAGGCTCTGCAACACAATCAATATTTGCTTGATATGCTATCATTGCTGCAGGCAACGACATATCCGTTTCGATAGGTCCGTTCGAAGGACTTGGTGACGAAAGAATCCAAGGATCTTCCATATGGGTAGTGCAAAAAGACACCGAATTCAATGAAGATGAATCCCCATTGAAACTAGATCCGATCATAAGAACAGGTGCAGGAAAACTAAATGTCCCCATAAGGGATGGATAGATACCTACATCCACACTCCCAATTGTCGACTCAGAATAATTGATAATCATGATAGAATCTTCCGAAAATGCATTAACACTCGGATTCTTGAATGATGTCTGATCAATCGTAACAATCTTCCCATTAAATGGAAAGGATACAACTCGAAATAGAGAAGAGGCTAGGGCTTGCATACTATACATCCAATTATGACCCAGTAAAAGATTGTAATCAAGGGGCGCATCGACCACCTCGAACTCGATTGTGACAGTATTCCCTCCCAAACGGACCTTAAGAGAAGGAAGAATTCCGTGCAGTTGAAATGATCTACCATCAAAGGCATTCAACATCATACCAGATTTAGACAACTTGGGAGAACCCAAACCCTTCCAACATGACAAAGACATCACGGAAGCAGCAACACCTTCGTCAATCACAGTGCATTTCATGGTCATGTTATGACATTCTACATGAATCAAGAGAGACACGTAGTAACGCAACCGAGGCTATAATCCCATGGTTTCAAATTTGGTGATGGACGAAGAGTTGTCATCATTAACCCCAAGAGCAGAAAGCAAATATTTCCTTTGCGACGAGAAACTATGAAGTATTTCAAGCGCAAACATCGCATAAGGAGTTTGGCCCAAATCCTCAACAATAGAATAGTTATGGGTGGCTTGGGCATAAGGATTGTGCCCCGAATGCTTTAGGACTCTCTTAGGAATGGGAGGTGCAATCTCAGGTTTATCTATAGGATTTTCAATATGAAAAGGGATCTTGGTTGGAGGAGGTTCCTTCCCAAGGTCTGGTTGTGACGAACCATAGTCTTTCGCATGAGTCATAACCTTAGTAGCATGCACAATGTTGATGAAACCATGACCAGTACTAGTTTTCGGCGGATTTTGATCTCCACCCAATGTAGAATTAGGATCATGGGTCCTCGAGTTCATATTTTGATTATGGGGTAAAGGATTGGTGAGCACAGCTGGGCCCTATGCTATGAACCTCGAGGCATCTTCCATACGAGGGCTCAAGTGAGTGGGGTGGTCATCCTTACACAATTTGTAATAAAACTTAACCTTAAATTTAGACTGCTTTTCTCCCTGGCATTGCAATCGTTCTTGTCATTAAAATTGGCATTTTCGTTCTTGTTCCCACCCTTACGATTGTTTTTACCCATTTTCTTATTCCTTTTGAGCTGCTAGTTGCCCTTCTAGTCCGACGATTGCATGGAAAGTACACTCGTCATTTGGGTGGGTTGAGATGAAGCTGTGGCTTGTCCCAAAGTGGATTGATTAATAGAAAATTGACTCACTTCTTTCACAACCGAATCTATACGTTTGGTACTTGTACAACCCACAATGCCATCGGCATGTGGTCCAGGCTTGATCTTGGGATCGAAACTATAATGCGGAGCATTAGGTATGATCTCATATAATAGTCCATATTGAGCATAAATCAAATCCAACTCCTGTGCCCTAAAAATTTCTTGTTCCTTGTTCTGGACTCCGAATGTAGAAGCATCCTTCACGATGTAAGGTAGCAACGATTCAAGGAACCACTCAAGGAGAAACTTTGGCGGTATGAAATCTTTAATCAAGCTCTTCCGTCTACACCACTATTGTATATGGTCTGAGATATGTGTGGCTTTGTTCTATTGAAATGTCAACAAGACTTCTATACCAATGTCGTAATGCACTGGTAGCTAGAAGTGATTGAGGAAACTCATAGAAAGGTCATTGAGCAAAATGAATGCCCCCCTCGGTAACTCTATGTACCGTTTCACTGCAGGCCCGGCGAGGGTGCATTGAAATAGCCTTAATTGGATTGAGTCATCATGTAAGGAGTTGGAAGAGCACCAAAGGTCAAAGATAGTGACATGTTCACTAGGATCTTCTCCTGGTTTGCCCTCAAATTTGGGAATGTCTGAGCGAAACTTATTAGGGACAGCCGGTCAAGTCGGGTCATGAGATACCGGATCATTCATTAGTATTGACAAGTCAAGTAAATTTAACGTTGCGAGGAAAGGGATCCTAGGTTGGGCTGGTCTATGCCATACTCCCTTATAGTTTTGGTTCATATAAGGCTGAATACTGTAAATACCATGGCCTTGGCCATAATATCCTCCTCCTGTTTGACCCGTGTAGGGCTGCATGGAAGCATTATGATGTGGTGTACCCTGACTATGTAGTGCTACAAAGCCATACTTAAGGGAGTAAGCGGGTTGTTGATACCCATACCCATAAGGTTGATAGCTCTGTCCATACTGCGGTCCAAAAGATTATCCATGAGAAGCTCCATAAGTAGGGACATAGGGAACTTTTTGCGATGGACCGTAAGATGATCCAGAAACAAGAATATGACCTCCTGAGACAACAGGAGATACTTGAATTTGAGATACTACTATATGAGCAGTCACAGTACGAACATGACTATTAGCAACATTTCGACCCAAAGGACCATGCAAATGAGGGGGAGCAAGGGTTGTCAAAAATACATTCAAAGGAGTAGGAATAGAGGACGAAGGGACCTGTGAAGGGATGTGTTAAGTCAGTGATTTGTTTCTTAAAATTTTGTTTGATTTGCATTTTATTTCAAGTTAATCTTTTGCTTTAAGTTTGATTATTTGCTTCTTTTAGGAGAATTTTTGGTTGTTAGGTGAATTTTTGAACTTGGCTTTTATATTTTTGTTTTATTTTTTATCCTTTACATTTTGATGGGGTTTTTAAAGGTCATTATATCCAATAATGGATTCATGAATCATATTCTGAGCAAAGACATTACTCAAACAACTTTTAAACTTCATGCAAAATGCCTAAAAGCTGTAAAACAACGATAAAATAGCATTAATATTATTCTTGTAGCGCTGGAACCAAAAATTAATGAAAGGGTGATACAAGAATATCGCGAGCCTCATTTCTTCCGATTTACTAGCAAAAATTTGGCATTTTCTTGAATGACGAGTGACTAATCACGTATTGTGGAGTGTTTACTACGTGTGGATTCATGAATTATCATAAGAACAGGTGGTTCCACGTCGTGAGGGAATCGTGGTCATCATGAGCCCAAATGCAATTCATCTTGACAGGTAGCAGCATAGATTGGGTTTAATGAGAGATGAGTTGTTATTTGCATGCACATTCAAAGACGAAGGATGTAGTGGAGTAACTATAACCACTGAGAAACCGGGCATTGCCGCTGGGAAACAGAGTGAGGTTTTATGAAGTCACGGAAAATTAGGGCTTCATGATTTTGCTATTTGCAGTTAAATTGGAGGTTGAAGGACACTTGTGCATCCAAGGTGAATAATCTGACAACTCAGGACACGATTTTAAACAACTGCAGTTGAGCGGTTAAAAGGTATTTCGCGAGAGACCAATATAGCTGATAATTTGGGGTTTTTCACTGGGGTCTGTTCTAGCAAAAAATGATTAAGGGAAATGATAAATTATGCTCTTAAATGCAATTTCGACCAAAGAAATAACTGCCTAAGCCATTCTGAGATGTTCTGTTGAGTGAAGGACTGAAAAATAGCTCCATGTTGAACTATTCATTTGTTGAAGTTCGAAAGAGTTTGGGTTGAAAACTGTGTATGTTTTAGCACTTAAATTTCACAAAAGGATTTGATACTTATACACAGTGGGATAAATGAGTTGAATGGCTAATATTGCAAGGAGACCTAGTGTCATTTTCGATACTAAAGCTAAAAGAAGCACAATGTAAATAGATTGTAGATTGTTTTGTTTTTCTCATCCAACAGACAAGCAATCTCCAGTTAACCTGAGAAGTCAGTGATTGATATCACATTTGCAAAGTCTTAACTGTGAGGAAATTGTTGATAGGTGATACCAAAAAAGGTTTGATAATTGATGTTGGTATTAATACACAGGGGTAAGAATACATGCCGGAGATGGACATCCATTAGAACAACTAAATTTAATGACAGTCCTCAGTTGCAGTGAAGAGTCTGAATACTTCAAATGATTAAGTTTTGTTTTCTGTGATAAAACTCAGCTTGTATTAAGAAAACAAAAAGGAGCAGTTAGAAAACATTAAGGAGAGTTGTTTTTGAAACTTGAGAGATTTGAAAAATAAACATCACCTGTCAGGTTATCAATTGAACCCAAGAAGCCAGACAGTTTCTAGCCTTTAGAGACAGATGGGTAAGAGTGGTAAGATAAATAGAGCAGAACCTACTGATGTAGGTTGGATTGAAAAACTCCTTGGGTGTGTTGAACTATTCCAACAGGCTGGTTGGATGGACTTTTTCAAGAAGATAGATGGGTATAATGCTCAAGTTTCTTGTAAGTTTGCTCAATGCTTTAAAGATGACATGGTGACCTTTGATACTCTTAAGTTTAGGCTGACAGTGGAGCTGATTGCAGAATCAACAAGGATTAAGAATGAAGGTGAAATATGGTTTAAGAAATTTCCCTTTACCTTTGATCCTCAGAGATACCTATTGCGAAATGTCACCCCAGACTGGAATAAGGGCATCCTTATTCAAAATTTCAGGAAGGAATGGGTTGAACCAATCAGAATTTTGCAGAGTTATATTACTTGCGAGGGTAGGTATGCTTATGTATTTAAGTATCACTTCATATTTCTGCAACATATGGTGGGGGTGTCCAAGATGAACCTTCCATTCTTCTTATTCAAAAGCTTGCAGAAAATGGCTAGCAGGGTCAAAGGGCATATGGACCATTCTTCTCAATCCATCTTTCATCATGGGCTAATTAAGTTGATTATTAGCACTGCTTTGCAGTATGAAGGTAAAACTTGGGACTTTTTTTCTTTTCTGGTCAGTTTTTCAGGAAAAACAAGAAGATCAGTAGCCTAAAAGGAAAACAGACAAAGGGAAGGTAATGATGAGAAAATTAGGTCAGATAGCTAAACCTGAAAACAAGGAAGATGTCAAAGTTGAGAAGGCAGCAGATCATGTGGAGGTTGACAGTAATCTCAAAGTGTTTTCAGTTGGCACTATAGGCAGGTATTCATTGTTTTCAGAAAAGGAATTGCAGCCTAAGTAGTAGTTGACACCAACAGCAGTTTCCAAGGAAATTAAAGCTGCTGTTGTAGAGAAGGTTGCTATGCCCGAAGATGAGGTTCAAATCAAACAGAGAAGTCCCATCACCATTTTGTCTGATGATGATGGATATTTATTGGAAGAGGAGCAACCAATTCCTAAAGAAGAATTCAATGCTGAAACCTGTAGAGAATTCTTCACTTCAAAGAACAAAGCAGCCAAACCTAATAATAAGAAGAAAACGATTGTAACCCCATATTGCAGGCCTAAAACTAGGCCAACAAATAAGCTAAGATGGAATATGAAAAAATTGCTCAATCCTAAATTAAATTTCAAGCAAGAGACTATCTTGAATGATACTTCCTCAAATGAAGAGCCAGAAATTGGTAAAATGAACAGTAAAAAGAAGGGAAAAACAGTTGCTAAAGCTTCTTCTTCTCAACCTGCAAAAGTAAAAGGATTATCACATTCTGTAAAAGAGTTAAGGCAGCCTGAGTCTGAATTGTTTGCTATATTCCTTCAAATAATAAATGAACTTTTAAAGCAACAGCAGAAAGAAAAAGCTAAAATAGCTCCTGTTGAAGAGAAAGAATGGGAAGATGAAGATGAACTTATACTTAGGCAAGCAGGTATCCTGAAGGACCCTAATTTTCCAGACCTGTTAAATGAGGATGCAAACATTTTCAAGAGGTATGACATACCTGAGATCCCCATTTCTGAACAAGAGAGCATGACAGGAAGGTCAGTTGACACAGATAAAGAAAGGTTGCAAAAAATGATTAAGCAGTACAAACAGCAGATGAACCATATGCAAGAAATCAATGAGGGGCTAATGATGGCTAATAAAAGGCTTAGAAAATATTTTCAGGATGTCAATGACCATTTTCATGAGCTGACAGCAGTATCTAAAGATTTTCTCAAAAGAAAAAGAACCATTGATTTGCAATGTTCAGAGTTGGAGAAGATAATCAAGGACTTGCAGTAGAGAAATGAGGAACTCATCAAGAAGATAACTAACCTGGAGCAGGAGTAGAAGAAAGCTAAGAGGAAAGATCAAGCATTAGATGGCATTGCTCTGCTGGCTGAGGCAGCAAAGGAGCTATGAGTTAGCTTTTGATTTAGTTTTTTGTTATCTCTTTTTGAGGAACATGTTTGTTAGTTGTTTTACTATTTTTAGAAAATAGTATATTTTGTAATATTGTCAATTTCACTTTATCCCATCGAATAGGTTGAGGCAGTTAAGGTTTTTGATCCCTAACTGATTTTGTAAAAAACACTATTTAGAGAGATTAGAAGTTCATTGAGAGGGTTTGATTTTTAGGATAGCTTCAAGAGGTCTGCAGACTTGTTCATGAGTTCAGACTTGTTCATGAGTTAAGTATAAAGATCTTGTATGCATTTGATGATGAAATTATGAGATATATGACACTTTTACCCTTCAGTTTCTATGTTGGTTTTATTTTTCAGCTTGTCTAGTTGCTTAATTGATATACTCATTAATGGTTTATGTTTATATGCTGGTGATGCTTGTCTTTTATGAATGAACTTCAATACTGTGTTTTGTTGGATCTTGTTAAATGTATTATGAATCCTTGTATTCTTTTGTTTATGATTTAGTTATTACTTTTCTCATGAGTGTATTCCTTGTCTTTCCCCAAAAGTTTACAACCACTAAAACATTACAGAAAACCTAAAACCTACTTTGTTTTATCAAGTTTTATTTGAGATTGTGTTGGCTTGTTTCTCTGGCCTTAGAAACAATTTCTGGCACAAACATCTTTAGCGCCATTGCCGAAGATGAAGTTGAAGACATATATTCCCTGGGATACTCATCTATTTTCCTGGTTTAAGAGGTGGTCTTAAACCAGCACTTTTGAAGGCTAATTTTTCACCAAAGTTTTCACAGTGGCTTCTAGAGGAGTGGGAACCAGGAGCAGACCTACTTCACAGTTACATTTAGGGGTTTCATGTTAGTTTTTCAACATTTAAGCTAGCATTATGTTAGTATCTTTTCACTGGGAGAATAACAAGCACAGCAATAACATAAGCACATCACAAGAGACAAGAGACACAAAGAGTTTTTATCGGGGAAACCATAAATGGAGAAAACCCCGCAACTTCCTCTAAGATAGTATCACCACAAGATGTGAAACCCCAAAATAGTAAGATGCATTCCCAATAGCAATAGTCTTCTTCTTCTGTCTAGCCCCAGTATTTCCTTCTCCAAAAGTGCGCCACACTTGAGAGAGCAAGTGATGTGTTGTTCAAGTGATAAATAAAGAGACTCTCACTCTCTATTTATATTCATCCGTTCACTTGAATTGCATTTTCACACGTAGGCTCGACCTAACAATTACTACTCGATCCTACACCTTAATTAGTGTATAATAACTCAAGTGCCCCAAAACTGTGGGGACTTACCTAATGAATTGATATGACTTGTTTACATTATTAATCCTCCCGATCGGAACATCGGGGTATGATAACATGACTCAAATACATAATAGAAACATCCCGGAATAAACATCGGGTTACAATACATAATATACATGGAAGAATACATTCCGAAGTTACATATACATCAACACTCCCTCTTAACTAGGAAGGTATTCTTTCGACACGATTTCAGCACTGGTCTTCTTCTCTGTATCAACTGGATCATCTTTATCTTCAAGTCATCTTCGTCTTCAAGTCATATTCATCTTCAATTCATCTAGATCTGGATCATCTCTTGATCTGGATCGTCATAGAGAGGGATCTGGATCATCACTCGATCTCGATCATCATACATCATCACTGGATCTGGATCATCACTCGATCTGGATCATCATCACTGGATCTGGATCATCATCACTCGACTGGATCTGGATCATCACTCGATCTAGATCTGGATCTGGATCATCTCTCGATCTGGATCATCATTGCTGGATCTGGATCATCACTCGATCTGGATCTCTCAGAGTCATCATAACTGGATCTGGATCATAGCTCGATCTGGATCTCCTCTGGTCATCATCATGTGTGTACTATCTCGTCATAGGAAGTTCTACAGAGCCAGCCTTCTTTCATGCTGGTTGTAGGCCTAGCCCACAGGTAGGTCTTCGCCCATCACTTATATCTGACCTGCTCGTTAGAAAGGCATGCCCGGCACTTACATCTGACCTACTCGTCAGAAAGGCATGCCCAACACTCACATCTGATCATGTAGTAAACTATAGTCACATCAGAAAGGCCCCGCACTCACATCTATCATGGAAGGAACTGAATCCTCTCACCAAGATAGAATGGCCTGCCCTTACGTCTGACATGGAAGGAACTTAATCCTCTCACCATGATGGAATGGCCCGCACTTACATTGGCCATAGAAGGAACTTAATCCTCTCACTATGACGGAATGGCCTGCACTTACATCGGCCATAGAAGGAACTTAATCCTCTCACTATGACGGAATGGCATGCACTCACATCTGACCTGGAAGGAACCAAATCCTCCACCCTCGTCAGAAAGGCCCCCAGTCCCAGATTGAGCTACCTGGTAACTGACCAGGCGCCTCCACTCTCCCGGAGAGTGGCAATTGCCCTTAAATCTATCCTACTCAACAGAATGGCCAATACTCACATCTGACATGGGAGGAATCTAATCCTTTAGCCATGAACAGAATGGTTCAGCCCTTACATCTGACCTGCTTGTTAGAATGGCTATGCATCTCAGCACTCATATCTATCATGGAAGGAACTGAATCCTTTCACCATGACAGAATGGCTTAGCCCTTACATCTGACCTCCTCGTCATAATAGCTATGGATCTCTAGCACTCATATTTGACATGGAAGGAACTGAATCCTCTCACCATGACAGAATGGCTCAGCCCTTACATCTGACCTCCTCGTCAGAATGGCTTTGGGACTCATCACTTTCCCTGGGAGGAAGCCTCGATCTGGAGAACACCAAGTCTCTCTTTGAAGTACTCAAACTTCACTCTCGCTAATGGCTTCGTCAACACATCAGCTATCTATTCCTCCATTGCAACATACAGAAGCTTCATTGCTCCTCTCTTCACCATATCCCTGATATAGTGATACTTGATCTCGATATGCTTCGACTTGTCATGGAACACTGGATTCTCTAACAACTTCATGTAACTCTGGTTGTCACAATGTATACAAGTAGCATCCAACTGGAGATGAAATATATCAGACAGTAGCTTCCACAGCCATACTTCCTCACAACTAGCTGAACAAGCTGCGACATAGTCTGCTTCAGCTGTACTCAGTGCCACACAGGATTGCTTCCTACTAAACCAGGAGATCACACCTGATCCCATACTGAAGCAAAATCCTGAAGTACTCTTCCTGTCGATGGCACTGCCTACCCAATATGACTCAACATAACCCTCCAGGTTAATCTTCTGATTCGCATCGTACTTGAGCCCATAATAAATTGTACCCTTCAGGTGCCTCAGAATATGCTTTGCAGCAATCAAGTGAACACTTCTCGGATCTGTCAAGTACTGGATCAAGGTGTTCACATCAAAGCAAATGTATGGTCTCGTGTTCTTCAGGTACATCAATGACCCAATCATCTGACGATACATCGTAGCATCAATCGACTTTGATAAAGCATCACTCAATAGCTTCAGGTTCGATGCCATAGGTGTGGACATAGCCTTCCAGTCCATCATCCCAAACCTCTTCAAGATCTCTATTGCATACTTCCCTTGTCCAAGGAAGATCCCATCTGTACTCTGCCACACCTCCATACCTAGAAAGTAATGCATCATCCCTAAGTCCTTCATCTCGAACTCAGCAGCAAGCTTTCTCTTCGTATTAGCAATCAACCCATCTGTACCTGTCACAAATAGATCATCTACATACAGTAGGAGCATCACTGGGTTGCCATCTTCAACCTTGTAGTAAAGGTTGGAATCTGCTTTACTCTTGGTAAAGCCCAAACTGGAAAGAAAGTTGTCAATTCTACCGTACCAGGTCCTGGGTGCCTGTTTCAAACCATACAGGGCTTTCTTCAATATGCATACATGAGACTCTCTGTCATGTGTCTCAAAACCGAGTGGTTGTTCTACGTACACTTCCTCTTCTACTACACCATTCAAGAAGGCAGTCTTGACATCCATCTGGTGTATCTTCCACTTCGTCACTGCAGCCAGAGCAAGTACTGATCTGATGGAAGTGTACCTGGCTACAGGTGCAAAGGTTTCTTCATAGTCTACTCCCTCTTTCTGAGAGAATCCTCGAGCTACAAATCTTGCCTTATACTTTTCAATGCTACCGTCTGCAGCATGCTTGATCTTGTAGATCCATTTGGAAGTGACAACTGACTTCCCTTTTGGTCTTGGAACAACATCCCAAACATCATTCTTCATGATCGATTGATATTCTTCGATCATAGCATCCTTCCATTCTTTCTGTTCTACCACCTCTTCATAACTGGAAGGTTCTTTATCAATAAAATCACATAATAAAGCTACATACCCGGAATTTGATCTGGTTCTTTTTCTTTCTCTGTGATTCTCTTCTGGAGCACCATATCTTTCTGCACCTTGGATAAGTTCACGTACCCAAGCAGGTTTCCTCTTATGAGGATTCTTCTCCAAAGGTGGATCTATAGGTCTTTGTCGTTCCTCGAACTCTCGATCTTCTTATTGAGCTTCTTCGTTCATGATTGTATCACGGATCCTGGGTACTTCTGCTTCCGCTTCTTCAGGTTCTTCAGCAGGTCTCTTTCTAGATTTGGTATAAGTTGTGCCTTCATCAAATGTCACATCCCTGCTGATATCAATCTTCTTGTATCCTGGAAAGTAGATTCTGTTAGCCTTCGAGCTTTCTAAGTATCCCACAAATATGCCCTTCCTTCCTGAAGGATCTAATTTTGTTCTCTTTTCTTTTGGAATATGTATGTATACTGGACAGCCGAATATTCTGAGGTGGCTGACTTCTGGTTTCTTGCCAGAGAAGACTTCTTCAGGAGTCTTGTTCTCGAGTACTCTATGTGGAGTACGGTTCTGCACATATACCGCTATTCTGGCAGCTTCAACCCAAAGATGCATAGGTAGATCTTGATCATGAAGCATAGCTCTTGTAGCTTCCATGATAGTTCTATTCTTCCATTCTGCAACCCCATTCTGTTGTGGATTATAAGGAGTGGACAACTCCCTCTTAATCCTTGATTCTTTCCATAGCTCCTTGAATTCATTCGAAGTGAATTCTCCACCATTGTCTGATCTAATGGCCTTGATCTTCTTTTTAGTATGGTTCTCAATCAAGGCTTTGAATTCCTTGAACTTGCTGAAAACTTCATCTTTGTTCCTCATAAAATAAATCCATGTCTTTCTAGAAAAATCATCAATAAAAGAAACATAGTATGTATACCCGCTAAGTGAGTTTGATGACATAGGACCGCATACATCAGAGTGGATGATTTATAGAATGCTTTTGGCTTTGCTTTCTCTGCTTGGAAATGTCTTCTTCATGTTCTTTCCTTTCGCACATCCTTTGCAGACCCCATCATGTTTTGCTTGAATTTCTGGAAGACCTTCGACCGCTTTACTTGCAATAGGTAGTGCTCTGTAATGCACATGTGCAAGCCTTCTATGCCAAAGCTCATTTGGCTCTACTATGTCATGGATCAAGGCTTGTTCTGGATGGCCCTTCAATTTGTACAAGCCTCCTTCTTGTTCTCCAATTACCACCACATCATCGATAGTCTTTCCTTTTGGCCACATGATGACTTGACCATCTATGAATGCCACCCGCAATCCTTTTGCATCTAATGCTGAAATGGATAGAAGGTTCTTCTTCAGTCCTAGCACAAACAATACTTCTTTCATTGTTAGAGACTTACTGAAGTCTATCTTGAATGAATATTCCCCACTACCTTTTATTGGATATTGGTAGTCATCTCCTAGTTTCACCTTGTGAGGTGATTCATATTCTGACAGTCTTGCAAAAGATTCCTTGAATCCTGTCATATGTTTGGAAGCACCACTATCTATGAGCCAATCATCACTTCCATGAGTAATGTTACCTGTGAGAGCTGATATCAGAACATATTCATCCTCGCTTGAAGAGTCTTCACTTTCATATTTGGATGGTTCATCATCCTCTGCAGCATGAGCATGATGTCTTCTTTTGGTGCTCTTCTTCACTATCTTTTGTTTGTTAGGGAAATTCCTTGCATAGTGTCCTGCTTCATCACATGTATAGCATATAATCCTAGATGCATCTCTTCTAGTATTATCTTTGTGAGAGTGCTTACCTCTAGATCCATGAGGTCTCCTTTTGCTTGACTTGGAGTGAGACTTGGAACGAACCGTAAGAGCTTGGTCTTCACTTCCCATCTTCTCTTCATGAGCTAATATCCGAGCTTCTTCTTGAGAGCACTCTTCCCAGAGTCTCCTGAATTTGACCAACTTCTTTCTCGCACAAATTCCTTGGGTGAAGGCATCCCATGTCCTAGGGAGGCCATTCAAATTAGTCATGGCAATCTCTGCATTTTCCACTTCTTCATCAACCGCTTCTAATTGTTCTTTGATTTGAGAAACCCTTGTGAAGTATGACTGGATAGTTTCTGCATTCTGAATCTTCACATTTTTCAGCTGGTTCCTCAGGGTCATCTTCCGATTGATGTTCTTTCCTTCAAACAGTTTGGTTAGGGCATCAAACATAGCTTTAGGTGTCTTGAGAGAGGACACCTGTGGGATGAGATTATCCTTGATAGAATCAGCAATAATCCTCTTTTCCATAACCATCTTCTTCTTATGTAAGGCCTTTGCCTCATCTCCCTCTGGAACTGGAACCTCCTCATGAATGTAGGAGTCTAATTCATTCTCTTCTAGGACCAGGGAGATACTATACTTCCAAGCTCGAAAGTTATCAGCTCCCTCAATATTTTCATCAAGCATGGTATGATAAGACATCTTTAAATAAGAACCTCAAATGGAAATACAGAAGATTTATATCTTACCAGGTTCAAGATGTCGAATCTGAAACTTGAGCTGAAATCCCGCAGAGCCGGATCAGGAGCAGCTAGGGTTTTGCTTTTCTGGAGTTCTGTCCACCCAAATGCCTTCAAATTTGTTCCTAACTTCAATTTTGGGGAGGAGAAGAATCCAGGCCTGGGCTCACTGAAAAATTCCTCTTTTGCAAAAATCCCTAATTTCTGACCCTAGTGATAGGTCCAAAACTGAAAAACCTCAGAATTGAATTCTGTTTCGACAGAAAGATGCACCCTAGGGAGGATAGTAATTCCACCTTACTTTTGATGAAAATCTATGGAGAAAATTCCACAAAATTGGAATCCCTAGTCTCCGCAGCTGCACAGTGTCTTCTTCTCAGGTTAGCTCTGATACCATGTTAGTTTTTCAACATTTAAGCTAGCATTATGTTAGGATCTTTTCACTGAGAGAATAACAAGAACAGCAATAACATAAGCACATCACAAGAGACAAGAGACACAAAGAGTTTTTATCGGGGAAACCATAAATGGAGAAAACCCCGCAACTTCCTCTAAGATAGTATCACCACAAGATGTGAAACCCCAAAACAGTAAGATGCATTCCCAACAACAGTAGTCTTCTTCTTCTGTCTAGCCCCAGTATTTGCTTCTCCAAAAGTGCACCACACTTGAGAGAGCAAGTGATGTGTTGTTCAAGTGATAAATAGAGAGACTCTCACTCTCTATTTATATTCATCCGTTCACTTGAATTGCATTTTCACACATAGGCTCGACCTAACAATTACTACTCGATCCTACACCTTAATTAGTGTATAATAACTCAAGTGCCCCAAAACTGTGGGGACTTACCTAATGACTTGATATGACTTGTTTACATTATTAATCCTCCCGATCGAAACATCGGGGTATGACAACATGACTCAAATACATAATAGAAACATCCCGGAATAAACATCGGGTTACCGTATACATAAGATACATGGAAGAATACATTCCGAAGTTACATATACATCAACATTTCAGACCCTGAACAAATATTGAAAACAACAAGAAAACTCCAAAAGTCTTAATCTTTATTAGCCCTCTGTGACCCTGACCAGTTGGGTGATTCAATACATTCAGCTGAAACCTCACCTTGGATCAAGCCTATTATACCTGATAGCTCTTTTCAAATATTTACAAATCCTCAATCCTTTAGAAAAGACAAAGCTGCCTCTCCTGATAAAATACCTCTTTTTCAACTGAAATTAGGTAAAAGTTCTTTTAAATCAGTTTCTAGTCAAGCTTCTTCTTCAAAGCCAGTATGTCCAAAGATGGCAGCCCAAAACCCTCCCATAGATATGATGGACCAGATGGTTGCAGCCAGGTATGCACCATTAGTCTTACCTCATCCTTTACATGCATTGCCTGGAGGTGATTACCAGAATTATATGCCTAGGTTCAATGGACAGGTAGAAACCACTGCTGAGGAGCATTGGGAGGCTTTCCTGAGTTATCCTGACAATCAAAACATTGAGATCAAAGATGTATGGATGAGGGTATTTGTTCAGAGCCTTGATGGGGATGTAAGAAAATGGTTCAGAGAGTTGCCTTCCAACTCCATCACTATAATTGAAGAGCTACGGGATCTCTTCATGAGGCAATGGGGAGACACAAAATATCACACCTACTATATAACTAAGTTTGGAGCTCTCAGAAGAAAAAAAGAGGAGACTATTGCAGATTTTCCCAAAAGGTTTAACAAAATGTATAGTAGGATTCTAGTAGAAATAAAGCCTACTGAAACCTCAGCTAAACTCACCTGTGCCAATGCCTTTGACCATGAATTTTCTCTATTATTGAGAGAAAGGAGACCTGTCACCTTGCTGAACATGCAAGATGCAGCATTGGAGGTTGAGTCCAATTTATTGGCTTCAAATAGACTTAAGAAAGAAACATCTCAGCAGCTTTATGATAAAAAGGGAAAGAAGGAAGCAACTTTAGGAAGTTCTGCTCCTCATTCTTCTGAAGCCAAGATTGATGAAATTGCCAAGCTAGTAAAGATTCTCACTGCAAAATTGAATAAATTAGAGCTTGAAAAGAATTATGGCAAACTTGCTCCAGAAGCTGAACGAAATCCAAATAACCAGAATCAGTTCAGAAGGCAATTTGCTCCTAGATTCATACCAAGAGAGCACATGAACAATGATATCCAACGAGAAATGATAGAAAATGAAGACCAAAGAGTGCCCCCACCTCTTCAGAACAATGTAGCTGATGAAGAAGAAGTTGATGAACAGCTACTCTTTGAAGAGACTGAGACTGATCAAGATATGAATCATTTTGGAGAAGGATTCTCTGGAGGTTTTGTTACCGAGGAAGAATTTTTGAATGCAGAATATTATGATGTAGACATGTTTGAAGCTGAGGATGACCTGGAGTTAGAAAAGACTGCTGTAATTGCTGTTGTTCATCAGAATGGACCCAAGAAGACTATAAATCTTAGATCATGCCCAAAGCAGGTGGTGCAAGCCCCAAAGAAGAAAGCAGTTGTCCTTGCTGAGATTGTCCCTGCTAAACAAACAGCTGATCCTATGCGAGAAAAAAGACAAGTTGCAGAAAAATTGAGGAAGACTCCAGAGGTGGAAGAGGTAAACAAATCTGTTCAGAATTTTAGTTTGGAGAATGGATTAGGGAAGTTAAATATTCCAGTACCTTTAACTGAGTTAATAAATAACCCTTCATATAAACAAACAGTCTTGAAAGTGATGAATTCAGCAAGCAATCAGCCTGTTTCAGACGCAGTTAATCTGTAGGAAGAAAACCCTAGAATCTTTATTGGATCAGCCCTAGCTGAAAAAACTGAAAATGAGGTTGGTGCTTCACCTCCTTTCTATGTCAGCTTGACAGTCCATGAGCAAATGATTCACAATTGCCTTTTAGATTCAGGAGCATCCCACAATTTGATGCCAAAGGCTGTTATGGAAGATTTGGGCCTAAGTATCACTAAACCTTACCATGACCTATATGCCTTTGATTCTCGAGCAGTGAAGTGTCTTGGAGTAATAAAGGACATGGTTGTCAGCTTAGCTCAGTTGCCATTGAAAAGTCTGATAATGGATGTTGTGGTAGCTGATATAACACCGAAATTTGATTTACTTCTATCTAGGTCATGGGCTAAAAGGGTTGGAGGAACCTTACAAATGGACCTTTCATATGCCACCATTCCTGTGTTTGGTGGAGAAACTAGAAGACTGTACAGAGAGCTGCAGTTTGCTTACATAGTGACAGATGAAAAGAATCCCACTAATCACCCACTGTACTCTGTTGATAAAGATCTTGGTACATGCATGCTACATTTCAGTGAGGAAGATAATTCTGCTGGTTTGTTACAAGTGGAAAAGGAACAGCCAATAAAACACAGCAGACAGGAATAAAATGCACTGTGGAAATTGTATTTTGATGGATCCTCATGCAAAGAGGGTGCTGGAGCTAGAGTTCTTCTCAAATCTCCTGGAGGTGAAACAGTGAGGCTCATGTACAAGTTGGAATTTGTTACTATGAATAATACTGCTGAGTATGAGGCTTTGCTATTGGGATTAAAAGCTGCTAAAAATTTGGGCATTTAGCAGATTGCTGCATTTGGCGACTCCGAACTAGTTGTTCAACAGGTGAAGAACAACTATCAAGTGAAGCAGGGTTTGTTGAAGATTTATCGAAATGAGGTATGGGACATGCTTGAAAACTATTTTGTGGCTTTTAATATTACTTACATTCCAAGGGATTATAATCAGACAGCAGATTCATTGGCTTTAGCTACCACACACTTTAGAATCCCTAAAACCACTCAACTGAAATATCCAATTGAAATAAGGTACAGACCTTCTGTACCTGATAATGTAAAACAGTGGAGAGTGTTTGAAGATGATACTGAGATTAAAAGGTTCATTGAACTTACAGATGAGTATTCAAATTCCATAATTGATGAGGATGAGGATGATGAAGAAGAACAGCTGGATGAAATTCATGCAGAAGAGATAGCAGGTCATGAGATCATTGAATTGAAGAGTAATTTTATGCCTAAAGGTTTGGTACCTCTGGAAAGAATATTTAAAAATGATGATACACCCTCAAATCCTGTTGTTCAGTCTTCAGAAGAGAATGTGATAGACTGCAATATTGGTTCAGCGGAACATCCTAGAATGGTCAAAATTTCTAAATCATTGACAGATGAACAAAGAAATAGATATATCAAACTATTAAAAGAGAATGTAGATGTCTTTGCATGGTCTTATGAAGAACTAAGAACTTATGATACAGTAATCATACAGCATAAGGTGCCTTTAAAGCCAAATGTTAAACCATTTCGTCAGAAACTGAGAAGGATCAACCCATCTTTGTTTCCTGTAATTGAAAAAGAAGTGAAGAAGCTATTGGATGCAAAGATAATAGTGCCTCTCAGGTATTCTTCCTGGGTGGCTAATTTGGTCCCTGTTAGAAAAAAGAATGGAGAGATCAGATTATGTGTTGATTTCAGAAACCTGAACAGATCTTCATTAAAAGACAACTATCCTCTTCCTAAGATTGAACAGGTATTGCAGCAAGTCGTTGGAGCACAAAGGATCTCTATGGTGGATGGTTTCTCAGGGTACAATCAGATTGCAATGCACCCTGATGATAAGGAGAAGACAGCCTTTACAACTCCTTGGGGGACATTCATGTATGACAAGATGCCTTTTGGCTTGATGAATGCTAGAGCAACCTTTCAGAGAGTAATGGATATTTCCTTTGTGGGAGAAAAAGATAAGTTTGTGGTTATTTATTTGGATGAAATTACTGTTTTCTCGCAGTCAGATGATGAGCATTTGAAGCATTTGAGGCAGACCTTCCTAAAATGCAGAAAATTTGGCCTTTCTCTAAATCCAAAGAAGTCACATTTTGCTGTGCAAGAAGGTAAACTACTTGGCCACTTGGTGTCTGCTGATGGCATCGGAATAGATCCGAAAAGAGTGAAAGCTATACTAAAGATCAGTTTACCTAGGAGTAAAAAGGATGTTCAATCATTCATTGGCAAAATCAATTTTCTGTGGTGGTTTATTGCCAACTTTGCTAAGACCATTAAACAGACCACAGCCATGCTCAAGAAGGATCAAGAAGTTAGGTGGACTTCTGAGGCAAAGGTTTCATTTGAGAAAATCAAAGTATCTCTTACTGAAGCACCTGTATTGGTAAGTCCTGATTTTACTAAAGAATTCCTTACTTTCTCATTTGCATCAGAAGACACAATTGCAACTGTCTTACTTTAGAAGAATAAAGAAGGATTGGAACAGCCTATTGCTTTCTTCAGCAAGACTCTCAGAGATTCTGAGTTGAAGTATAGTATATTGGAGAAATAGGCTTATGCTCTGGTGAAGGCTTTGAAATTTTTCAGAATTTATGTCCTGCATTCAAAAGTCATTTCATTTGTTCCAAATGCTGCTGTGAAAGATGTCTTAACACAGCCTGATAGTGAAGGGAAGAGAGGCAAATGGATTGCAAAGATTATGGAGTATGATGTGGAGATCAGACCTACTAAAATGTTAAGGGATAGGATTTAGCCAAGCTGTTGGCTAAATCAAATTGTCAGGCTCTGGGACTGTATGTTATGGCTGAAGAAATAGCTCATGAAGAAGATCAAGCAGCTCTGAAAAAAGAGAAGATCATGGATTTTTACTCCACATCTACCTGGTATGCAGAAAAAGTATATTTTCTGTTGTTTTTGCAATTCCCTGAATATTTTGATAGGAAGGCTGCTAGATCTTTAAAGATTAAAGCTACCAAGTATTGTCTAGTAGAAGAGCAGTTGTTTTGGAAGGACCCTGGGGGTATCTTGCTCAGGTCTCTAGATCAATCTGAGATAGGAGGAGTGATTTCTGAATCTCATGAGGGTGCTTTTGGGGGGCACAAATACTGGAAGACAGCAGCATACAGAATTTTGAGAGCTAGATACTATTGGCCCACCTTGTTTGCAGATGTTTATCAGCAGGTAAAGTCCTATGTCCCTTGTCAGAAGTTTGCTGGAAAATAGAAATTGTTGTCTTTACCTTTGAAACCCATTGCAGTCAATGCTCCTTTCCAGCAATGGGGTCTGGATTTCATTGGAGAAATTAATCCAGCATCTTCAGGACAACATCACTGGATTCTGACAGCAACAGATTTTTTCACTAAATGGGTGGAAGCCATTCCTACAAGGAATGCTACAGACAAGGTAATCATGGATTTCATTGAAGAAAATATCCTGAGCAGGTTTGACTGTCCTCAGAAGTTAGTGACAGATAATGCTAAGGATTTCAAGTCTAAGGCAATGATAGCATTTTGTGAAAAGAACGGTATTTTGCTTAAGCACTCAACTCCTTATTACCCCCAGGGTAATGGCTTGGCTGAATCTTCTAATAAGAACATCATTCAGAGTATCAAAAAGCTGCTCAAGCATAATAAAACATCATAGGATTCAATGCTGAAGTATGCATTATGGGCAGATAGGATTACAGTTAATCAAGCAATTGGGACTTCTCCATTTCAGCTAGTTTATGGTACAGAAGCAGTTTTCCCTGTCCAATTAGGGATACCAGTGATGAAGTTTCTCCAGAATTCTCAGGAGGAACTAGATGATATGCAAAGAATAATTTTTGAAATGATAGAGATGCAGCAGAACAGGGAAAAGGTGGATGAAAAAGAACAGTTGTACAGAGCCAAGATCAAAAGCAGATTTGACAGAAACAAAAAAGAAAATACTTTTTTCAGTTGCTGATATGGTTGTAAGGTGGGATGCAAGAAAGGAGCAAAAGGGTAAACATGGTAAGTTTGACAATCTTTGGTTTGGCCCTTTCTTGATGTCAAAAGTTTTGGAAAATAATACTTTTATCTTGCAGTCATTGGAAGGCGAGGAGTTGTCCAGCCCTGTTAATGGGCGATTCCTTAAGCATTTTTATAGTCTATAAGGAGATTTTCACTGTTCATTGTACATACCGGTGTGAGTAAAGCATAATAAGACTCCATAGCCCAATGAAAGTTTTGCAGACAGATAGATAATATAGCAGACAGAAGGCACTGGTCTATAGGTTCTTGAAGCCTCGTAGGGAGGACATCATCCTGCAGCTGGAGCCAGATGTTAAGTCAGTGATTTGTTTCTTCAAATTTTGTTTGATTTACATTTTATTTCAAGTTAATCTTTTTCTTTAAGTTTGATTATTTGCTTCTTTTAGGAGAATTTTTGGTTGTTAGGTGAATTTTTGAACTTGGCTTTTATATTTTTGTTTTATTTTTGATCCTTTACATTTTGATGGGGTTTTTAAAGGTCATTATATCAAATAATGGATTCATGAATCATATTCTGAGCAAAGACATTACTCAAACAACTTTTAAACTTCATGCAAAATGCCTAAAAGCTGTAAAACAACGATAAAATAGCATTAATATTATTCTTGTAGCGCTGGAACCAAAAATTAATGAAAGGGCGCTACAAGAATATCGCGACCCTCATTTCTTCCAATTTTCTAGCAAAAATTTGGCATTTTCTTGAATGATGAGTGACTAATCACATATTGTGGAGTGTTTACTACGTGTGGATTCAGGAATTATCATAAGAACAGGTGGTTCCACATCGTGAGGGAATAGTCGTCATCATGAGACCAAATGCAATTCATCTTGACAGGTAGCAGCATAGATTGGGTTTAATGAGAGATGAGTTGTTATTTGCATGCACATTCAAAGATGAAGGACATAGTGGAGTAACTATAACCACTGAGAAACCGGGCATTGCCGCTGGGAAATAGAGTGAGGTTTTATGAAGTCACGAAAAATTAGGGCTCCATGATTTTGTTGTTTGTAGTCAAATTGGAGGTTGAAGGACACTTGTGCATCCAAGGTGAATAATCTGACAACTCAAGCCACGATTTTAAACAACTGCAGTTGAGCGGTTAAAAGGTATTTCGCGATAGACCAATATAGCTGATAATTTGGGGTTTTTCGCTGGGGTCTATTCTAGCAAAAATTGATTGAGGGAAATGATAAATTATGCTCTTAAATGCAATTTTGACCAAAGAAATAAATGCATAAGCCATTCTGAGATGTTCTATTGAGTGAAGGACTGAAAAATAGCTCCATGTTGAACTATTCATTTGTTGAAGTTCGAAAGAGTCTGGGTTGAAAACTGTGTATGTTTTAGCACTTAAATTTCACAAAAGGATCTGATACTTATACACAGTGGGATAAATGAGTTGAATGAATAAGATTGTAAGGAGACCTAGTGTCATTTTCAATACTAAGGATACAAGAAGCACAATGTAAATAGCTTGCAGATTGTTTTTTTTTTCTCATCCAACAGACAAGCAATCTCCAGTTAACCTGAGAAGTCAGTGATTGATATCACATTTGCAAAGTCTTAACTGTGAAGAAATTGTTGATAGGTGATACCAAAAAAGGTTTGAGAATTGATGTTGGTATTAATACACAGGGGTAAGAATACATGCTGGAGATGGACAACCATTAGAACAACTAAATTGAGTGACAGTCCTCAGTTGCAGTGAAGAGTCTGAATACTTCAAATGATTAAGTTTTGTTTTCTGTGATAAAACTCAGCTTGTATTAAGAAAACAAAAAGGAGCAGTCAGAAAACATTAAGGAGAGTTGTTTTTGAAACCTGAGAGATTTGAAAAAGAAACATCACCTGTCAGGTTATCAATTGAACCCAAGAAGCTAGACAGTTTCTAGCCTTTAGAGATAGATGGGTAAGAGTGGTAAGATAAATAGAGAAAAACCTACTGATGTAGGTTGGATTGAAAAAATCCCTGGGTGTGTTGAACTATTCCAATAGGCTGGTTGGATGGAATTTTTCAAGAAGATAGATGGGTATAATGCTCATGTTTCTTGTAAGTTTGCTCAATGCTTTAAAGATGACATGTTGACCTTTGATACTTTTAAGTTTAGGCTGACAGTGGAGCTGATTGCAGTATCAACAGATATTAAGAATGAAGGTGAACTATGGTTTAAGAAATTTCCCTTTACCTTTTATCCTCAGAGATACCTATTGCCAAATGTCACCCTAGACTGGAGTAAGGGCATCCTTATTCAAAATTTCAGGAAGGAATGGGTTGAACCAATCAGAATTTTGCAGAGTTATATTACTTGCGAGGGCAGGTATGCTTATGTATTTAAGTATCACTTCAGATTTTTGCAACATATGGTGGGGGTGTCCAAGATGAACCTTCCATTCTTCTTATTCAAAAGATTGCAGAAAATGGCTAGCAGGGTCAAAGGGCATATGGACCATTCTTCTCAGTCCATCTTTCATCATGGGCTAATTAAGTTGATTATTAGCACTGCTTTGCAGCATGAAGGTAAAACTTGGGAATTTTTTCTTTTCTGGTCAGGTTTTCAGGACAAACAAGAAGATCAGTAACCTATAAGGAAAACAGACAAAGGGAAGGTAATGATGAGAAAATTAGGTCAGAAAGCTAAACCTGAAAACAAGGAAGATGCCAAAGTTGAGAAGGCAGCAGAGCATGTGGAGGTTGATAGTAATCTCAGATTGTTTTCAGTAGGCACTACAGGCAGGTATTCATTGTTTTCAGAAGAGGAATTGCAGCCTAAGCAGCAGTTGACACCAGCAGCAGTTTCCAAGGAAATTAAAGCTGCTGTTGTAGAGATTGTTGCTATTCCCGAAGATGAGGTTCAAATCAAACAGAGAAGTCCCATCACCATTTTGTCTGATGATGATGGATATTTATTGGAAGAGGAGCAGCCAATTGCTAAAGGAGAAGTCAATGCTGAAACCTGTAGAGAATTCTTCACTTCAGAGATCAAAGCAGCCAAACCTAATAAGAAGAAGAAAAGTATTGTAACCCCATATTGCAGGCCTAAAACTAGGCCAACAAATAATCCAAGATGGAATATGAAAAAATTGCTCAATCCTAAATTAAATTCCAAGCAAGAGACTGTCTTGAATGATATTTCCTCAAATGAGGAGCCAGAAATTGGTAAAATGAACACTAAAAAGAAGGGAAAAACAGTTGCTAAAGCTTCTTCTTCTCAGCCTACAAAAGTAAAAGGATTATCATAGTCTGTAAAAGAGTTAAGGCAGCCTGAGTATGAATTGTTTTCTATATTCCTTCAAATAAGAAATGAACTTTTAAAGCAACAACAAAAAGAAAAAGCTGAAATAGCTCCTGTTGAAGAGCAAGAATGGGAAGATGAAGATGAACTTATACTTAGGCAAGCAGGTATCCTGAAGGACCCTAATTTTCCAGACCTGTTAAATGAGGATGCATACATTTTCAAGAGGTATGACATACCTGTGATCCCCAGTTCTAAACAAGAGAGCATGACACGAAGGTCAGTTGACACAGATAAAGAAAGGTTGCAGAAAATGATTAAGCAGTACAAACAGCAGATGAACCATATGCAAGAAATCAATGAGGGGCTAATGATGGATAATAAAAGGCTTAGAAAAGATCTTCAGGATTTCAATGACCATTGTCATGAGCTGACAGCAGTATCTAAAGAGGTTCTCAAAAGAAAAAGAACCACTGATTTGCACTGTTCAGAGTTGGAGAAGACAATCAAGGACTTGCAGCAGAGAAATGAGGAACTCATCAAGAAGATAACTAACCTGGAGCAGGAGCAGAAGAAATCTAAGAGGAAAGCTCAAGCATTAGATGGCATTGCTCTGCTGGCCGAGGTAGCAAAGGAGCTATGAGTTAGCTTTTGATTTAGTTTTTTGTTATCTCTTTTTGAGGAACATGCTTGTTAGTTGTTTTAGTATTTTTAGAAAATAGTATATTTTGTAATATTGTAAATTTCACTTTATCCCATCGAATAGGTTGAGGCAGTTAGGGTTTTTGATCCCTAACTGATTTTGTAAAAGACACTATTTAGATAGATTAGAAGGTCATTGAGAGGGTTCAATTTTTGGGATAGCTTCAAGAGGTTTGCAGATTTGTTCATGAGTTCAGACTTGTTCATGAGTTAAGTATAAAGCTCTTGTATGCATTTGATGATGAAATTATGAGATATATGACACTTTTACCCTTCAGTTTCTGTGTTGGCTTCATTGTTCAGCTTGTCTAGTTTCTTAATTGATATACTCATTACTGGTTTATGTTTATATGCTGGTGATGCTTGTCTTTTATGAATGAACTTCAATACTATGTTCTGTTGGATCTTGTTGAATGTATTATGCATCTTTGTCTTCTTTTGTTTATGATTTAGTTATTACTTTTATCATGAGTGTATTCCCTGTCTTTCCCCAAAACTTTACAACCACTAAAACATTACAGAAAACCTAAAACCTACTTTGTTTTATCAAGTTTTATTTGAGATTGTGTTGGCTTGTTTCTCTGGCCTTAGAAACAATTTCTGGCACAAACAGGATGTAAGTGGTATTCCATATGGTCACTTGTCTTGGCTCTGGTATCTGCATATGACTACTAACACTAGGTCTAGGACGTGTTACCACCTAAGTTGTACTTAGTGGTTTTTTTTATCAAGTGAGCCTGGTGAACTGGACAAGAATAACTTGTTCGGACTTCAGAGAACCTTCAGTCTTGCTTCTGGGAAGCTTTGTTGTACTATATCACATGTTCATACCCCATGGGGAAATTTTAATAAATGTTCTAGCATGATAGTGTCTATAAAATATTCAGTCTCTTAGACTTTATTTGTCAATCTAATCAGCCCAATGTGTTTTTTCCCTTGGTTATTATTGGTTGTTGAATAAACGACTGATTATTTCTGAGTTTTTCACTCCATACCTCCAAAGTTGGGGTGGTTGGCTTTCCATTTAGGCCTATTGAGGTTATTAGAGTCTATGTGTCAATGTATAAACATGCTAGACATCATGGTCAAGTCATATGAACATGTCTAAGTACCCCTAGGTTTTTTCAATTTTTCAATTTTTTAGTTTTTTCAGTGTTTTTTATTTAAATTTAATTTTTCCAATACTTAGGGTACTTTTTAATAGTTTAATTGAAAAAATTGATTTTGTAATAAAAGTGGGACAAAAAATCAGTTTCAGTCATGTAGGTGCTCATTTTCAAGCTAAGAGCACCGTGTAAACCCATGAACCCATTATTTCCTAGTTTTGAGTGATTTTCCATCACTCGGGTCAGAAAACCCCAAAAATCAATTATTGATTATTTTAATCAATAAATTGATGAATAATGGAGCAAATCCAAAATCATAGGTTAGTGGATTCTCAGCTGATTTGATTGAAATCAGTCAGATCTGAAGTAGATTCACTAGATCTAACAAATCTTTGACTGAAGGAGGTGATCAAATCAGATCCAGAGTTGATCTTCAGCATCCTTTATGGGAAATTTCTCCCTCCCTCTCTCCTCCACACGTTTTTGGCTCATTTGGATGAGTTTTGGTGGATGCTTCAGTCAGCAGGTTGAGGTGTTAGTCAGATTAGCCCCCCGATTGACAGTTGCACTCAGTGAGACTCAGATCTGGCTCATCTAGACACAGATTAGACATTGATGGACTCTCCTTCATCTGATTTGATGTGTCTCCTTGGGATTTGTGCCCCCTTGGGATGGATCTCCTAGTTTTTGTATATATCCAAGAACAATAGCCTCTTCCAGGATAGTTAGAGCTGGATTGAAGGGGTTGCTATTGTAATTGTGTATTGATCATCATTTGCTGAAATAAAGAGAAGCTTTGGAGGCTCAATTTTGGAGTACCTTTCATGTGTGGATCATCATTATCATGCTGCATTTGAGGTGAAACTGCTATTTTTTCAATTTTTTGCACTTAACTGTTGTCTGCTTGAATGGTTATTGTAATCATAGGGATAGATCATTGTAAGTAAGTTTACTTACTTCTATTTTTCTGCATATGTTTGAATGAGCTAATACCTATATGCTAAATAAGATTATTTGCATGTTGTATCATCTACTTCTCATATGTATCTTCAGATCTAATGGTTCTGTTTGCAGGATTTGTTGTGTAGCTTACAAGTTTGCCGTGATTGGAAGATCTATGGTTCATGTTTGATTCCATTGGTTTCGAACAGAGATTGCTAAGATCATGCCCCTTGGTTCTTCACTACCAAGTTTCCTTTGCAGATCTGCTTCAGCAACAAGCACTTCTCTTCTCCTTTTCCTCCTTTAAAAATCTTAAATTTTCTTCAAACTGGTTACTATTAAGGAGTCTTATTGCTCAGATCTGTCTCATTAATAAAATTAAACATAGATCTAGTTAGTAATTTCCCTTCCTACTTCTACATCTTAGTTTCATTTCACATATAAAGTTACATTTTAAGAGATCTAGCTGAAATTACCCTATTTTTGCAAGCATTTTAATGAAAATTAGTAGCTTGCTTTTAAGGTAGTTTCATTTGCTGTACGTTAAAATTTCATATTCTGCAATAAAAGTGCACATCTTATTGGCTTCCCAAAAGGCAAGCCAAGATAAAAAAGGAAATCCTACTTTCCTTGGTTCCTTTTTTACCTTTTTAACTAGTTTTCAGCTTACTTTTTTTGGTTAAAAGTAAGCTGACCCAAAGGTACTTTCAGAGTTCTTTTGGGAATATTTTAGTCTAATATTATTTCTGGTTTTTAGTGGGTGTGACAGAAAGAAAAGGAATTTGCTGCTCGAAAGTGGCCTCAGGAGCGTTCAAATCCCCCAGGGGTCTCCCATTTGACTAAAACCTTTAGTTTTCGCACTTTGTATAAGGATAAAGAGTAATTATATCAGTTCCCTAATTTTGTAACCGATTTTAATAAAAGTAATTTTTGAATAGGCTCTTTCGAGCCCATTCCCCATCCCCCCTGGGGGGATTTGCGTCAATGTCTTTTTTTTTCACTTTTTGTTCATCTCTTTTCAAACTAGCGTAGCTATAATATGTAGGGTAGTATAATTTAATTCATTATCAATTTCATATTCCAAATTTGATATTTCAAAGTAATATTAATACTTACCGCACGACTTCCCGATTTACCCGAAAGGGGAAAGAGATTCGTGGTAGGACTAATTAGAAAACCAGAATTGTGTGTCTATTTTATTTTTTATCATTTGTTTCTTTGGTTATTATAAAATTAACCCCTCCTTGATTCCTCGATTGAGATCCACTTGGATTGAAAGACGTTCCTGGAGGGTTTTCTTTTTAACAAGAACACCCAATTTTAAAATTTACTAAAATTGACAAGACTCCAATGTGTATGCTCTGCACTTGGCTACGGTTCATCTGATCAGTCAAGCTGTATCAAAAGCATTTCAGTGACTAGAATAATTAGGACTCACTTTCCCTAATTGAAAAACCATCAGGTGAAAATCCAACACCTAGATCAAACCTTTACGGTGGTAAAATATCCAAAGGAAGAGGAAACTTCTGAAAAGTCACCTCGGGGAATTGATCTATATCACACCCTAATGGGTGCATTATGAACAATAGCCCCAGATATTCCATTCAGCCCACATATTCCTTGCGGGTAGCTGTGAAGGTTTAGTTTTGGACATACTCCAAGTACTCTTGGGTATATCTGGAGTCCACCCATTCGCCTAATTTTAATCAGCTCACACCTCAAATTTAACTTAAAATGTACTAAGAGGCAATTGCAAAACTTTCACTCCAAGCACATGTAAGTACATTGATTCTATTTTTTGACTCCATTCTAAGGCATTGGTTATTTTCTTGCTTTATATATATATTGTGTCTCACCATTGTGCTTTCGTGTGTTCATTTTTGTATCTTGTCATTATTGATTGTCTATAGTTAAATTTCAAACTCCTAAGTAAATCATTCAGTTTAACATCACCATACTAAGTAATTATCCTTAGTAACTTAATAGGGTCTACCCCCCTTGGCTTCGTTAGGAGTTGAGCCTAAACAGAGGAGTCAAGAACAAGGTGACAGCCTTGATTCGAGACTTGCCCCCAAGGACACACCGAGTGGCTTGAATATTTTTGCCACGTGACCCAAGTGTGTGAAAGGCGGCAACAGGATGAACATGTGAGGTAGCTTCCACCGTCGCGATGGAAGGTGCAATGTGACTAGTGCTCCCAAATATCTCCACACAAAAAGGAATAGGAGTACCCCCAGGCGTAGTGCTAGGTTAAGCTTCCGACTCGACATGATGTACCGGATCATGTGTAGGGATATTAGGCATGCCATAATGCACATGACAAGTGCTTGTGGGTTCATGGTGAGTCTCGTCCCTCGGAAACAAATACTGGCGACCTATGAATGAGGGATCATAACCGAAATGTGAAAGTATATATGGTGAAGAATCATATACAGGAGTAGCATCCTCCTCCCCAACCTCTTGAGGTGGAGAAGACATCTCAGGAATCTCATCCTGGAAATCTCCCATCGTGTGTGAATCAATGTGAGAAGTATTCCACCCGAACTGTCTATTTCTCTCTCCCAAAGTAAGAGGAGATGTGGAAGGCGATAGTCTTTCTAAATGAAAATAATGGTGAATTTCTGCACTCGAATCCACAATGAATCAGAAAATGAAAAAGACTCTTTCTAATTACGCAAACCCTAGGAAAACTAGCATGCACAGAGCATACACCTATACAATGTAAAGCCAAATCACAAGTAAACAAGGGTAGGCTATGTGAGCTCCCGAATGAAGCAAGTATGTCTCACCTAGGAGAGGCTTGAGACTCCCATAGAAAACAAGAAGAGGTTCATATCCAATTATAGTGGCCCTCAGCTTCAACACATATAGTGACTGTGATGTCCGACCCCTACTTGGCCAGGACACCTATAGAATAACCTTTGCGAAGCACCCCCTCGATAACCTAGGTAAGAAAACTAAGGTCACCTCAATATAATCAATGCTCAGGCAGGCTTGACCGTATGGGCAGGGTATCAAAGGCTGAAACTCCCGAAAGAGCCCCCAGATACAAATACAATCCTGGAAATATCTCTGGTGCTACTCTGTTATGACCAGGGGTCATCCTAATCATTAACTGTTCACACTTCCTCGTGCTTAACTCCCTTGTAAGAGGAGGATCCTAAGAAACACTAATTATACCAAGGAATTTCACACTCTCACCTGGATAGACACACACATGTTTCGTTTAGTGGTCTTAGATAATTTACTCACAATGAACTATTCCAAGACCCTAAAACCTAATCTTATAGGTGCACCCTATAAAAGAAAAGAGTGTAATTCAATTTATTATGCGTTGATTTTAATTGGCTTATTACTCAAAAAGGGCAAATGATCGTGCAACTAATGGTGTTATGACACAACAAGAAGTAAAATGCACACCTAACAATCAATGCAAATGCACCGTGTCAAATGAAAAATAGGGTATACTACTACCTGAAATGCAAAAATTTTCTTCAAATGAAAATTCAATCATTCCTATATGAAAATATGACTAATACTTCTCCAAGCAAACCTAGTGCAAGTACCATGCAAAATGCAAAATGCAATGATGCATAATGATGCAAGGAAGAAAATATTTTTGTAATTTTTTGAATTAAAATGAGATAATAAAGCAAAAGAAGGACTCTACCACCCCCAGATTCTGCAAGAACTATCAAACAACACCCACACAAAGCACTAAGGTAAAAGAGACCTAATGCACTAATCCCAAAACAAAAAATAGAAAATGCAATGACAAGAACATTATTAAAAAATTCAAACTAAAAACTGTCTCTTGTTAGAAACAGAGGTGTATACAGACTCTAGAAGCATCCAAGGAGACTCAGCAATCATCAAAACTCACCCAACAACACTTAATATTCCCCTAAAAGGAAAAACTCAAGGCATACATGCCTGTGTGCAGAAAACCCACGTATATACGTGGATATCCTAGTAAAAACTATCTGTACACGCGACTGTGAAGCCAAAACTCACGTATAGGAAGAAAAAGAGATAAAAATTAAGGTAAATAGACAAGCTGAGATAAAATTTACTCCTATCAGGAACTACCAGGCAAGCATGCCCCTAGACCCGACTTAGAAACAGAGAAATCAGAGAAATTCAAGAACATTGAATGCTGATAAAAACCCCCAAAGGAAATGACTAGGAACTCCCCAACAAAGTCGCTAATTATGTTACGGAGAAAACTTCCTATGGCTTGGGGTACCACAATAGACAGATTAACCGCAAAAATAAATCCTTTCCTATATGCAAGAGAAACCAAACATCTAACACTAAAGGATCTCGAAACATACCTTATTCCGAACGGTTGATGTAAATCCCTGTTGAGCTTTTCCACTCTCGCTTGTATTGATAATTTGCTCTCTCAACATTCAACAAATAAGACAAGAACGCTATATAATTATGTTAGACCTACTCTAGCATATATAATCAATAACATATAAGCATTTAAAAGCATCCATGGATTCAATACTCATTTAAAGACACATTATTGGATAGGAAAAGATATTTCTATTTTTATAAATTAGAGATTACAATAGTGATAACCTCTGTCGGTACATCTGGGAATCGGAGAAACTGAGTCCTCCACCTAGGCATCCACCACTTCAATTCTCCATCTCTTGATAGCATGCTAACAAGCAAAGGAAATCTTGGGAAGAACACAAAGCGCTCCAAGGGACAAAGGGATGCAGACTCAAGTATAAGCTCCGACAACAATGGACTATAGTTTTCTTGCTCTTCAATTCCTCCTCCTTTTCAATGTATCCAAAGGTTTCCTTATATAGTGCTTCAATGGGGTAATGGAAGGTCAAATATGAGCGATCTCAAGGCATATGGAAGGCCAAGAGACAAGTGACTCAGATCCACGTCAAGGAAAACTCCAAAACTATTTGGCCTTTTGCACACATCTCGATGTACGTGGGTTTAATAGTCAATCCACGTATATACGTGAGAATAGGTTTAAAAGTCACGTATAGAAAATAATGCATGTTTTTAGGGATGATATTGGAAACATAAAAGGTACAAAAATGGTCCATGGGGTCTAAAGAGTCTGCAGAGGGACAAGGAAGGCCGTAAAGGTGTGATCCACTATGTGTGGTAAAATTAGTTATAACAGATGCCCCTTAATGTGTGAGGTCAGATGGGTCATACGATGGCCGAAATACATTATAAGTCCATCCTAGAAGTGGAGTGATGAATAACCAGGTGGAATAACTAGCCATCCAACAGTACAATACAATGATCGAACTCTTCACATAACTACAAGTAGATATAGTAGTCCCAAATAAATAAAAGTACAATGGCCATGAATAGGCATCATACAAAATAAATAGATCAGAATCTCCATCATGAAGATATACAAAGGATCATGATCTCCATGAAGGATGAAGATATATAATGGATAATGGCTGGAAACATCTAACATATACTGGAATCAAGTCACGAGAGCTGAAATCTCATGAACGCTGGCATGATCAAAGAGGTAGCATATAAGAAATGCCACCAATATGGAAGGTATTTTACACAATCTTCTATGTGTACATGTCCTACTATGCGAATAGAGGTGTTGAGGTCAAACATAGTAGTCCATCGTTTGATTACAGCTCATTGATGTATACTGTTAATAGACACAATATCACCCACCGATAATGAAAATGGGAATCAAGGTACTAGAGTGCAAACCAACAAGTGTGAATAAATGTGTTGAGTTCAAACACTTGAAAGGATCCATCTATTAGGGGACATTGATGTATTCCCAAAACTGTCGATGGCAAGAGAACCTGCCACTGATGACTGCAAGTCTCAAGGCACTCAAAAAATAACTCTAGATTCCTATCCCAGAATAAATGATCTGAAGTCAATGGGATGAAATCCGCTGGAAGGAGGGAATTAATGCATCCCTCATCATCCAACATGAGGTACTGAGAAAGGCTGTATAATGTGGAAGGACTTGATCATAAAGTGCACAAACCAGTATAAGTATAGAGAATAGCTGACATGCAAAGTCAAGAGAACTGAGGAATGGCCTACTCAGGTTTCAATTTTCTTCGAGAAAGAGCATAAAGGTGAATGGTGACTGAATGTAGGAAGCATAGACTCGATATACAAAAATGGGACATCTATGTGACATAGGAGGCATCAACAGAGGCTCCATAGAGATTGGAAGCTTAACCAGTCGGTGGAGATAAACTCAGAGAAACGAGTAAAACTCCTAAACTCAAACTATTAACCCAACCAATGGATGTGATATACATTGCTCTGTTCGAAGGCGACACGACTCGATTGCTGCCAAAGATAACATATTTTCTTGTCCGACTTTTTGGTTTTTTTATTTTTTTGGACTTGTTAAGTCAATAAATTTTTCTCAATTTTTGGTTTATTTTCTCCATTTTTGGTTTGTTTTCGATCTACTTCAGTGAAGGTTTTTTTTTTAAGTTTTAATTTTAGTCCCCTTCAGGAGCTATATGGATGATTGCATAGGTTTTGAGCCCAGTCTTTTAAATTTTATTTGATTTTTGTTGGTCTTTTATATTTTAAAAGGGGTTAAAGAAGGTCATATTCTCAAAATTGATTCATTAATGTGTTTAGAGAGCAGTTAAACTTGTTTCTTAAATCAAGCAGCTTTTAAAACCTCCGACAATTTGGCAAAAAGTTGCAAAACTGCGAAAATTTGGCTTAGCAGTTATTCTTGTAGCGCTGGTGGAAAATTTAACAAAGGGCGCGCTACAAGAATATCGCGGCCCTTTGTTTTTCTGATTTTAATGCAGATTTTCATCATGATTTTTGTCTGGAAGTGACTGATTGTATTTTGCAAGGTGTTTTAACACGTGTGACCGCAGTTTAGACACGATTTTAGGCAGTTATCAGTCACGCAGCCAAAGTAGGTTCATCATTGCTCAAAACGTGGAATTAGTTGGACAAGATCAGCAAATATCGGCTAAAGCTGTTGAATTCCTCTTTCTACATGCATTATTATAGGAGAGAAGAGTTCGTGATGCAGATCAAAGTGCTAAAGAAGTGGATTGTGTTCCTGTGAAGAGAAGACAGTGTTTTAACGCCAGCAAGAAACTAGGGCATCTTGATTCACTCATTTGCAGTTAAGGAAATGATCTGGAAACACTTGTATACATGAGGAGAGACCGTTGCTACCTTAAAACAGAGCTTTAAGCCACGACAGTGAGAGATTGGTAGGTACTTGCTACAAAACCCTTATAGCTCAAAAATTTGGGTTTTTCTTGCTGCATGATTATCTGAAGAAATTGGCCGCTCGAGATGATAGAATATATCATGAAATAAACTTTTCACCACAGAAATAGTTAGCAGAAGCCATTAGGAAGAATCGAAAGGAACAGAGCAGCAAAAAGGCCTTGAACTTAAAGCATTCAGCCTGTGAATTTTAATGACTGTTTGAACGAAGAATGTTTATCATTTGATCTCCTATACATTCAAAAACTCTGATAGTGAGGCAGAATGGTTACAATGAACTAATTGACGAGATTCTTCTCATGACCTAATGCAAGTGTAAACCAGATTATACAGGAAATAGCATTGGAGGACTCATAAATTGATTTGTTATATACATGATTGTCACAAAAGGTGTTGTATTGGTTTATTCAAATGGTTTGAAAGATATTGAAATTGTTATGATTTATGAAGTCACTTGCTGGGAGAACCATGTTAGCTTTCATGTACAGTTTTGAATGGCAGTTTTTTGGCTAGGACAAAGATATTACAGACATAG